>SCLH01000882.1:90535-135308 GCA_004367855.1 Oikopleura vanhoeffeni | reverse complement strand
GCGCGCAGTATCTATGATAAAAAGAAATGAACACAAATTCTATACCAACGTTTGTGAGCATTTTATTCGCTTAATATGATTAACCGCTTAATATGATTTAAAGATGATTAACCCCTGATCCCAAAGTCTTGTTAATAAAGCAACATTATATCGTAAAAAAATAGTTGCGCTTGAATAAAAATTATTTTTCATAATATATAAGAAAGATTTTGCAATGTTTACGAAATGCTGTTTTTTCATTTTTACGAATCACCTGAACGTAAACTCATTATCTCTTGCCCAACATTTGGTCGGCTGTTATGTTTCCGTGTTATTTTGAAAGTTTCAACTTATTTGTATATTACCAGCTCGAGTTTTTAGCTGCTGGGCAAAAATTGTGCATTTTTAAACTCGTTTTCGTAATACGCTAAAGCGTAAATACGAATTTGTTACTAATTTGAAAAACATTTTGGATTTATGAAAAGTGTTTACAGAACAATATTTTTTTTTCATTTTCACGTTTGATCATTTTAATCACAAGTTACAGACTGTTAAAAAGTGGTTACAAATACCCAGCAATTACAACAATTTACATTCAGAACCCCCTTAAGTTACTCGGGCATCATGATGGATATAAATGTCAGCCAATATGCCGACTGCATCATTCCGGCCAAATTTTGCAATATTTAAATCGGGCTTCCCGACCGCATTCCATATGATACAGGACCATATCCAATGTCAAATTTGGTTTTCAATATTTATTTTATTAAATTGTAAACGGTCAATAGACGTGTTCTAACGCTACATATTGCCAAGGTTGCTTAGCTTGTATGACTGGATATTTATTGCTTATATGCTTCGACACTCATTATCAAAGAAAACAGAAAGAAGCTAAAGTTTACTTAGACGAAGAAAATGAAAAAAGATTTAGGTTGGAATAAAAAATAATATAAAATCACACAAAAAAATGACTCATTTTTAAAACTGGATATTTTGTGTGAAATTTGTTTGTTAAGGGGGTAACCGACGGGTTTTACTGATTTTCAAACGTTAGTCCTGAGCTAACCGCAATTCGGATTGAGTTCAAACTTCGGATTCTAGGAGATATTTGTTTGAAATTTTCAAAAAATGGTGTCAAAAGTTTTTAGTATGACCGGACCGGCCGGTATACCGGTCCAAAAAGTGACTTTTTCCATTTTTTGGTACAACTACATCTAGTTCCTGGATATCAAAATTTTCTCTTTTATGTTAAGCATTTTTATGAAAGCATTTATGTTAAATGTTGATCAAACCACCTTCAGGCGGCGTTTTTTTATATATCCCATCGAGAGAGATTCAGTTGCGTCGAATGTTCTCAGAGATGGCTCATCCGATTGACTTAATTTCAAAAATGACCAAGGCCCAAAGAGTTGTCACTCGGTGTTATCACTGAAACAGGGATTTCTCGAGTACAGTATATAGTCCGAGGTTAATTCACGGCAATCACTCTAAAATTTTCTGACCAACATTTCCAGGGGTCAAATTTTGTAATATGACACCATTTGGGGTCAAATTACAAAATGATCCTACGGGGTCATGTTACATACCAGGAGAAAGATAATTGTGTGGAGATTCCAAATCTTTAAAAATTTTAGGTAATATAAAAAATAGGCGATAACTGCTCCAAAAGCAATTACTCTTGTTTTGTCTTTAATTGGGTCATATTACACCAATTTTTTTGTTCAATTTTATTTTTTGGAATCGCCATAAAATTAACTTTCTCCTGGTATGTAAGATGACCTCGTAAGATTATTGTGTAATTTGACCCCAACTGGTGTCATATTACAAAATTTGACCCCTTCAAATGTTGGTCAGAAAAATCCCTGGAACATTTCAAGACAAATGGCTCAAAAATAAGCTCGCCATGATTCTTTATACTCCGTTTATATATGGTAAATAAGCAGAAAGTAATAAAACGTGTCATAGCGATAACAGGGTCATATTACATAAAAAAACCTAAAATTTTTAAAGATTTGGAATCTCCACACAATTATCTTTCTCCTGGTATGTAACATGAACCCGTACCTTTGACCAAAATGGTAATGGCGGGATTTTTTAAAGTCAAACGCAAGCGTGATTTAGTTGGAAACCTTTTTCTCGTAGATGGCTTGACGGATTCAAAAGTTTAAAAGGAAGTGCGGGGGTACCGTACATAATCGGCCGTTGTACGGTACCCCCGGAAGTGCCAGGAACGTTTTCGAGACGCACCGAAAGATTTTTGTGTTGTGGATATCCGGTATACTGGAAAACCCAGTCAAATCTTAAATTCTCGGTTTTCACTTACTTTCGGTGATACGAGACTTATTAAAATACGGTGAACCGGTCATATGACGGCGGTTACAAAAACATCTTCGGGTTAGCTGTGAATTCGGTCTAAGGGACACAACTCTAAGCGGACAAAACGGCCCAAAAACCTACGCATTTGGCCTGAAAACCCGAAATCTCGTACCTCTAGCGGACAAAACGGGATTTTTTCAAAACATTAAAAAAATATAAACAAAACTTCTTATTAACTTAATTGGTGGTATTTATTATTTTATGATGTTCTCACCAGTGTTATAGCGAATTTCGGCTTCAGTTTTAATGACTCCAGCTAGGGTGATTTAGAGCAAAAATAGGTCTAACGGACAAAACGGGATTTTTGAAAAGTGTCCGCTTAGACAGAATTCACAGTAGTCCTTAAACCTGTTCTGGTTGACTTCTTTTAAAATTTTGCGAATGGCCGTCGAGCCATCTCCGAGAAACAGGTTTCCAACTAAATCACGTTATTGAGTCTTAAAAAAAATTCCCACTAATACAAAATTTTTACACCGCCCTGCAATAAGGATCAATCTCGAAGTATTGTTCTTCGTGTCGATTCCCGATATAGCACCTTTTGTGAATTCAAATTTTAGACCTCATGGCATATTGGTGAGAAGACCCTTGGCTATAATGACTCCATTGTATGAATCGAATCTATTCCGAAGCTAGTTTGAAAGGGTTTTTCTCTGCTACAGATCGGGCTTGATCTTAGAGACATCCGTTTGGAATATATTTACCCCATTTTATTTTTGTAAACACCGCGGTTGTGTAATTGTTTTTAACTCCGACGCGGGCCTACATGGTATTTTGCGAGAAATATTCGCGATGCTCATGTTTTCTAACTGCTAATTTAGTCTGCCTTTGGATATGAGAAACCGTTGCTTTATGTGATGCCGTTAAAATAAAATATGTTTGACGAACAAATTCAAATAATGACCTCAACAATATTTTTTTTTCGGGGTCCCATTAAATTTAAGAAATGAAAGAATGGTATGTTGAAACGCCACTTATTTCATAAAATCACTTTAAAAATTGTGTTTTCCAACCTAAACATATTTTTGAGTTTTTCCAAAAATTTAATTTTCAAAAAAATTGTCAGTTCAATTCTTGCCTTATCCATATTTTTAATAAGTTAATATTTCATTAAAAAATATATAATAAATATTACTTTAAAAATTGTATTCGTCGACATTTATCATTTAGTAACTCTCAAAAATCACTTCGGGGCAAATTATTCAAATAAATAAATTTCAAGAAAAAAAATTACAATTGTTAAATTGACTGTATAATAACTTGTATGTGACATACAAAGTTTATTATACAGTTACATAACAGTATGTCTCAAAACGACAAAAAATAAAATTTAATGCAGATTTAATTTTCGGCTTAACCCCACCTGCACGAGCGTGTTTAAGAAAACAGAGACCAAAAATATTTTGGGAAGTGTCATTTGGGCCGCGGAATATCGGAACAGACCCCGATAGTTCCCTTTTTTTATTTCAAGAAAGTGGTGAGTTCTAGAAATTCTCAAAAGACCGGGAAATGCATTATTTGGATGCAATTTTTTTTTAATGAGGTTAAACAGTACTGGGAACAAGATAATGATCTACAAATATACTTAACTATTAGAGTGACTTTTGGGGGGAAACTTGGCATTATTAATTTTGACACTCGGCGCACCTGGTGCGTGAAAATAGCTATTTCGCTATATTTGGAAATCGCTATATTTTTATCACGTGAGACCAAATTTTTTTCTCCATTTTCCCATATATTATTAAACCTTCCGAAACGAAAGTTTCAGGGACCAAAACTAAATTTTATATTTAATTTACAAAATAAGCTACAAAAAGCACAGTATTCTTTAGTTCGAAAATAGGCCAAATTTAAAACCCTTAAATTTTATAAATGTTTAGGTCGAATAACGTTTTCGGGCAGTCTATTTCATACCATGTCACGATGGAATAACCCTCTTTAAACTAAACCACTACAAATACAATTCTACCACAACAAATATGTTATAACTTTTATGGTACAAAAAGCAAGTTTCGCCTCGGAGCTAGTATTATTTTTTAGGAAAATTTTTTAAGCATTAACAAAGCCTTGATTTTATTAAATTAATGTCGGACCGCTCTGTTGTTTTTAGTTCCATACTTCAAAGAATTCGATTTTACCATTGTAATTTTCATTTAACGCGTAGGCGTCTAATTTGTAATCAAAATATATATTTTGACTGTGGTTTTGTTTTAACGACAATATAGAATAGTATGGCCAATCATATACTTCATTTGAATTTTTGAGTGGCCTTGGGATACCAAAACGACAGATTGCAAAATGACGCCAGCGTGCATAATGCCCACAAAACTGTGTATTAGATTTCTGCCTTCTATTAAAATTTAATAAAAAACTTATTATTGAGAAAGTATTGAGACACATAATCTAATTACTAAGTACATTTTTTTTGCGCATATGGACCCAAATCACATTTTAAAGCATTTGAGCCCAATTGCGTTTGGCCAAAACAATTAGTGTTAAAAGTAATTTTTAACGGCTACAGTTTAAAAATAATTCAAGGAATGTTAAGGTATTAAAGTTTGTGCCCATTAAACAAGAGTTTCCGAAATACAGCATATTTAGCCACTAGTGACATTTTTTTCATTATCATGCTTTTTAACACGAAATGCAATGACTTAATTGGCCCTTTTTTACTTTATATTTAGTTGTCCTGTGCGCCAACCTATCTACCTAAATTTAGGTAGGAACGAAAAATATTACTATCAGATGATCAGATTTAGGGGTCATATTCTGATCAAATTTTTTTTAAAGTTGTGTAAAATGAAAATCCGTTTTTGAGCAATTGCTGATGATTTCCAAAAATGTTGAATCAGACAGTAATATTTCTTACGGGCTCCCCTTAACCTTGGAGCTCCGAGCCGATTAAGCGGCTACAAAAATTTCGACCAAAAGGTGATTTTCGATGGGAATTTTTCAACGATAAAAATAATATTTTAAAATTCTATTACTTTTAAAATTATTTTAAAATTCGGATAAAGTTGCAGCCTAAAAATTGGCTTTGAGCCTTCCAAGGGTTAAAGAATAATTGAAAAAAGTGTTTAGCAAAAAATGGTCGTTCATTTCCTTACCCTAAATGACAGAGGCTCCGAGCCGATTTAATCGGGTCCAAAAATTTTCGATCAAAAAGTGATTTTCGACGGGAATTTTCAAACGGATAAAATTATATTTTAAAATTTCTATGACTAGTAAATTATTTTAAAATTTCGGATAAAGTTGAGCCTAAAAATTGGCTTTATGGAGCCTCCAAGGGTTAAAGGAATAATTTAAAAAAAAGTCGTTTAGCAAAAAAATTGCCGTTCCTTCCTTACCTTAAATGACCAATTAAAAGTGCTTGCCATTTCGCAGCACCGTTAAATCAGATCTGAGACACCAAGTCATTTTGGTGTTTTTTAGTAATTAAAATGCCTAATCAAAACGCAGGGTAACATCCTGTCAAATAAAATCGCTTTTCTATTTTGGTATGTCGTTGGCGCGCGTCTCTCCAACCCACCGCAGGTCTTCCCATTTGCGCTATCACCATAACTGATAAATAATCGGCGCTGTTTTCATTGGCGAGAAACCAAGCCTCTTCTTACCGATTCTTTTTTGCTGTTCAACAAAAATTTTTGTTACCTCATTCACCCATTAGAATTTTAGATGGTTTTTTAATTCAAAATGAGTTCTTGATAGAGATGCCGACGCGATCAGCGGAAATTCTGATATTAAAAGTTTATATTGGAAATTTGGGAAGTCACCCCCGAGCACGGCGGAGGGTTGAAAAGGGAAATTTGGATATATTATGGAAAACTAGCGTTCTGTGTGGATTGCTAGAAGACTCCAGGGATTCGGATATATTTGAATTTGAAGATGTCAGAGACGCAAGATTGCGATCAGAATGTAGATGGGAGGTTAGCATTATAAATAAGAAATCTTACGCTAAAAATCTTAGAATTATTTTTTTTATGGAGCGGATTGCTAAAAAAGCTATTTATTCGCTAGGCTCAAAAAACGCCTGAAATCTACTATATTTGCTAATAAATTTTTGAAGAAAAAAATAATGTTTTGATCCAACTTGATAAATTGTAGTCACTTCTCAATATTGGAATTAATTCAAAAAAAACGTAACTTTTTTGCTGGTTTTTTCCAATTTGCATATATCTGAATTCCACCGTTTTTGATTGTTTAAGTCTGGAAAAACTGGGTATTTGCCAAAATTTGATCGTTCTCAATGGGGATAGCAAGTTATGCAAATTGGAAAAAGATAAGCAAAAAACGCTGACATCTTTAATGCCCAAAAAATATAATGTCAAGGAAAAAAATTCAAAGATTTGTGTGGTCTTCACCAAATTAAAAAAAATCTTAACTCCAGAAATCTCGTTATTTACTAGGTGTCGGCATAGAATTCTGAATTCATTTTTCCTATTTGTTAAAGTTAAATGTTTAGATATCAGTTTAAATTGGCGGTTTTTGATAACCGTTATCTTAGTTTATTTCTAGCAGGCGCTCAAAATTTTGAAATGGGGTTAAAAATTGCCGAATTGATTTTTTAAAATTTTAATTTTTTCAAATAGCATTTTTTGAGGTTTTCCACTGACATATCAAAAATTACTTCCACCATCACAGATCCTATATAAATCATATAATTGTTATTGAAAAATTTTGGGGAAATTCTAAAAATGGTCGCCATAATTCCGACGCGGTACCCCTTAACCACACTTTGAATAGATTTGATAAGCAATCAGTTTCAACTTAGCAGTTATTTATATGGATTTTTATGGCTAAGCTAAATTATATCCCGCTATTAAAATTCCGTCACAAATTAAAATAGGTAAAAATGCCGTATTTTTCAGGCCTGTAGTACAAGCGCTTGTACACGTATTAATAAATGGGATGGCCAGGGTATTATTTTTAGATCGTAAATCTAACTCAACTTTTTGACGAAACAAAGATGAAGCCCATTTGTTTTGAAGTCCAGTTGGTCAAGTGCGTTCTATCTAAAGAAATAATATAAAAACGTAGAAATGCGTAGTTTTTTATAGACGCGACAGATTTTGACTTTTACGACTTTTCATTATGAAAAATCTTAAGAAACTTAATTTTTTGGAATTCTTCTAGTTTCGTATGATACCCTTTAATTAGGTCACATGAAAAATCTCGAATTTTAAAAAAATATTTGGCCGAGCTTTTTAGTTTCAGTTGAATGCAAAAAACGTTTTGTGATACTCATACGGTCGTCTGTGGTGAAAAGTCAAATCTTCGCGTCTAAAAAAAAACTACCTAAGAGCTTTAAAAATAAATCATTTAAGGGGGTGGTTCGAGCAAATCTGGACCTTTTAAAACTGCGCCTCAAGAATAAACGGAGAACAGTAGTAACGTTCATTATACTTTGATGCAAAGACAAGGTTTTGCATGAATCTTGAGATTAAAAAAAATATTTTCCCATGTTTGGAATAGCTGTCCTAACCTCTAGAAAAGGAACACAAATTTAATCTTAACATTTTTTTGTCAGCCTTCGTTCATGACCCAATTTTCACGAATTGAACCATTTATTCACGTGGAAATCGACGTTCGGCCCGGAATTGATTTTTTCCTAGCGTATCGCTAAATCGCAAAAATGATCATGAATCTGTGAAAAAAATTAAAAAAAAATGATCATTTTTGCGATTTAAGATTAATTTTGGCACGGTTTCTTAGAGGTTGGACAGCCTATTCCAAACATGGAAAATATTTTTTTTAATCTCAAAGATTCATCAAACCTTGTCTTTGCATACGAAAGTATAATGAAGTTTACTACTGATTCCCGTTTATTTCTGAGGCGCAGTCCAGATTGCTCGGACCCACCCCCTAATGTGTAAATAATTTACAACTTTAGCGGTTTTACTATAAAATGAATCGTTTATACTAAAACCCCTATAAACTTCAATTTTTTTAATTTATTGAAGAAAAATATATGTATAAAGTGCAAGTCATTTTCTCCTATTATCGTGCGAACATGTGCCTTGCATTTTTTAGCTCTAGCGCCCATTTTAGGCATGAATTCAAAGGTTTTTCACAGTGGACAAATGAAAATCAAAGATTTTTTATAGACAAACACGACCATATATAATTTTTAAGTGCATTCGGTGTTTTAGGAACGTATTCGGCCGCGCTAAAGGTAGAACTATCTCATGGAAAGCGAAGGGAACAATAAAAAAGGTCAGTATTTTGGTGTCATATTTCACCATGTGCTAGCTCACAGCTCCTACAAACTTGTCGCCTGAGTGCTAAATTGCCAGACAAAAAAATCCTGTCTACAGACAATACCTACACACCGCCTACACCCATTGACCATCGTAGGTTGGCAAAAATCGCAACCGATTTCTACCTACCACAGACTACTCAGATCAAAACACCATCTCGCCCTACGCCCGGCAATCTTCATGTAGTCTACTAGACAGTGACTCTACTCGTACTACGAAACAAACCACCTACTATTAACACTACATTAAAACATCTCTACCTCCAAACCCGCGGTGGTAATGTATTTTTTAAAGAACCCGGATAAAATTAAATCGGAATAGTGTCGTTTTTGCCACGGAAAACAGCCTAAAGTAGATACTACTGTTCGTATTTGTCTAAGGCGGACGTTTGTCTAAGCGGGGACCCGTTTTAGTGTTCTTTTTGCGTTTTTTTGGGGCGAAACCTACGCATGTTTTCAAATTTCAAAAATTATTTACGTCTAAGCGGACGTTTTTTTACATAAGCTCTTTTTACACGATTTCATTTAGAAATCATATCAAAAACCATAAAATATAGAGATTAAATTCTCAAACTTTTTTAATGGTATATTTTTTCGCAATTTTTAATGGATATTTTTGCAATTTTGATGAAAGATTACCAGCTGTTTTGGACGTTTAGGCTGCTTCTATGCGACTTTTGGCTCGGAGGATGAAAATAGGGGAATGGAAGGACTAAGGACAATTCAGGATAGGATTTACGATTGTCTTGTATATTTGGTGGATTTTCGCTTCTTTAAATTATGTCTACTGTTCTCGACATTACCACACAGGCATCATATTATTCAAAAACCATCAGATTCTCATCCGATTTTGAATTACTGAAAAATATTTAGATCACGAATTTACATATTTCAAAGTGATTCCACACATTCCAAGGGTTAACGTAAATTTAATTTAATGATATTAACTTAAAGTAGGAACAGCATATATAAATGAAAAACTTAGGGAGATTGGAGTGGGTATTAGCGAATGAAAAAAATTCTGTGTGATAGCATGGTTTGGATTGAATAAAGTTAATGAGCCAAAAATTTTTTATTTAAAAAGTCACCAGCAAACCGGATTCAAATATTAAAAACATTTTATTGTGTTGGTTTTATAATTATTCTAATTGGTAGTTGAAGAAGGAACAGTAGCGCGATTGCCAATGCGGCATTGGTGTATAGTTATAACATAACTCGGATTCCGAAGATTTTAGGGATTCGATCCTGTTGGTCTTCATTTTTTGGAAAATATATATAGAGATATGAGGGGACTTGAACTTTTTAGACTAGGCTGTCCGTGAGGTCAGAAATCTTAAGAAAAAGTTCGAGATATCAATTGGTGCGAACATGCGGGAAAAATTTTTTCGGACGAAGTTTTTCATTACTTTAATCAAGGGAGTAGGTGGCTACGACAGACTAAAAACGAAACGTTACTAAAAAGCGCCTATCGATCCTTTGCTCATATTTTTCAAATATTGCTTAACCGAGCACTTTTAAAAATATAAAATCGCTGCTGGCACGATTCTACTACAACCCTTCGGAGGTTAACTGTTCGGTAATGATTACAAATCACCGGAAAATGTGTTTGATAACCCTGGTGAGCATATAAAAAAAAAGTTCGCAAGGCACCAGAGCCACAATTGTCTCTACTTTGAATGTTGTTTACAGAAAGCTTAAGCAGTTGGATTTGAATAATTTTCCTGCATAAGGGAAATTGAGAGGTAATAATTTCGCATCCGAAAATTTATATTCTAGAATTTCAATTTTTAGTTCTAGAAATAAAGTGCAGAAAAGCAAGGCCTATTACCATATCACGTTGGATACACGGTAACAGTGGTCTTCCACGTGACCTTTCCATCAGACCACTATGCACAAGATCTGGCCTACGTCATCGTTTTGTCCGCTTTGATTATATCCGACACATCAAAGTAATTTATAAATAAGTCAAAAATTTTGATGGGAAAAATCATGATGTTCGATTTAAAAATGTTCATTTCCCTATAAAGCAGATAATTACACTTTTTTTTGATCACTTTCAGTTAATGATGGTAATGAAGTACAACTTTTGAACAGCTTTGGATGGCTTAAATTCCTTTTTAATAATTAAAATTTTTTCATGGGATACTTGAAGTTGAAAAATTTAGAAATTTCACTTACTGAAAAAAAATATGCTGCCCCTAGATACCAATAAACTTTTTATTTCAACTGTTATGCATGCCACAAAAACACTTTCTAAAAACTGGCTAATCTTACACTTGATTTTATGTCTAGTTCTGAAATAATTTTCAGGAAGTGAAACATAGGCGAAAAATCGGTAATAAATCAACTTTCTTCGAATTTAAATATTTTCGCAAAAAAGTAAATCCTTTATTATTTTTAGCTTTCTTGAAAAATTTCTTTGTTTGCCAATTTGACAATTTTCTCACAAATTGTTTAAAATTTTTGATTAAATTTGACAATTTTTTAAAAAAATTGCTAATTAAATTTCAAATTCGACAATTTTTAGAAAAAATTGTCAAATCTTTTTAGAGAAATTGTGCGGAATTTGAAATTAATTGTCAAAATTTCTGAGAAATTTGGCCGAGTTTTCGGGAAAATTGTCATAAAAAATTATTGTTATTTGGAAATCAGGCCAAATGCGAAGAAATTTTTTCAATATGATTTTATAATATAGAAATTCTCAAATATTTATAAAATTAAAAAAAAATGACCAATTTAAAAAAATCTCAAATTTTAAAACATAAGTTTCAAATTTTGGAGAAAAAGTATCAGAATTTTCTATAAAATTTGTTAATGTTCTTTTAAAAAGTAAATAAACAAAAAAACCCTTTTTATAGGCCTTCGGCAGAGTTGGGCCTTCATTTTTTTCACAAAATAAGTTTAAAAACATAAATCCCACTTTATCCGGCCTTCCGGCGCCGATGTGGGGCTCATTTTTCAACAAGATTAAATTAAAATATGATATTTCCCTTTATCGGCCGATTGGGAGCCTAATTTTCAATTTGAAATCAAAAATTAAAATATAATATCTCCATTTATTCGGCCTTCGGCCGATTAGGGGAAATATTTTTCAAACAATTTTAAACATAAAATTTTCTGGGTTCGAATTTGGCTCATTTTTCAACAAATTTAAATAAAAAACATAAAGTTCTTTGTTCTTGGTCTTCGAAAGTTTATTCGAACTCAAAATTTCTTAAAACGCAATAATTCGAAAATTCTGTACGTATAAATGTTGCCTGATTATAAAACATACTTTGTGGTGTATGTCATACAGTATTGCGGAGATTATTTAGATGAAAAGTTTATATCCAAGAGCCCATATTCGTACTGCCAATATCGCAAAATTTTAGAGATTTTTATTGACCGTAGTTTCATCAATAAGTGGTTTAGAAGTTACGATTTTGGGTTTTCTTTAATTTAGCTGGGGTCACTCTTGGTCATTTGAGTCAAGTTTGAATATCTGAATAATTTTTCGAAAACTCTCCGAGTATTTTGTGATCCAATTGCGTAAGTTCGAAATGATCCAGTAAGCGGTTCAAAGTTACGATTTGGGTTTTTTTTGGGTCACTTTCCGGTCAGGTTTGAGCAAATTGCGAATATTTTAAAATAATTTTTCGGACTCATGCAATATTTTTTGTTTCTTTTGCGTTAATTTTAATGATCCATTATCGTTCAGAAGTTACGATTTGGGGTTCTTCTAGGTCACATTGGGGTTACTTCGGTTCAATTTTAAGGTCAAGTTGATATTATGACTAATTTTTTCAGTCTACTGGGTCATTTTTAGTTAATTCCTGAAAATTGAATAAAATCCGAACACCGGTTCAGAGGTTGGTTTTTTGAGTGTTTGTCGGCGTTAACCTTATCCATTCGGAGAGTAGGACAGCCTGTGGTCATTTTGTGAAAATTTCACAGCATTTCTGAATTTCTTGGGGCATTTATTAACCGCGGAAAACGAGTTTTAGTAGTTTTTCAAAAATTCTCTATTTCTATTTCAGCTCCTTGAGAAGCCTAGGACAGCATTGCTAGTTCATTTGAAATTTTCAACGAGATTTTTGAATTCTTGAGGTCAATTTACTCTAGGCCAAAAATATGGTTGATGCTTTAAAGCATTTCTTTTGGACGAATTACGAAAACCTGTCGCATTAACATATAAACTGCCAATTATCTTAGTAAGCAAAATAACGGTTTTCTGATTTTTTGAGTAGGTTGCTGGTGATTTGGGAGCCAGTTTTTTTTTCTCTAATGAAATCGTATTTTCCTCCATCTTATCAGAAGTTTCGGAGTACTAACCCTCAGAGGGAAATTTTTCGTAATATCGGGTAATGTTTCTCGACCGAAAAACGCGTATTGACGCGAAACCGGTGTTTTCGTTTGGCGACGAAATATTTGTTTCTGGAAAGTTTCAGCAAAACCTAAAGTGCTCCACGAAAATAAAGAAAATCTGAAGAGCTGGTCGATTTTTGCTGTCCTACCTTATATTAACTATTTCTATATTTTACCGTTATTATACAAAAAAATAAATCCGATACAAGACCAGAATTGAGCAACAAACGAGAAAAGAACGATTTGCCATGATTATAAATCATTGAAATAGCAGCAAGTCACCCCAAATTAGTGAAAAAGTCCCACAAAAGATAAAAGAAAAATTGGCCGAAAAAAAAATTTTTATACCAGATTCCGAGTTTTTATTGTAGATCTCCGAAATTTGTTGATATCAAGTTCAAATTTTTAACCAGTAGTGCGGCTGTTCATGCTGAAAATTGGCTTATGATTACAGCTCTCTAGCTCCATTATTTCGATTTTTTAGAGCAAATTTGTCTTTTTACGTCTAAGCGGACGTTTTTTTTACGTCTTAGCGGACGTTTTTGAAATTTTCAAAAACGTCCGCTTAGACAAAATCGACAGAATTAAGTTTGTAATGATAATAATTCGTAAGATGATAATCTTTGGGAACCCGATTCAAAAAAAAATTCAAAAGCTACTTGACGTTTGATGTTAAATATCGGCAAACTATTTCGTTAACCTGGTGAATGTTCCGGTAAATCCAGCCAATCGGAAAACGACCACGTTTCTTGGAAAACTGACAAGTACGCCGTTTTTTTTCGATTTTGCTGGATTTTACCGAACATTCACCAGGAACGAAATAGTATGCCGATATATAAAACATTGAGGCGTCAATACTTTTGAATTTTTTTGAATCAGGTTTCCCGAAGATTATATCTGACTAATTATTATCATAGTCACTAAAAATATCTATTACGGAGCCTCCTGCGATATTTAAATTTTCATTTGCCATTTAGCGCCTTTATGACATCAGAATGCAAACAATCTCAGGAGACTCCGTAATTGTATATCCATCATAATAATCTCTATTGTCAGATTTTTATTTTCCGCTGCTTTATAATGATGGTGCTTCATAAAAAATTCTCAGCCTACACGTTCATGTAGGCAAAACACTGATGTGGAAATTTACTGTGTGTCGAAAAATATTGATTGTGCATTCATTTCTGCAAATGACTTTAACCTGACGTGAAGGCATTTAGACCTGTCCTGCGAGTCTTACTGCGGTAATATTTCGGCATTCAGTAAAAATATCAAGTTTTTTCTGTAATTAAGAGATATAATAGGTTCGGATCGGTGCCGGGAATTTTGAACGTTTAAACGCATAAATTATAACTAAAAACAAAATAAAAGCATTTCTTAAGTAAAATTCTAAAACTAAAAAAAACATGGCAGAATTTTTAGGTTCTTTATCCCAAAACTAATCTATTTTGTTAAATATTTTTTTAACTAAAATATGAGTTCATTTCGGAGCAGAAGGGAGGGCGGATTTGGTTTTGAGGGGTTTGGGCTAATATTGTAATTTTCTAAATTTTTAAAAACCCATTTTTGTTACAATTTCTACACCAAAATCTTTCGAGAGCAACTTCTGTTTCCAAAATTTTGTTGCGACCTCTCTATACTTTAATATAACCCGGTAAAATAATTGATCCAAAATATAGATTAAGGTTTTTGAAAAACTCACATTTGAAACCTACTTTTTGACCACTAGGTGGCCAAAATGTTTTTTGTTATGTTGAACTTTTTTTAGCACTGATTTACCGCAGCAGACGCGTTTTTTATACTATTGTTTTTACTTTGGCCCCTGGTCGTTCTCCCGAAGTCCGAATCTAGATATAAAGCCTACATTAAACCAAGCTACTAGATTAATTAAAACACTTAACCAAAATAATCTGACTTTTGGGCCAGGTAAATATTTTAAACAGGGTTTTAATGCAGGCTGAATCTATTCGGGAATTATTTTTTACGAAGGAATTTTTCCTAATCTCCGATGATAATACTGAACTAATGGGTGGATTTTAGTGATATCAGCGAGAATCATGTAAGCAAACATTTTGTTTCTTCATAAAAACTTAATATGAGTGGGATAATTTCTACGAAATTATCGATTCCTATGGTCGGAAAAAAAAGTTTCTGAGCAGGTCAAATCTTTTTTGAATCATAACCAGTATTATGCCCGGGTCACTTAAAAAAACTTATTTGCCCTGTTAAAAGAATAGGGAATAAGGTTTTTTAAATGACCGAGCATAATAATCCCTATAGAAAAAATTCATAAAGACAAACTTTTTATGGGAAACAACCGTTTTTTTATGTGAAATTAGTATTCGGCGATTATTATTTTTGGGGAATTTTGAAACTTTTTTTTTTTTAAACGGGGGCTAAAGAAAACCTTTATGGTTAGGCCCCGGGGGATCGATCCTACTTTTTAAAGGATGACGGTAGGATTTTTCTGGGCGGAGATTTTTCACTGATATCCGGTCTATAGGATACCAAAAATATATTTTAAAATACTCAGTATTTAAAAAAAATGATTCGATTAGAATTTTCAAATTGACAGAACAAATTCGTGCTAAAATTCATACAAATGATCCAGAGTCATTACTATTTCCTAACAATATTTTTAGGGCGATCGGAATCTAAGATCTCCAAGAAAAACGATCAGATCACCAAAGAGACGATCCCGCTCCGATCCGGTGGTAGCGATCACGAGGAAGCGAAAGGTCTCGAACTAAATCACCAAAGAGACGATCTCCAATTATGGCAAGATATGTAAGGAGGGAAATCGGTCTAGGTAGGCATTCAAAAATTAGTATATAATAGTAAATACAAAAATTTGTTTCGTTTGCAAAAAAAACTAAATGACCATTTTGGTATTCTTAACCGATGTCCGTAACCACCGGGAGTGACCAATAAAATTTTAAAAGTTGATTCTGAGGACACGCCGGACAATCCTCACAATTAATTTTTTTGGCAATTAGTACAACTTTTTGTCAGAATTTTCTTTGGAATTTGACACCCCTAAGGGGGGGTGCCTAACCCAGCCAGACTGGAGTTCGTTATAACTGACGAAAAATAATGAAGTCAGTATATTTTTTTATGGCTTATTATAGTTAGCTGAACCGATCATAACATATGTTTCAGCTTGAAACTTTCAGCTGGATAAAAATTATTTTTATGGCATTTTTAGGAAAGATTTGGAGTTCGAGTTTTCATTTTTTGAAAATCGTAAAAAATTAAAAAAAATTCCAAACTATTATGAAAATTTTTCGGCATTTGTTGTTCCAAAATTTTTTTTGTTTTGTTTATTTAAAATCTGTGGGTAAAAACCGGAAAAAATAGGCCACTTTAACTTTTTTCATGCATGTCTACATATTTTTCGGACTGCTGTTTGAAAAATCTAATATGTTTAATTGGTCATTTTTTGTCGACTTTTAAGAAAATTATGAAAATGGTTTCCCAAATTCAACTCCAAATTTTTTATTAGTGCCGTTTTTTGAAACTCTCCATAAAAGATCAGGCAGAATCACATATTAATGTTTTGGTATCTATTAAATATTCCGCTATGTCCAACTAATCAGTTGGTCGCGCGATTTTCATTTCTAAAACTATCGATGAAATTTTTAACACTCGGGTTGGTACACTCGATAAGGTGCCATTTTGGCACTAAATATTTAGAAATTTTATGCTTGGTCAAAATTCCAAATAAAATTGTGGGTGTTATAGGCGCCATTTTTTTTAGATAGTAAGATTATTTTTTATATCAAACGCAATTGAAGGTCAATTTTTATCTCAAAAAAAGTTGTTTGTTTCCTCTACTTTTTTGCATTTTTAGCCCATTTTCATGCGGAAAAAAACTTTCATTCAAGGAAATTTTTGAATAAGCAACATAAAAACAGACGTTTTTAGCGCCTAACACCGAAGTTTATTAATGTATCGTCGTTACGAATTAATTGGTCTCTCTTTTTCACTCTCTTCACGTCTGTACAGTATTTTTCTCATTTTGCTTCTTCGTTTTTCGTTCTTTTCTTTCCTTTTCATTTTTAAAACTTTTCATCCAATCTTTGTTGCTAACATTTTACTCTTTTCCTTTCTGTATATTTAAAAAAACATCTGTAGTCGGTTTAGTTGGAAATGGATGTTACCGTGACAAAGTGTTTTTTTATATTTTCCCAGATAATTAGTTATGTTAGTCGCTTTTTTTTGGTCGCTCCACCATGATTTCGACTGGTGAGACTAGACAAGTAGCGACAAATAGTTTTCTGCACGTGAAACCTTGGAAAAAAATAAGCGGTAGAAAATTTTTTTGGCTTTCCTAGTTGATCACGTGACCGGAAATCAGTCACGAAATGCCAAAATGACACGAAAAAACGTTTTTTTGCGAATTACCGGTGAACCGGTATCATCGGAGAAAAAAATCCTGCGTTCCAAATTCGTTAAGATTAGATGCAAAAAACCGTTTGTCGCTTCTAGTCTAGTTCTCTCAGAACAGATACCCTTAGGTGGGCACCGAAAAAAAAGCGACCTAGAAAGGTAAATAGAACGTTTGCAAAGAATGGACACTTTGATTGAGATAAAAATAAATTTTCACTTTTTTTTTTCTTTCATATCGCTCTGAAAAATGTACCAATCTGCAGACTTATGGCACCCCCTAAAAATTATCAAGAAATTAAACAGTCCCCAAGTCGTGTGGATTAAAGTATGATGAAAAAGGGGTGTCCTAGAGGTAACTTTTATTTTAGTGCCCCCCCTCTGAGGCAAAAACCGTAGCAGGTACTTCAAGAAACGGTTTTTGCATGTGTAGTTCAAAAAAAATTTAACCTCAAATTTTTTTGTCGGTTTTCAGACTCACCGGGTTACCGGTTAATCAGCAAAAAACACCCGTATTTGCCGGTTTGAGAAAACTACACATTATCTAAACCTACAAATTACTGTAGGGGGTAAATTTTAACGAGAAAATTTTGCATTATATTTTGACATCCGACACCACCTGGGTGGGTAGAGTTAAAGAGCACTTTTTGATTCTCGGCACTGGATTATCATAGAGACCTGCACTTATACTTATATGGCGTAAATTTTAACGAAGAAAATTTTTGGCATTATTTTTTTTACACCGACACCACCTGCGTGGAGTTAAAGAGCACTTTTTGATTCTCGGCACTGGATTATCAAGAGACCTGCACTTATACTTTATATGGGTAAATTTTAACGAGAAAAATTTTTGCGCATGATTTATTTCAAATTCCGGCACCACCTAGTGGCGAAATTTTTTTTTGGTATATGGCATGAAACACTTATTTCAAAAAATGTATTGATTTTTTACTGATTCGATAGGAGGAACTTTTTTGGGACATGAAACTCGATCAGCGAACATTGCGTGAATGACTTTCAAGTATTTCTAAGCGACGATTTCGCATCTCAAAAAAACTTAGAGGCCGACATATTTTATGTGAGACGATTTTAAATTGATTTTTATGGGTAAAAAAGATTCAATCCCAGAAAATTTTACAAGGTGGTTTATTGGTTGCAAAGTCCCGTTTAACGATGTAACAAATTGATTTCAAAAATTTTCATCGTTAAAATTTACCCATATTAGTTATAAGTGAGTCCTATGATACCAGTGCGAGAATCAAAAAGTGCGTCTTCACTCCACCAGGTGGTGTCGGAGCGTCAAAAATAAGGAATGCCAAAAATTTTTCTTGTTAAAATTTACCCATATAAGTATAAGCGCAGGTCTCTATGATAATCCAGTGCCGATAATCAAAAAGTGCTCTTTACTCCACCAGTGTGTCGGATGTTCAAAAATAATAATGCCAAAAATTTCTTCGTTAAATTATCCCCTACAGTATATTTGTAGTTTAGATAATGTGTAGTTCTCTTCAAACGCCAACATTACCGGTGTTTTTTGCTGATACCGGTAAAACCGTGTGGAGTCTGAAAAAACCGACAAACAAATTTTGAGGTTTTAATTTTTTTTTGGCGACACCATGCAAAAAACCGTTCTTGATACCTGCTACGTTTTTGCTCCAGAGGGGGGGGCGGGCACTAAAATAAAGGTTACAGAGCAAAATTTTAATAATAAAATTTAGATACTCGATCCGGTGGCCGAAGTTAAGGAAATCAGAAGCTGCGAAAAACGCCGAGAAAGAAGCAATTTCCAGGTTTTGTTAAATTATTCCTTGAAAATTCAACAAAATAATGACACCAGCCAACTAATTTAACCAGAAACGTACATACCATTGTGAAAGGACATGCATTTAAAAAAACGTAACAGTTAAGTGTTCAGAGATAACTCACGCGGGTCCACGCGGAAGAAGTGGTATCAAAGAAGCATCACGATCCCGATCTGTACCGCGATCTCCGCATTCTAGCCGATCAAGAGTCGCTAGATTTTATTCGACATATATTTTTTTGCCCTGCGTTGATTTTCTGTTACACCATACGTCCCTTTTAAAAACTGCAAGATTTTATATAATAAAAAGTCTAAACGCGGAAATTGCACACTAACTCTTCGAATTATGTGTTTCTATTTGCATACAATTTTGGACTTTGAAATTCTTTATCTGCAAGCACTTGGCCCCAAGACTCACGCTATTTATTTTTGCGTGTTCCTGACGAGAAGGTCGATAAGTCCTTTTTTTCAGATAAAAATTCTGATAAACAGCCCAAAAAAAGTCTTAATATTTTTTCTGGTCAATTTTAATTAAAAACCAGTTTTTTGGGAAAATATGAATGAAGAGCGAAAAAAAGATTAGGTAACTTTCAAATAAGAATCGATTAAAATGGGACTGTTCGATCTCACCCAATTTTGCAAGCATACGATTTTTTTGAAAAGTTTACGACTTATAATTGTATAAGTTATAAATTATGAGCGATGTTATTTTTGTCAGTGGGAGTTGCGATCATATTTACAAATGGATTTTTGCATCCAACAGCCAAGATTAATAAATTACCAACATTTTTTGAAGGACTCTTTAAAAATACACGAAGGACTCTAATGACCATTTGTTCTCATGAGAAAAATAATCAGATTATTTGGTCAAAAAAAATAAGATTTTTAGTTTGAAAATTTGTCAGCTAAAAATGTACCCATTTCCCATAGTTTCAAAGAAATCGTATGATTGGAACTCCCGAAACCGGTTAATTACAGTTCAATGGACCATATCCCCTTATGTATTTTTTTTTTAAAGGAGGCTACCCTTCTAATGACGATACGGGAGAACCATAAAAGATACCGAGAAATGTTTTTTTGCATTCAACTGCCACTAAAAAAGCTCAATGGAGAAATTTTTTTTTCATCGGACTACCGGTGTCACCGGTAACCGGAGATTATTGTATAGGATTTTCAGGTAAAATATTGAGAAAAAAAATCGAAACTCAGTTTTTTCTTCCAGGAAATCATTCAAAATATAGTTCAAGCAGTTAATGTGTGAAATCATGATATAAGAACAAACAAACAAAACATTCAACTTTCCGGCTGATTTAAGAAAGAAATTTTGGGCCCACCGAGATTCGAACCAACCAAAAATTAATCCGGTTTATACCGGTGACCGGATGTCAAATCAACTTATAAAATTTTCTCATTGAGTTTTTTAGTTGGCAGGATAATGCAAAAAACGTTTCTCGATTGGCCTATGGTTTTCCGTATGATAGTCATGAGAAGGGTGACCTCCTTTAAAAAAAAACTACCTTAGGAAGAGATTGCTTAAATTCTGTGTGGTCTGTACATGATGTACGGTTTAAGTAGTACAATGTTACTAGGACCAAACCAGAATTTAACAATCTACTTCCTAAGGGGAGATATCACAATAGTCCAAAAATCTATAAGATTCGATTTTGTGTTTTTGGTGTGCCAAGTTTATGCAAAGTTGGCGTTTCATCATCATCTTGAAAATTCGCTGAGATCGAAACGACTCCCATTTTTGGCGATTTGTTATTTGAAAGTTACTGAGCGTCTTCTTTATTTCTCAGCCAAAATGGCAAAAATTTATAAAGACCTGTTTAAAGCCATTATTTTTCAGCCAAAATGAATTCTAATTAGTAATAAAGGCTTCGAAGGAAACGTCTTAAGAGGTTTCATCACAATACTTTAGTACATTAATGATAAATGTTTTTTGCACATGGTTGATTAAGAGTTCGAAAATTACACTAGAGCCGCGTTTTAATACGACACCATGTACTACAGGGGGGTGCGGGTATTAGTTAGAAAGTTTGTCGCCAAAAAACCCAACTACATACGCGTAATTCTAACTAACGCGTACTTTCTAACTTACGGCGTACTTTTGGGAAAATTTGTCTGATTGGTCCAATTTGGGACAATATCTAGACTGAGTTTAAAATTGCCGGTTAAAATATGGTCAGAGTAAAATGTTTGGTTGATTTTAAAATGTTAATTTTTTGTTACAAATCTTCTGGATGTATAAATTTAAATTTTTTTGAAAAAAAATGAAATAAAGTAATTTTAAATAACATGAATTCGAAAAAGATTTGCTCAAAAAAAAATATGCTCCAAGTAAATCGCTCTCAGAAAAACTAAATATTTTTTTTTATCTGAATAACTATTGGCCCATTTTCAAGCTAAGCGACATTGGCTGCGAGACTTGAAAACATGTTTTTAAACTCCTTGAAATTACCGACACTTCATTGGGGCATCTGAAGCATGGTTTTTAAAAAAGTGATTTTTCATTAATCGCCGGAGAATCTTTGCGGTTCTGAAAATTGGTTGAAAACGGACTATCTTGTTGCCGTAGGAACGTTGAAAAAAAAAGGCCCTATTTCTTTTGCTATAACTATACGCCGCACGCCCAGAACGAATAAATTATTTTTCAAATGCGTAGGTTTTGCGGAGGCTTACGTAGGTTTTGCGTGGAATCTAAACTATACGCGCGACCGCACCCCCTGTTATACTAATAAGGGGTTTTGCTATATGATATAAGCCTATATCCCTTTAACGGATTTATAGTGATTTAGGATCGTTACCTAATTAACTAGTAAAAAATATTCGGACAGCTTCGTGGGTTAAAGATAGCGCTACATGGTGTAAGTTTTCCACCCATTGGCGGAAATTTTCCACACAAGTTGTTTATAACAATTTCCTCTTATAGTATTACTAATATACTTATGTTACTCAACTTCCGGCAGTTACTCAAACATCCTGACAAAAAATTCTCAAAATAAAGCGTATTCAAACGTCCTGCCAATTTTCAAATTTGTATTTCATGGAATAAAACTGTAGCTTGAGGTAAAAATTCCGCATTCATTATGAAGAAACAGCTTTATTGGGTAATTTAAAATAGATATTATGTGATGAGCCGGTTATTTATACGTTCGAACAGTACCCGTACCGTACGTCTCTAGACATATTTGTTTTTTTTAACAGGTAGTGATGAACATAAGGATACAAGTCTGCACAAAGCCTACTTATTTGAATTAATTTTAGAGTACTCATGAAAGCTTTAAAAAAAATCAAAGACAAGCGGGAAATTCTCTACAAAATTTTGCAAGGATTTTCTAAAAATCTCTAATGAAACCATTGTTAAGGGGGTGCCCAT
Organism: Oikopleura vanhoeffeni; assembly: GCA_004367855.1. Classification (NCBI taxonomy): domain Eukaryota; kingdom Metazoa; phylum Chordata; class Appendicularia; order Copelata; family Oikopleuridae; genus Oikopleura; species Oikopleura vanhoeffeni. The sequence continues at coordinate 112,790 of SCLH01000882.1, read as the reverse complement.
AAACCAAGCAGACTGGATCGTTATACTTAGAAAATAATAAGTCAGTATATTTTTTTTATGCTTATTATAGTTAGCTTGAACGATATAAATGTGTTTCAGCTTGATAAAATTGTTTTTTATTTATTTGAGAAAGATTTGGAGTTCGAGTTTTCATTTTTGAAATCGTAAAAAAAAATTCAAAAAAATTCAAACTATTATGAAAAATTTTGCCGCATTTTTGGCCAAATTTTTTTCTGATCGTTTTTTGAAATCTATGAATAAAACTAAAAAAATAAGCCACTTTACTTTTTTCATGCATGTCTACATATTTTCTGACTGAATGTTTGAAAAAGTCATGATATGTTTATTTGTCATTTTTTGTCGACTTTTTTTTTAGAAAAATTTGGAAAATTTTTCCGCAAATCAAGTCCAAAATTTGTATTAGTGGTTTTTGAACTCTCCATAAAAATCAGGCAGAATCACATATTAAATGTTTTGGTATCTATTAATATCCGTATGTCAACTAATGAGTTGCGTCCGGCGCGATTTCATTTCTAAACTATCGATGAAATTTTTAACGCTTTGGTGGTACACTCGATAAGTTGCCATTTGGCACTAAATATTGAAAAAATTGTATGCTGGTCAAAAATTCCAAATAAAATTGTGGGTTATAGGCGCCATTTCTTTAGATAGTAGAAACATTTTTGATATCAAAACGCAAGGTGAAGGTCAATTTTTTATTCAAAAAAAAGTTGCTTATTTCTCACTTTTTGCATTTTTAACCATTTTTCATGGGAAAAAAACTTTCATATCAAGAAAATTTTTTTAATAAGCAACATTAACAGACTTTTTAGCGCATAACACCGACAAGTCTGAAGTTTATTAATATCGTCTTTAAAAAAAATCTGTAGGCCGAGTTTAGTTGGAAAATGGCGATGGCCCATTGAAAGTGCTTTTTTATATTTTCCCAGATATAGTTAGTTAAGAAATAAAAATATAAACGTTTGCAGAATGGACATTTTATTGAAGATTAAAAAATAAAAAAATAAATTTTCCACCATTTTTTTTTTTCTTTATTTTATCGCTCTGAAAAAATGTACCAATCTGCAGACTTATTGGCACCCCCTTAATGGAAAATCACAATGATTAATCATTAATGAAAAAACCACAGTTTTATTCACATATTTCATAAAATTCAATAAAAAAAAGCTAAAAATTAAAGCCAAAAAAACCTACATGTATCAAACTTCCCAAACAGTAGTAACTGTCAGTTACTCAAAACGTTCCTGACGAAAACGTTTTTCGAACCAACTGGATCACGGAAGATATGCATACATATCATATGTATAAATTAGGAAAAAAAAATATTAGCTACCAAATCGGTTCAAATAATATTTTAATAATTTTAAAACTACAGCATAGTGCGTTTAAACGGACAAGGGGGTAGACGAGCGTTTGTGTCAAATAGCCTTCTAGCGTTGCATTTTGAACGGGCTGCCGTTGACATTTTGGAATTGTCCGGGTTAAAAACGTAACGAACCAGTTTGAATCGTCAATTTTCCCGATAAAATGTACGCTAGTAGGACGTTTTGACCAAAAAACCGTCGGAACAAACTGGTCGTTTAAACGCACAATTGCTGTAGTTACTTAGATCGTTATAGTACTTAGTCCTTTAGTAACTTAATCCTAAGTCAGTTTAATTGTTTTCTGGATTAATTTTTCTTATCCACATTATTTATTTCGAACACGAATGAAATAAAAACGCCAATTGATTTTTCTGCAACGTAACTCGTACGAACTTTGCAACGCTACGAGTTAATAATTAACGCCCACACTGATAAATTTCACGTGGTTTTGCCAGTTAAACATTAAATACAAATAACTGTATACTACAATCACTTTACATGCGAAAACCCCCATGCAGCTTTCGACAAGCACTCCTTACATGTATGGGTGCGCACCGGGAAGCCCAATGGCCAAATTAAAAGTTGTCGATGAGGTTTGACCTCAGGGGTGTATCATGACCAAATAAAATGATACGATTCTGATAACAACAAATTGGGCCCCCTAGTTCAGAAAACGCTCTAGAAAACTTATTTTCTGGCTTCAAAACTCGATAAAAAGGAGATAAATATTGGTTGTTTTTTTACTTAATTAAAAAACGGCAAAGAGGCGTGACCTTAACGAAATTTGGTATAAGACAGAATAAATACGATTTTGAATAGTTTGAAGAAAAATTTTGGATCATTTGATGGACAAATTTCACATCGAAAATGCGTTAGGCGGATTTTGTTTTTGAAAAACATAATCAGTTTCAGCCAGCGACCACTTTTTATAACCTATCTTGAGTAGAATTTCACGGGGCACAATTTGTACTTCATGGAATTTCTTGCGCCACGGAATGTTTTTTTTTGGCGCCCGGGGGGGGGCCCCCCTTTGTTTTTTTTTTGGGGCCTTTCCCCCCCCAAAAAAAAAAAAAAAAAAAAAAAAAATTCGGTTTCCATTTAAATAGCTCTGGGTTGTGAGGAAAAAATAGCTCTTGGGTGTGAGGGGAAAAAGTTGCGATAATTTAAAATTAGCGATTGATTTTTTAGGCGAAATAATTTTTTTAGAACGGATAAATTTTTTTAGGCGGATTATTTTTAGGCAGAATACCATTGCCCTCAAATTTTGACGCCATTTAAACGGAAAATTTTTTCGCCGCGCGTTATTTGCGTCCTAGATTTTTTCTCGCATTTATTTGTGAAAGTTGGCGTCATGTCTCCATTTTTGTCGACGGATTCGAATTGTTCTACAGTTACTGTAGATTTATTAAAAAGAAACTAAAGTTTTAGATTTTATTATAAGGACACGAAGTTATATTTTTTATTTTTTACATTGACACTAAGTACATCAATATTAAATGAAAAATTGAAGGTTTTAATGTTATACGAAAACAGATTGAAAGTTAGCTGAAAGTTTATCTACGGCAAGCTTCTGAATAATAATATTAATAAACATTATACCGATAAAACAAATTAATAAATAAAGACTTTTAAAGTGAAAAGGGACCAATTTTGTCTTAATGGCCCAGTGAAGTTGCAGTTGTCCATATTTTCTTATTTAACGTAAAAGTCCGATTTTATTTTTTAGATATTCCCCAATTGTGTTATCTTTTTCATGGCAGGCCAGGAATGGACGTTTTTGGCTTAATTCAGCAAAAATGCAGTTCTGTTTGAAACCAACATATTTGCACATTTCCGAGGTATTACATTTTGAAGATAATGTATACACAGGAAATTTTTTTTTAACAAATAATTCTTCAGCATAAATATAATTTTCGGCGACCCCGTTTTAAAAAATATTATCGAAAAATCTCAAACGCACTTAATCGTTTCCTTGCGTATGCTTGAATGAAGTGAAAACAATAGATCTGGTGTCTCGGACCGTATTCAAATGTTCTCATCAGGGTCGTTTTTGTCAAAAATTACTTTTTTCTTGAAAAATATGTTGATATAAAATTACTTGTGAAAAGCGGTCCTATAACAAGGCAAAAAATTTGACCTTTATTCAATCCACAGCTTCGGTCTTTATGAAATATTTGCCCCGTGAGTTGGTCGCATGAAAATTATTGCCAGATAATTTGTATTGGAAATAGTGCACTATTCTGACTCATAAATAGTACAATATAAAGATTATTCTCCGAAGAAAAATCATTTTTAAATTTGAAAAAAAAATATTGCACAATGGTACACCATTTGCTTCCCTAGTTGTGACAGATTCAGAAGATAATTTATTAGATATTGATAAAGATTATTAATAAAATTAGAGAGCAAGTGGTGGCTGCAAACATGATTTTTACAGTATTTCTAAGGCTATTTCTCTTGTTGTCTTTGAAGTTTCAGCTCCCAAAATTTTTATTTTGCTTCAATTGCAGTTGATTTCTCGCTCGAGAAGCGATGGCTGTGGATATTGAGGTCCAGGCTTTATCTGTAAAAAAGCTGAAAAATGATCATAAATCAAACATAATCAATTCTCTTGGACCGATTGATTTGCACAGAAAAAAAGGCCCTTTTTGGTTTTATTATTTCAAATTAATGCTTATTATACTCAATTATTGAAAAAATTAATGTACCAAAGATTGGTATCAAGATTTTGTACCACGACTTTTGGGTCCCAAAATTGCGTTAATTTATTTCCTATAATAAGCATCTTATTGTCAACGCCGATTATTTCTGGTGCTCTCATTAGTCAAACGCGCGAAATGAAGTCTAACAGGACAAATCGACCCGTTTGACGATTTAACTTGATAGTTAAATTGACTTAAATTGGAACGCAAAGTTACAACAAATAGCAAAATTGTGCAATTTTTTACTTTAACCAATAATTTCATAAGTTAAAAAATGTAAAAAATACCAAAAAAGGACAAAACTAAACTTTCAGCCAGGGGTCGGCCACAATTGGATGGAATCGGATCGGTGGATCGGTTTTCCGATGTCCGACCCTGCTTTCAGCCACCCTAACATAATGACATTCGTCATTTATCCTTGGTTTCACAGAGCCATCCTTGCACTGAGTTATTTAAGGTGCCGCGTCTGCACGAGTTAAAAAATCCCAAAGTAAAAAATCGTCTATTTCAATATACCTGATATAATCGCCGTATTAACTTCTCCCCAATTCATTTTCCGGCAAATTCTGTGGCACCTTTCCGCAGGGGACATATTCTCAAAATCAGCTATGTTCTCTTTGAGTATCACAGACTGAAATATTACCAATCAATTAGTTTAGCTAAGTTCCCGTTGCTCGCTAGCGCCAAAAAAACGAATGGGTACCTTAGAACGGCCTTTTCGGAACAAGCGGGCTTCGATATGGCGTTGTACAAAAAAGGCCGTTTACAATAAGGCCGTTGTACAGGGGCCGTTGTCCGAAAAAGCGCGTTCGTATGGTACCCCTTATCTAGGGTGGTTAGGCAGTTGTGACAAAATTAAGAATAGAGGGGCGTATAAAAAATCCAAGTTAGCCGTCTGCATCATTTTTTGCAAAGATTTCGAAAAATATTACTGAAAATTTCGAGAATTTTTTTTTAAAAAATTTCAAAATCCAAAAAATTCCAAATAACCGGGAAGTGACCTAAATGGGTACTCAAACCGTAAGTTTCTTACATTTTAATGGACTTTTGCTGAAAAATAAATTTGATATAAAATAACCCTTGATGTGATTTATATTATTATCAGCTAGTTTTTGTCATTTTATTGTTTTTTTTGTAAATTGAAAAATTAACCACAGTTTACTACTGTTATATTTTAGTACCTCTATACCATTCTGTGCTTTACTTGCCGATTTACCATGTTGAGATTAATGACTTTCTCTGGCCATCCTGTCGGTTCCATAAGCTTAATTCTTCTTGAAAAACGTTTGTAAAAATGATCAGAAATTTGCAGAATTCGAGTTTATTCAACTTCGAATTCGCCGCGAAAGTCTTGATCCTTGGTTCTGCTTCTTCTGTCGCGTTTTAATTGAAAGATAGACTAAATCTCGTCAGACATGGCATAAGGACATCCTAATTTTTTGTTTTATTTGTTTTTTGTTTTTAAAAGTCACCAATTTGATTGGAATCGCCTTAAAAATAAATAGGTCAAAGTCAATTTTTTTCTAATTTTTGACATTTTATCCAATTTTTCAAGTCGACATATTATAAACGGATTTTAAATTCGAAATTTTATGCATCTCAAGTGTGATTAATATTTATTCTTGCGTATGTCATCAATGAAAAACATTGAAATTTAGTAGGAGATATTATTCACAAGACGGTTACTTAAAGGGTGTTTTCGCGAATAACATGTTTTAAATAAATATTCAACAAATATTAATTTTTAAAGTGCTATTAATTTTTGATATTACATTTCGTCAGATATTTTTATTTCTAGTATTCCGACGGGAGATGTAATATCGAAAATCAATCACTCAAAAAAATAAATATTGTTGTGATATTCATTACAAAAAAAAGACGGTAACTGGCCAAATCGGTGGTTTCCTGATACAAGGAAAATTAGACAAAAATTCAAAATTTAATTCACAGATTTGTTAAGTTTCGGTTCAAAAGTATCTTGCGGGACATTTTAGAAACAATCTGATTGAAAAACCCGTTAAAAAAATATCTCTTATACGGAATTAAATTTATCAATAAAACGTTGGAAATAATGGTTGATTTATGCGCTTAGCGATCGGAATTCGCTTTCTGGATAAGCTTGACTCTCGACGAGAGTCATCTCGTCTTACCAGAGTCTAATTTAAGGCAGTAGATTACTGCAATTTTCCAGGTGTAATGGAAAAGCAACCTGCTGCTTTCAAATGGTTCGAAAAATCACAATTGGTCAGAAAGACATCACCAATTAGAGTTTCCATTTTTTAGGTTTGAACTGTCGAACTATTTAATGCTCCATAATTTCTACCAAAAACGTTGGACTCTTTGGATTCTTCCTTTGAGTTGATATTATTGTTATATCTATAAAGTAGTGTCTATGAAATGAATGTTCTTAAAATTACAGGGTTAACTAAAATCGACCAAGAAAAAAACGATTGGTTGGTCTCGCGGCTCTGCCAACAAATCTGTTCGCTCACTAGGACGGCGCCCAAAGAGCTAAATAGGAAGCTCACGGAGGTGCATTTTTTGCCTTTAATTACTAATAGAATGCACTTAATTTATGCTGCAGAAAAACCGGAGTAAAATGAAGCAAAAAAAATCTTTGAACTACTTTTCGAATTTTGTCAATACAGTAGATTACCTCAAAAAAGTTTTTCAAGGTCAAAACTTCAAACTCATGGCATCGCTTCCGAAAAGTATTACAAAACGATGCAACTATGGTCAATATGTACACTTGATGCGCTAGAGGTGAAGTTATTGTGCCTCCCGGGTAGATAATTGACCCAGAGTTGCATTAAGTGCGAATTATTACATTAAAAACTTGGGACAGCAATATAAATACCAATGACTTGAAAAGTGAAATGGCGTTTTAAAAATATATGTATCCGCATTTTAAAGTAAAAATAGTGAAAAAAGAACCGAAATAACCATTGAACAGTTTTCTTCCTCGTAGTAAAACTATGTTTGAACATGCATAGTTATGGATAAACCAATTATAGTTTATAAGAGGATGTTTTCGAAATTTGAAAAGATTTACAAAAGTATCTGGGAATGTTATGTAAACCAAAACACTTTTAGATCGTTCTTAAAAAAATCTTAATCCGAAGCGTTTATTGGGGTTTCATTCATTTTTCGAAGTTAACCAGTTGACTTTGAAAACACAAAGTTTTAAATTAATGAGTAACCGACGGAGGAGGCGTATCTCGAGATCCATAACACGGAGAAACTTAATTTTATGCATTCAAAAGTTTGTCAGCGCGTCCGAATCAATTAAAAAATTTGGACTTTGACCAAAAAAATTTCGGAAAATTCGAAATTTGCCAAGTATTTTTTTCAGGATTTATGCTATATTTTTTATTCAAAAACCTTAATTTGACTTGCACCAGATAGCCTGCCAATGTAATCTTGAACTCCACTAAATTTTTTTTTAAAATCTTAAAAAAATTTCAACAAATATTTTTAGTGTGAAATTTAACGTTTTTTGTGGTACCTGAACTTGCACATGTGTGCATCAAAAAGCGAAATCAGATATCCGAGAACCAGCTCAGTACACGTCTCAATCGATGCGAAGATGAGATTTTTTGTGGAAAAGTGGTTGATAACATTGCTGGAAATGATTTTAACAGAGGCTGAAGGATACCGAAATCGGCAAATTTTAACGTGTAAAATTTCATCGATTTCGAACAAATAGACCCTTAAATCGAATTTCTGACTCCATAGTACCAGAGAGGGGAAAAAACCAATTCATTAGCTGGGGCGTACGGAATAGAAAATTTCTGATATTTCCTTGGCAAAATGATTTATCGGTAAAAAAGCGAAAACGAACTTTTTGGACCGCGTATACTACCGGTACCGTCATCAAAAAACTTTTTGTACTGTTTGACCAAATTCAGAACATTTATCTCCAACATACTGTTAATTTCAACATCGTACGGACTCTTCCTCATCAAACGGACAGGTGTTAAAAAACAGTGAAACGCGTCGGTTTACTGCCCTTAAATTATTATTATTAAGTTTTTAGATAACACACTTAATTCTTGTAAAAATTATTTGATTTGCAGGTGAAAGTTCTCCCTTCAAAAGCTTAGCTTGGAAAGCGCGAATTTGTAAAAAAAATACACTAATTTGAACCCTTCCAGATTTAATTTTTCAAGCTGACATGTGTTTGTGTCTGATTGCGTTAAATACCGTACTTTTTAGTAAATCCAAACTTTTCTTCGCAAATAATCTGTTAAAGTACTAAATGATAAGTTTTCTCTAATTCTTCGATTGCTTTTTCGATATATTCGTTGTCTTCGTTTTCATGTTTCCAAGACCAAGATCAGAAGGACATATAATTTTTGCCTCTATAAATTAAAAATATAAATATTTTAGTCACTATATTTTATCCTTTTGTACATTTATGTGTTTACGACTCCTTTTTATTAATTTTTCGAATCTTTTAAAAGAATAGTGTCCGCAAAAAAATTGCTGAAAATCTTGATATAAGTGCTAGAATGCCCAAAAAATAATTGGTGGTGCGTTCTCGCGGTCATCCGACAATGAATGCTCTCGCCTAGTGTTGTCAAAGTCGTAAATTTAGGTGAATTATGGACATACAAGGCGCTAAGAGTACAATGTACCATTTTGCTCTCTCACGCCTTATGCTGGCCATAAATCGTCTACGCCGGAATCTTTTGGTGATTTGTTGACCGATTTGAGAGTTTTTTTATATTTACTGAAATACATGGAGTATTGTGGTTATAGTATTTATCTGCATTTTTGAATTAAAACTGGTCTAACGTTCCATTTTCGCCAACCCACTGAGGAAACGATATAGTTCGCGAAAAACCCAAATTCAGACTCGAAATTTTGACGGGATCGTCTTCAACATGGTTATAAACACATGGTCGGGAGTAAGTCGATTCTCGAATTTCTGGAGGAGAATATCTTTTTGACAATTGACAAAATGTAAATTAAAAATATGTGAACATTGGGGTGAATTAAAGAAAAAAAATTAACAATTCGCGTTGGAAATAAAGTGGCTTATCTTCATAACGTTATTTTTAGTTATGATTTAGATTTCCGCTTGGAATAAGTAAATTAATTAGGTCGGTTGGAAATTTTGAAAAAAAGTTTTTTCAATTCCTAGTAAAATAAATCGAAAACAAAAATCAAAGCTATAAACATTGCGGAGCAAAAGTTTCCTCATGATATGGTTGAAAATTAAGTTAAAAATGCAGATAAATGATTGAAAATGTTATTAGAATCGGTCATAAATTTTTAAAATTTTGTAAAAAAAAGTCATCAATAAAATATGACCTGTGTAGGAATTTTAAGATATCCCTTCCCAACCAAAGATCCATCTCAAAAAACGTTTACTATCTCTATGGTGTGTTCGCAATCCCAATAATGTGTCTTAGGTATTGTCTTGAGATGATTATACAAGGGTAATGATATCGGGACCGCTTAAATTTGATCGTGTATCACTAAGACCAATCACCTATATACAACAATCGTTGGGATTCAACACGCGCGTATAGAGATTAGTAAAACGTTTTGAGATGGACTTTGGTTGGGAAAAGGATATACACCATATTTACAGGGTGTAAGGCTTTTCCCGTTCTTTTTCCAAAACTGGTTACACTTGATTTCCGCCGTTTTGAATGGTTGGAATCTGAGAAAATTCTTCTGACCAACCAATCAAAACGGCGGGGAAAATTCAAGTGTAACCAGTTTTGGAAAAAAGAAGGTAAGAAACCTTACACCCTGTATTTTTGAAGAATAAGCAGTTAAAAATATATTTCACTTTTTTGACTTAATTTTGGATATCGGATAACTACACCTAAAAGGGCGCACTTTACAAGAGCGGTGAGGTTCTTTTTGTGAAGAATAATCATGGATATCTTTATACGAGGAAGTAGATATGTTCCAGTTTGGTCTAGTACATAGTATTACTTACACGTTACATAAATTACTAGGGACCCAACTAGAAAATATCTTCTTTCCTCGTAAAGGTATATAAATCATTTTTGTAAACTTCCGTTTTTATGACCACTTTCCTATAAAAAGTGACGCCTTGACGTTCTCAAGCGGTCCCAGACATACTCAAAAAGATATCTTTCTAATAAAACTGGTCGATAATTTTGTTCCCTATGCTTGATGAATCACTTTAAGCTCTAAGATTAAACTGGAAGTCCTTGCAAGCCGAAACAAAAAATCACGACGCCATATTGTTGATCAATCGAAAAAATTTTTTTTTCAAAACCGCATTCACAAAAATATATTACGAACTATCTAGCCACTATAAATGACACCCAAATAATTTATCAAGTCAGTTTTGATTAATTTAATTTACTGCAAATTAAGTTACGCACGTAAATAATAAATTGTCATGTTTTGTTCAAATTTTTCCTGAAATGGTGAACACAGTCATTATTATATTTTGGCCAAAATTGGATTCAATAAGGGTTTTGTCAAAGGGAGGCTGGATATCCTGCTAATTCCCAATGATTCTCCAAACGGCATTCCAGTAATTAAATGATGTTTTCTTGCATACTTAGTAAAAATATTCGTTAACGATTGTTCCCCCTGTTTTGCTGTGGTCTGTAAAAAGTCATCAAAAAATAAAGCCAGAAAAATATCCTTATTAATCCTGATTAAAAATTCCACTCATGACGAAAAATTTAAGTGATTTTTTAGGCTGAACATGAAAAAATGGCGTTTGAAATTTTAAAAACGACTTTTTCCTTTGTGCTGAATTACAAAAACCATTTTTGCGCGGGAACCCCCCACCTTCCGCCAGGAGGGTTAAAAACTGGGGAACGGGAAAAGAGTAAAAAAAAACTAAAAATGTTTCCCTCCCCTCCTTTTTTCCCCCCCCCCTTTTTTTTTGGTTTTGTTTTGAAAATAGTATTTATGATAAATATTTCTTCGGATACGATCTATCTGGAAAATAAATAATAATAATACAATAAATAATACAATAAAGAAATAATTGTTATATTTTTGGAATCGCAAATTGGGAGACATTTTAATAAGGACATTCAAGGGGGTATGCGACGGATTTTTTAGTTTAAATTGAACTACGAAGAAAAATATGTCCACCACATCAACTTAAAAATGTATTTATTATTACAATAATTACAATTATTACACATGTACATTTAGGGAATTGTAAATCTTTTTGTGAGAAAAACTTTGATTGGGTTTAGAACAATATAGTTTGAACATTTTTATCCTCACGCGAACCATATTTTTTCCTGACAAAAAACTTTCAATTTTCCCTGAAAACTAATAAAAATTGAAATTAAAAAAAATAGCAGAAACCGGGGATCGAACTCAGACCAATATACCCATAGTCCCGAAACCCTTCATGTCACAATGCAGTTAGCAATGAAATTTTATATCATATAAACAAATTCTATAAATAAATTGTGCACATAATTTATCTATGGTTGCTAATAAGTTCATTAGAAAGTTGACCTCAAGGTTTGATTTTGTGTTATTTTCAAATTGATACAATGCACTTTAAAGTTACCTTGGAGGTCATTTACTGTAATAACGATAAAAATTCAAAAATAGATTCCAAGACTTTTTGAGGTTTAAATATTATTCTGACAACAATGTGGTAAATCTGACGCGTACTCAAGCAGGCGAATTATCTAAAATAACCAAAGTCATGTAAAATCGTTTTAGGGGCACTACTGTCATAAATTTGAACTTCTATTGCTCAAAATTGAGGAGCCGAGCTAATACCTGATGTATAATTCATCGTTAACCCATTTTTCTTCGCAAAATTAAATTGAATTTGTGTACTTTTTGGATTTGCATCAATTTTATTAGCCAGTACAATAACTGGAATAGTCGGTCGATTTTCTCTCAATTCTTTGTACCAAATTTGTAAATTTTTATAAGTCTGTTTTCTCATAACATCAAAAACTAAAATGGCCGCATGCGCGCCATGATAAAAACCAGGGTGAAGAGATTGGAACCTTTCCTGGCCAGCCGTGTCCCACAAATCGACCTCTACAGATCCGAGGCCATCAACTTTTATAGTTTGGATATATTTTGTTATTGCGTAGGTTGAAGAGGTTTGTTTGGAATAATCATCGAGAAGAAAACGCTCGACTAAAATTGAAAAAATTAGGATAAAAATCCAATATGAAATTTATAAGGTAGTTTTTTTTTAACTGGGCCCACCCTACTCAGTCATTTTTCTCGATGACAATACGAGATATCAACAAACGTTTTTTTGCTATGTTTAGCCAAGTAAATTTTTGACATGTAAAAAATTTTGTTTTTCTCGTGGTCAACCGGTTTACCGGTAATTGATGTTCGAAACCGGAAGTCCATATGTTCGAATCTCAGTCAGCTCATTTTTTCAACTGAAATGAAAGTATTCATGATAGTAATCGTTTGATATGTGGTAATTTTTTAACTTTAACGTGCAAGGACAATTTAACATACATTTATTTATGACCAAAAAAATTTTTTCGAAATATTCCTTATTTGCCTCAGAAAACCGGTGATTTCAAAAGTTGATTACCGGCCAACCGGTTGAAGGAGAAAAAAATAAAAAGTTTTACATATCACAAATTTACTTGGCTACATATAGCAACAAACGTTTGTTGATATCTCGTATGGTCATCGAGAAAAATGACTGAGTAGGGTGGGCCCAGTTAAAAAAAAAGCTACCTAAAATATTTGAAATCCTGAAGATGGTTATTTAAATAACTAAGGTTGAATTTATATTTAGCGTGGATATTTTTTAATTGCATAAAAAACAAATTTTTTTATTTCTACCTAGCCTATAACTTAGGCTATAAGGTCATCCTATGGGCCCCTCTCTTTGACTTCATGCCATGGCATGCCAGTCGAGATCAAATTAGGATTCTGGCAACTTTTTATCAGCATTTTTTTGGCTAACTTATTCTTGTCATTTGACACCTCTTAGGACCCTTGGTACATCTACGGTAGTTTTTTTAAGCAACCACCCCTACTCATGACGATTACGGGAAAACTATAAACGATATCGAGAAACGTTATTTGCATTTAACTGCCAACTAAAAAAGCTCAATGGAGAAATTGGCTATATAATAGATATCTGTTCACCAGTAAACCGGTAGTCCGAAAAAAATTCTGCATTGAGCTTTTTAGTTGACAGTTGAATGCAACAAACGTTTCTCGATATCGCCTATGGTTTTCCCGTAATCGTCATGAGAAGGGTGAGCCCACCTAAAAAAATACGTAAGGTAGTTCTTTTTTAGGTCAACCCACCCTAGTTGCATTCAACTGCCAACTAAAAAAGCTCAATGGAGAAATTTTGTTTTTCATCGGACTACCGCGGTTCACCGGTAACCGGAGATTTATTGTATAGGTATTTTCAGTAAAAAATATGAGAAGAAAAAATCGAAACTCGTTTTTTCTTCCAGGAATTCATCAAAAATATAGTTCAAGCAGTAAATGTGTCGACAATCATGATATAAGAATAAACAAACAAAACATTTAACTTTCCGGCTGATTTTAGGGAAAGAAATTTTGGGCCCACCGAGATTCGAACCAACCAAAAAATTAAACTCCGGTTTATATCCGGTAAACCGGATGTCAAATCAACTTAATAAAATTTCTCCATTGAGCTTTTTTAGTTGGCAGGTAAATGCAAAGAAACGTTTCTCGATATCGCCTATGGTTTTCCCGTAATCGTCATGACTAGGGTGGGTTGACCTAAAGAAAAATACCGAAGGGGATCAAATTACAGTTTTTGGTCAATAATTTTTTACAGGTTTCTTAAAACGGCGCACCGGACACCAAGTTGAGAATTTGTTAAATGTGTATTTATCCCTTTGCTGTTGATGCAAAAATATATTTTAATTATCGTTTTTCGTTCTCAAAAAGCATAGTGAAATGGCGCGGTTACCTGAAATAAGCTACCTAAGAAACCGGTATTTCCTAGCGGTTGATATGACCTCAAATTTTTCTAGTGCTATAAATTAAAGCCTATAATCAAACCTACTATTTCGCATTAAATTTACACACAAAGAGTGTAAGATTTGGTGCATTTAACCGGCAAAAATAGTTTTCTGGAATTATTAAACTAGACTGAATCTATCCTAAGCTAAAACAAATAAAAATGAGCTGGGTATCACATTTTTAGGACTTTAAGTTAATTACAATACGCTCCAAAAACGTAACGATGAAAAATACAGTGGATAACCACGAACATACATGTAATTCCAAGGTCAAAGTCACCGCATCGATAATATCACCAAAATATTCTCATATGCTTTTCAGAGTTTGAACCTACGTCTGCTCTCTTTTTAATTTAACTATATTTCCTCATTCTTTATTTCAAGAAAAAATTACTTTCAAAATATTCCAAATTGTTTCTACACTTTATATAGTTACCTAACTTTGACTTTCCGACTGCCGAATCACCACAGAGAATAAGTTTAATTGATTCATTTTTACTCATCGAGGGTTCAAATCTTAAAAATAAAACTTTTTTAATTAAAATACATCAATAAAATTGAATTTAAAAAATAAAAACTCGAACAGACAAATCAAATGAACTTTCTAATTTTTATTTAGATGAACTATTTAACAGAAGATACCCGTTGGTCAACATTACAGGGTAAATTTTTTGCGCGAGAAATATATTTTATGCTGATGAACATAAATAACTGAACCATAAATAACTGAGAAATTGCATTTTGAGTTAAAAAAAAATAAAAATTGGTGTCAAATTTGGATTGGGTGTTTTTTGTGAAGGTATCGTTAACGATGCTAAAGCATGGATTTTTTAATTTTTAGATTGCATGAAAACGCAATAAAACTTTTTTGTCTGCTTTAATTACAGTCCCCTTTATGTTTTTGGGCAGCTGAAGAACATGAAAACAAGAGAATAGATCCCTAAAATGAGAAAAGAGCTATTGGTCAATTTATATTCTCCTTAATTTGTTAATATCTGGGTTAAATTTTGGTTTAACCAGCCACATTCTAACCACACAACACCAGAAACCCCTCATCCCTCTTGTATGACCCAACTTTTGCCCAAAAAAATTGAGGGGACTGTATGCAATTTTAGAAAAAAATCATGCTAAAGATACCGCCACCGTTTGTATAGGTGCGGCCCTAACCACGGTATCGCGTAATTGTCAAAAACATCAGAAAATAAACACAATAAAATTAAAAAAAACGGATACGTCTTTTGATTCAAAGATGACACCAACAATGATTTTCGACATGTTTACTAGAAAAATTTTTTGCTCAAAACTAATTTCCTGCTGCCTCATTATATGTATCAATAAAATTTAAAAAATACCTCCATACATAAAAAAACTTCGAATATCTTTAATTTCTAGTATGAAGCGATTAAGTGGGTCGGTGCTATTTGACAGATTTGCACTTTTTCAATTTTCTTTCTCTTGATCATAAACTTTTTGTCACTTCGGAATTTTTAAATAAAATGTTTTTAAAATGAAAGGTGCCACCTTTGAGCTTACTTCGTATAATCAGATTTTTACATATAAATCGCGTTTTGAAAACACACTCAAAAAATGGGAGATTTCGGTTGAAGGTGTCAAAATTGAGGTAAAATATTTTTTATTTATTAGTTACCGGAAAAAACGGTCCCGACCACCGAATTCAATTAATTTTATTTCGTTTCATACAATTTCTAAAAAAAAAAATTGAATTCGGTGGTCGAGACAACTTAACAATTTTCCAAGTTTGAGTGAAATACAATTTCTTTATTTTCGATTAACGAGGGCTTCAACCGATTTCTCCCAAACCGTAGTTTCGTTGCAAAAATTATGATTTAGAGTATGAACAAGAGCGAAGAAAATAAAAGGCGGCATTCTCAATATTTTCAGCTGGTGATTCCAGAATAATAAGTTTGAAAATTTTTGAACAAGAAATGAGGAAAATTTTCAAAATATTTCAAATATTTTCGACCAAAAATCTCAAAAAAATGTCATATGATTTTTCAAAGAGCATATAAAGAATATGTGGTCACCTACTCGAAAAGTTTAAGTCGAAACAAATAATTTAAAAACAAATTTAACAAAAAATTAAGAAAATTTTTCATAGTTTTCGGAACCTTTTGTAAAAAAGCAATAATACGAAAATTCTAAAGTTCCTAGATTGTAAAACATAACTTTGATGGTATATTGAAGGGAATATATAAACCCAGTAAAAAGTTTTTCATCAAGCGCCCACATCCGGATCTGCCTAATAGCACCGACCCCCTTAAGGGGGTTTGGTAATACATGAAACTTGTGCCACTTTGAACTTCAATAATAGAACGTTACAGTGTTATCAAATTATAGCAAGTACATTTTACATTAATATTGCGATGCACGTAGTGTATAATATGTACCGTTAAAAACTCCACATAATCTGTGAGTAAAAGCTTTTGAAGGCAGAGTGCATATTTTGTGGTATTTCTGATATTGTTTAGATAATAAACTCCATGTTAGATTTTTAATTCGATTTGCATGGTAAAACTTGGTGGCGGTATCTTTTGCTTAAAATTAAGCACAAAAGACAAAAAATCCATTTATAACAGATTTAAATGTATCATTTTGAGAGGTCTGTTTTACTACTGTAACATAAAAATCGAATTATAATTATTTCTTCGCAAATAAATGAAATACCACATATTGCCAAAGCACGGTGAATTTTCGTTAAACTATTTTGATAATTCTAGAATTTGTTAGAACCCTTGCGATAATCATGATACATATTATAAAAATAAAGATGTAAAATCTATTAAAATGAACATTTAGCAAAATTTAGTCAAATGAACATATACATATAGCCAATATACTGAAGTAAATACGACCTAACCCGACGGAAAATCAGATTTTTTAAATTAAAAGCTGTTTATGCGGGAAATTTTCGGTGACCACGAGACCTTGATATTCCTCAGCAAATGACCATTCTAACTTTTTGTAAACTGCGCCAACTTGCTCGGAAATAAGTTTACTATCTTTGATATCAGCCAGTTTTTTCAAATTCTAAATAAAAACATATGTTAAAACTTTTATTCAAATTGGAGGACAGTGCGGCTAGTTTGAAATAACGAAACATTTTAACTTCAAATTGGGTACTGAAGAAAAATCAAAGAAACAAAATATTATCAAAATGTTTTGATGATATTCAGTAAACTTTCATTTATCTTCAGCTCGTTTTGAATGTTTTAAGCGTTATTTAAAACAAGATTTGCTGCATTTTCGCTACTTTTGTTAGTAATAATGGGCGAAGGTATCTTTCCCATGTAATTTCGTTTTGTGATTTTAAAATTGCATAAGAACGTTTTCAAATTTTTTTCAGTACTTTTGAAAAACAAATTTATTTTTGTTCTAAAAAGCGTCATTTTTGGAAATTTGAAAAATATTTGTAGTCAATTTTAAAATTACAAAAAAACTGGATGCGAAAGATACCGCCGTCGTTATGATGATGTGATTTCGTGTTATTTTAATTGATCCTGATTTTTCTTCAATTTCATTTTGAGTTTTGACCGTAAAAATTCATTACAAATATTTTATAAACGTTTCGACTTTATTCTGTCAACTGAAAAATTGTGAAGAGATCAGTTAATAAAATAAGTTCAATTCATCAAAAAAATGTGCTAAAATCATTTTTTACTGAACCTGTAAATTATGTTATGAACTGATCACAATTTTTTTAAATAACAAAATTAAGTCGAAAGTTGATAAACATATTTTTACAAAAGTGATTCTATTTTGCAGTATTATTTTTCACCGTTTTTATTAATGATATGATGCAAACATTTTCATATCACATCGATTATGGGCCGCATAAGCTATGAAAACCATATGGCGCTCATAATCGATGGGGTTAATCTAGGTAGTTTTTAAGGCTATTTACCCTCTCAATAAGATCTGGTATGAATTTAGGTCCTGGTCCTTTTAGCGGCTTAATAATTAATTCTAAACGGTTCAGATTCTAAAATATTGTTGTTAATTTGGGATCTTTTCAAAACTGAAATAAAATCATACAATTTACCCCGAATATTTTACAGATAATTATTATAAAAATTGTCTAATATCACTTCAAAAAACTAATTTCTTCCCCAAAAGCTAAAAAGCATTTTGTTGTCAAGTTTCTTGGCAAGACCTTTTATTTTTCTGAATCTGAGATTTGACGAGTTTACAAAATAATTCAAAAAATAATCCGGGCATATCTTAGTATTGCGTTCAAACTCAAAGAATTGTGTATGCTTAAGCAATAAAGGCAAAAATAAAGGCCTATAGCATATAGCGAAAAAAAGCTGCCTATAGGCTATAGGCAGCTTTTTTTCGGGTGTTGAGGACTTTAAATGAACTATACGGTATATAGTCTATACCGTATAATTCGTTCTAAGTCGTCAACGCCTAAAAAAAGTCGCCTAAGCATACAAATTCCTTGACCTTGAATGCACTAATATGATATGCCCGGATTATTTTTCTAAATGATTTTGTGACCTCGTCAAATTTCGGATTCAGAAAAATAAAAGATTTTGCTTTAGCACCTTAACCCGTGTGAGCACAGAAAAAAAAGGTTCACGCCAAGGCACCCGACACTATATATAGGTGAGCGTGTTCACCGCGTATTACAGAAAGCCCAAGGTAGTTAGAGTTTACATTTTTTTGCTAAGAAGCTTCAAACGATAATTTTTGCAGTCCGACATCTTGATATTCTAGAGATTTTGCATTTGTAGTTTCTAGAAAATTACTGATAAGAGCAAGGTACAGCTATCACGTGATACAACTTACATTGGTGTTCACAAATTATTTTTGGTAATTGGAATCGATGGCACAAGGATCTGACCTATGTCATCGTTGTTCTTGATTTATTTATATATAATCAATCACAAAATTATTTTTTAAATAGGTTTAAAATTTGATGAAAAAATCACAATTTTTTCATAAAAATGGTTATTTTCCGCTATAAAATCAGATAGTACACTTCTGATATTATTCTGGCGAAGCGATATACTAATCAAGTGACTCGGTGGACAGATATTTAATTGCTCGAATTAATTTTTAATAATTAAAATATTTGCGTTGAACATACTTTAAAATTGAAAATTTTGAGAAATATCACTTTTTGAAAAAAAATATCTGTTTCCTGTTATACCAATTAATCTTTGTTTTGAGTGTCAACCATGGACAAAACCACTTTCCTAAAAAAACTGGCCATTTTCAAATTTTATAATTGACGCAATAGGTTCGAATTTTAATTTTTTTTTAGAGTAAAAATTGGAAAAAAATCTCAAGAAAATCAACCCTCCGTAATTGAAAAATTTTCCAAAAAAAAAATAACGTCACTTTTTTTGAAATCCTTTGCAAAATTCTTGTATACTGTATTCGAAGGAGACAATTCTAGATGGTTTTTTGCATATTTATAATGATTTTAAATATGGCAGTCACCATATATATAGGTGTTGTGCTCGACACGGGTTAAGGGCCAGGCAAATTACATATTTTGATCGGCTCTCCTGAACAAACTGAGACTGGGAAAGAGGTTCATTTTGCGATTGATTTCGAAGGAAAGAGTTCAGTGGGGTCATTTAAAAACCAAAACAAATTTCGATCGAACAAATGAGCTGTACAGGCACTAGGAAAAGTGCCAAATCAATTCTTTAAAAAAGTTATGTTTGGCTTCGGTCTATTTAACCGATTCTATGATTTTTTTTTTCAAATAATCTTTTATTTTCATTATCTAAAGACTCTCAAGGGCGAATTAGAAATTTCCAGCTAAAACTTGAAATATGATTTTTTTGGTCATTTTCGAAAAAAAATGCTTCAATTTTTTCAAAATTAGGCTCAACAGAAAGCCAGTGAAACACAGACGAGAAAGTTGGCTTACGTCAAGATATATTTTGATTGAAGCATTTTTTTTTGGAAATTTTTTCGAAAATGACCAAAAAATTCATATTTCGAGTTTTAGCTTGAAATTTCCTTCAAAAAATCATGAGAATCGATTAATAGACGAAGCCAAACATAACTTTTTAAGAATTTATTTTGCAACTTTTTTAGTGCCCGTAGAGCTCGTTTGTGCGGTTGAAAAATTTCTTTGTTTTCTCAGAGTGACCAATTGAACTCTTTTCTCGCGATCTATCGTAAAATAACATTTTCCTATTCTTAGTTTGTTCAGGAAAGCCGATTCAAAAATATCTAATTTGCTTCAACCACCCCCTCAAGGTAACTTTTTTTTTAGGTCACCGTTTCTTGATACCTACTACGGTTTATGCTCCAGAGGGGGGTGGTGACCTAAAAAAAAAGTTACCAAAAGTCTTTACGATATAGGTTACGAACCGGGAAACTTTATGACTAAACCATACGGTATGGCTAGGGTGCGCACCATACCTGTTCTGAGCATAACACACTTTTTTGAGCCATCTGGTGGTCAAAATTAGAGTTTCAAAACCATCATTCTGAGCCCTTAATTCGATTTTCACCTATAAAAATTGTATTTTCTCGGTTGTCTATAAACATGACCGTTCCCAGAAAAAAGTTGCTTTATTAAAACAAGTTCCAAAATTTCTAGAAAATGTTTGATAATTTCATAGAAATATGCCAATTTTATTTCCGATTAATAACTCCATTTTTGTGATAAATTCCCCTGATAAAAAGAAGCCCGGTTCGCTTCCTAACTATATCTCATAATTTATTTTCTTGAATTTACCTTTAATTCCATTCCTGGTAAATTTAGTTTTCTTGCAATTTCTATATTCATACGAATAATAGAAAGATCTTTGAGTTCTGCTGTGAAATCAGTGACCATTTGAATTCCCTTTAATTCTTTTATTAAAGATTCATTTCCATTATCTCCGGCTTCTGAAGTTTTGGTCAAATTAATTCGAACTTGAGAAACGTTCGCTAGAATCCAGGCCTGTTTTTCCTCAGTGGCCGCGTCTTTAATTTTCTGTTCTTCGGCCGAAAGTTTGCCTTTTCGGCCCGATTCGAACAGGGCGGATTTGATGTCTACGAGTTTTAAGATATCGGCGATTACTGACTCGATTTCGTCACCGGTGACGGGGGCACCATCCTTGGCGTCCTTTGTCAAAAACTGGAGTCGAGCCTTAAAAAAATGTAAGAACGTATTCAATTCGAACGATTGAAATAGTTTAATAAAAAATTTGGGAAACTTTTGAGATTAAGGGGGTACCCCTCGTAGGGGCAAGGGTACAAAACGCGGGACACAAAAAAATGGCCCGCAATGGGGGGTAAATCGACCTCAGGAATCCAAATTCGAAATAGGTTAAGCTCTAAATGGTCCAAGAAAGCCGCTAGAGAGCAAAAACGCGGGCCATGTTCAGGCACAAAAAAATACGTTTTTAGGGGTGAATCGACCCCAGGAATCCGAATTCGAAATAGTTTAAGCTCTAAATTGACCACGAAAGCCGCTAGAGAGAAAAAACGCGGGCCATGTGCAGGCACAAAAAAATACGTTTTTAGGGGTGAATCGACTCCAGGAATCCGAATTCGAAATAGTTTAAGCTTTAATTTGACCACGAAAGCCGCTAGAGAGCAAAAACGCGGGCCATATGCAGGCTTAAAAAATGAGGCTACGGGGTAAATCGGTATCGGAAAAGCCGAAAATGACCGTAAAAATTTGAAAAAAAATGCCCGCATGAGCCGCTAGAGAGCAAAGCGCTGACTATATTCGGGCCGTAAAATACATAGGCTATGGTGTGAAATTATATCAGAGAATGGAAATTAAGAAGAATGTTTTTTTTGAAATAATTTAGATGTTATTGTTCGCAATCAAAATTTGCATTTCTTACAATATTTTTTCAAAGGAATACACAAAGTTCAGAATAACTTATAATGAAATTGGCCTTTTTCAAGTAAAGTTTTCGTTTTGTCGATTTTCTATGCATCGAAAAAACTATCGGAATTTACTTTTTTGTTCTAAATTTCGCTCGAATTTACAGCGATATCATATTTTTCTGAGAATTTTTTTTTTCTTGCGATATTAAAGAGTATGATTTTTTCCGTGGCTACCAAATTTAATTTGTAGTATATTTTCTGTAACAAGGGTTCTTCAAACAAAAAAATATTGCAACTTAGATTTGTTTATGAAACCATCTTGTCAGCAATATTTACCTCCGAAGATTGATAAAAAGATATCGACAAACGGTTTTTATAGTATCATGTACCA
>SCLH01000882.1:76947-90514 GCA_004367855.1 Oikopleura vanhoeffeni | reverse complement strand
TTCCCAACAGATTGCTGACCCCTGAAGGCAAAATCGAAAAAATAGCTCCCATTGCCCTGAAATCAGGACAAATTTCCGATCTCACCAAATCCAAAACTTCCGAATAAGCTCAGCTCCTTGTGCTTTGAAAAAAAGCTGAGGGACTCGTGTTTAACCGCGTCACCAGGAATGGTGTGTGATGGTAAACTTGAAATGTCCTAATGGAACGCGAGATCAAGATAGATATTCATATGTAGATGAGAAAATGTTCGCGGTCATCAGTTAGCCGCACCAAAACCCCAAAAATGTCAGAAAATCACTAACACCACTCCCCTATCATGTTTACAAATTCGACCAATTATGTCGATTAAAGAGATTTTTAAATTCAAGTTTCAAATTACACAAACATATCCATAGAAGCCCGAGTGACATAAAAATCTCATTTTCTTTTGAAAATAGAAAAGTATTTTAATGTTACTTAAGATATCGTGATCGATATGAAAATGTGTCTATAGCGAATTTGGCTTTTATAAAAAAAACAGTAAAAATAAGTTTTATACAGTTTTTCCTGCCCAAGTGTCCAAATTTTATCAATTTCTCAGAAGTTACATTGAAACTCTTGACAAAGAGGCATAAAAACCTAAATAACCCCTAATTTACACGCAATCTGAATAATTCACAGAAAAAAATCGTCCAACGAAATTCCGAAAAAACATTTTTGGGAATTGCAACGACTCGGCCGAGCGACCGGACCTCAAATTTTCTGCAACTTGGCAATGCGTTTTGTAGAACGATGTCAACTCGGTTTACTACAAGCGGATTAGTGAGTCATCCTTAAAAAATCGAAAATTTCAAAAAGTAAATTGAAAAAAAAGTCACGGATTTTTTGAATTTATTTTCAGCGAAACGGTCTTAGAATTTTTAAGCTTCGTTTAAACATCCAATTTTGGGGCATTTTCACCGGTCATTTGAAAATCTCGTTTTGCCAAAATTTTGAAAAAAATCCTGAAAATTTTCGGAAAACTTTTCCAAAAAAAATTTTCCAAATTCTTTGCAAGAAATCAATAAGCAATGATTTCTTAATTGGATGCATACAAATTTTGGTAACCTGTACTGAATTTCGCCCATTGTTATACGACATAATTAAAATTTAAAAACCATAGAGGAAATTTTTTGCTTCACATGACTAAGGAACACATTAGTGGTACTTAAAATCCCAGTTTTGCACTTTTTCTCAGCTCCATTGTTTATATGACACCTAGCTACAGAGGAAAAAAACAGAAAATTCTGTAAGTTTAAATATAAAAGTTGACATTTCACAAAAGCTGTTTGCCACATATGAAAATCATAAAGTTCATGAAGCCTGTTATTTGACCTCTTACGGGGCAAAGTTCCTTTTTTCGAAATCTTGATTGAACGATGCTTAACATTTTTTCGTCAAAATTTCATTTTTAAATGTATACTCAAAAAATAACTAATCCGATCATAATCCCAACAATATGAAAGTTGACAGATAGCAGAGCAGTCAAACCACATATCGTCACAATCTCCATGTTCGTCCGGCCAAACATCCCAGAGTCGACTGTGAAAATCAGCTCCACCTGTAGCTAGATGACGTATTCTCCCAATTTATCACAAGTCCAAGGCACCTAAATATTAATTAATTTAAGAGAAACGATATTTTCGAAAATTAATAATTTAAGGGGTTGTATAGGGGGTCTACTTTGTGAACAGAAGCTAAAGACCTTGATTTTTTCTATTTTTGAATTTCTAGAGCTTTTTAGTATATGTTTGAAAATTCTGAAGTTTTTTTGAAAATTCTGAAATTTTCTCTTTAGAACAGTTACGAGGGTACCGACGCCAGGCGTATCTCGAGACTCAAAGTTCATAGGAAGCTAATTTAATTGCATGTCATTTTCGTGGCTGGTGCTTCCAAAAGCATAAAAAAAAATTCGATGTAAAAAAATTCCAAAAATTTTATTTTCCTTAACCGCACTGTATCTTTTAAGTAAATAACCCGTTTGCTCATTGTTGTTGCATAGATCGACTGTGAATTAGATCTGAAAATGGACTAAGACATTTTTTAAAATTGCGAAAAAAAAATTTCAATATTTCTTAGATCCAGAAAATTTGAGTATCCACGAGGGCTGTTCTCGAGACTCAGAATGATAAAAGCGCATTTTAGTTGCATTGTCATTTCGTGGCCTGGTTTGCTTCAAAATAATCACTAAAAATATGATAGTGCTAAATAGTTGCCGTGCTAAATTTAACCTCATTTTGACAATAATGTATGCATTTCGCATATAAAAACGTTTTTAGAAGTTACAACAGTGATAAAAATATTTTTTCCGTGTAGAAATTTCTAATTAATATCAGAAAACATCAAAAGTTATATTGACAAAAATAATTTTTTTCACTCTTTAACATTAGAAACAATTTTTGTAGCGAAGTAAAAAAATTGAAGTGTCTCTAAAAAGCGAAATGAAGGAACAAAAAATTAAAAAGCTCGGAACGGACACCTCTCGTTTGCACACTTTAAAGAAGTGCTTTATTTAAAAAAAAATGAATCTGATATTGGTCGAACGAAATGCCATGTACCAGCAAACACGCCGACAATCGAAAAAGTACGACCCTATCATGGTTCATCACCACTTGGGCTTGTTACATTTCCGAAAAGGACGTTTCTGGCATTTCCACAAGAAAAGCCTTTTATCGAAACGCGAAAAAACATGTTTTCGGCACATTCAACAGATGCAACCCCTGAGGCAAGAATCGAAAAAACAGAACCTATCACTAAATTCAGACAAGAAAATCATTATACATGGGAAGAATTTTTCCCTTCTTTTTCCGAAATGGATATGCGATGGAGAAAGCTAATGTGAATGGTATTGGCAAAAAACTACGTCTTCGCAGATTCAACCAATCAAAACGTAGTGAACCAGTGTATCCAAATTTGGAAAAAAGAAGGGAAAAACCTTACACCCACGTTATGTATGGAGAGAAATTGCTACATCAACAGTTTAGCCTACCACCCCAAAATCTCAAAAAGCACTGAACACCGTACTCCTAAGGGGTGGTCATCGGTCTATTATGAAGACTTAAAAAGCAACAAAGTGCAACCAAATGCTCGGATGTCTAACAAAAGTATTCTGATCAAATCCACAAAATAAATTTCGGAATTCGCTAGTTCCAATTTTTCAAAGTATTATGTTCAGAATTTAGGTCAAAAAATATGTTTGTTAAGATTTGACGCAAAACCTCAAAATATATCGGCTTGACGTAAGCCAACTTTTTGTCAGTGTTTTACTAGGCTTCTTTTCAGCCTACTTGCGAAAAAATGAAGCACTTTTTTTCGAAATTTCCGATTTTTTTTCGAAAAATTCATATTTTTTAGTAATAATGGCAAATTTAGAAAAAAGCTTCACGAATTTAGGAATTACAAATGTGTACTTAAAAAATTTTGGCCATTTGCAACTAAACCTGAGGAGATAGATTTTAAGGAGTACCACGGTTTTCATGATTTTAGATTCGGGGCTCATGAAGGACAACGAAACCAAGTTACGAAATTCTGAAACCCTAAAAGAAGATCCTATCGTTGTTCCCGACCAAAATAGAAATTTTTTTTTGAGCACCACAGCGCCAAGTGGAGTAGAGTTCTAATCACGATCTTTGAACTTCAATGTCTTTCAATGGAAATGATGAAAGTTTGTAAGAAAAACGGTTCTACTACGTCGACAGTATCGAAAAATATTTGCAAAATTTCGATCGGACTATGTTCGAGGAATTATGAAAAAGCGTAATTTTATGATATTTAGAATTTAGCTCAATTTCCAAAAACGATTCGGAACATTTTTTAAATTTGGTTTATTAGAGAAAATGCTTCGCAATGTCTAGTGGAAATTTTATTTTGAACTCGCTTCCATTTAATAGAAAATTTCAGATAGTTCAGCCGGATAGGTTCAATTGTCATGATTTCTATGAAAAAAATTGAAAGTACATATCAAATGAAAGCTCATGGTCCTATGAAGAAAAAATTTGCTTACGTCAGTTGATCCTATATTCTAGAATCAAAGTAAACGTGAAAATCAAACTAAAACGAAATTTCTCAAAAAACGATCGCTTTTTTAATTTAAATAATTCGTAAATACAATGTCTCTCAATTTAAGGTAAATTCTTTTAACATGCCTCCTATTAATAGAAAAATTGCATTTGGTTCAACGGAAGTCAATTTTGGAGTTCTAGAAATTTACTTCATCCATTGTACAGGTGCGATATAAAAGTTTACCGAAGCCAAAAAGACAAAAGTCAAATTGCTTTGGATGTTTGAGACGGTACATCCGATTCAAGAAATTCCAAATGTATCTATGGTCAATATTTGATACATCGAATTTTTTCGGTTTTCCCATCCACTTACAGTTGACCGGTAATGCACGAAGCACCGTAAATGTCGGTTTCTGAAACTGATCATAGTATACCTTCAAAAAGTGGTGAGGGTAAATTTAGGGAAAAATTTGAGAAGTACCCTCAAATTGAAGCACGCAAAAGCGAAGCTAACAAGTGCGAACCACTTTACTTATTTTATAATTTTATAAAATTGAGTTAGTATTTTTCCAAAAATAATACTCTGAAAAAAACTGGAAAATTTTGAGAAAAATCCGGATTTTTATGATAGAGCAAGAAATGCATTGTGGCCTTCTGAGGCTATTTGTGCAGGTATTATTCCCAAACCTGAATGAAAAAACGTTGAGTACCCGCCCTTAAGGGTATCGACTCTATTGAGCATGTTCCTCGTGAAAATCACTGAACAACTAACAGTTCATGAGAAAACCGAAATTGCTTAGTTGTAGATCTATCCTTAATCGTGCGAAAAAGTAGCAATCACAAATATTTTGACCATTACACCAAGATCAGTACGAACAAGGTGACGTTTCGAAAACCGCAAAAACTATCTCCTCCCAGACGGATACAAATCGAGCTCAAATTCAACAGAATCACGTAAACGGTAGTTGCCAACTTTAAGACGAGCTTTAATCGATCCGGCGACTGAACAATTCCAGCACGCCAAAACCGACATTTTCACAATTCAGACTCAAATCTATCTCCTCTGAAAGATATATTCCAAAAATGGCTCAAATTTTTACCAAGTATTCCTCAACATTGTAAAGAGTGAGACGACTTTTTGCAATTTCCAGCTGAAAACTCGAAATATGAAAGTTTGCCATTTCCAAAAAAATTCCGAAAAAAAAAAAAATGGTGTTTTTCGACGTTTTGATACAAGGCTTTTTCCGTGGAAAAGCCATAAACGTCATTTTCGGAATATACCAACTTTACTTACGTATTTTTTTTGAATTTCGGCCTGATTGGCTGTAAATCGACAAAAAAGTGCGCGAAATCGAAATTTTTGAGCATAAAAGTGAGAATTAAAAAATCTAAGTGCCACCAAAAAATTCCTTGTATACGATTTGCTGAAAACGATATTAGCAACCGTATTAGGCAACTTGGTCTATTTTCAACACAGCGGAATTCTAAGAAAATAGGTTTTTCTATAATATTTCGTTTTGCTCTCTAGCACTGTTTGTGTTAAAATGAGACCATAGTTGCTATATCGTTTCCAGAAAATCGTATACAAGGATCTTTTGATGCATTTAGATTTTCTATTTTCACTTTTATGATTAAAATGTCGATTTCGCCACTTTTTGTCGATTTACAGCCAATCAGGCCGGAATTCAAAAAGTAAACTCCCATTGGATGTTCATCAAACCTTGGGCCTTGTTATATTCTGAAAATGACGTTTCTTACATTTCCACAGAAAAAGCTTTGTATATACAATAAAAGTATATACAATTATAAAAAGTTTGATTCAAAACGTCAAAAACACCATGGTTTGGGGGAGTGTACTGATTGTCAATGGAATCGCGAGATCAAGGATAGATCTTTCATGTGTATTGATGACAAATGTTTGCATCAGTTTAGCCGTACCAAGCCTCCAAAATTTTAAAAATCACTACACCACCCCTTTAAGGTGGAATATTTTAAATTAAAAAGATCTTTAATTAACCACTTTTTACTATTTCTACAGTGGAGTCTTTCAACAATGTTCTAATTATATTTATACTACGTATGCATCATGCTTACAAATGTAAAAAGCTCACGATTCTGTGTTATTTAAATAGCTCTTATTTACCGACAATTTTTCCTATAAATTCGATTATTAAACTTATTAGTGTATTGAGTGGAATATAAATTTTTGTCGACGCAAGATTCGAACCCAAGGGCTGGGGCATGATGAAATTGTTGCCAGGAGCTCTTACGACTCCGCCACCACTGCCGTTCAGAATAACTATTTAAAACTTTTAAATACCTTAAAATAAAGCTAGAATTTTGTTAAATGGTCGAAAAAATCCGGTGTTTGTCCGCTTACAGTTTGGGTTCGAGGTGTTTCAAAAAATGCGTAGGTTTGTCCGCTTAGACAGAAACACACAGTACCGCAAAGTTCGCGTCTGGTAAATTTGTCGAAAATTTAATAAAAAAATTCAATTTTGCTCCCTCTAGTGACAACGGGTGATTTGATAAGATCACATGTTCTTGTGAGTTTCCTGATATATATTTACTCTAAACATACATTATTGATTTCTAAAATCGGTACGCGTTATGTACCGCCACTCAAAACTAACCAAAAATTTCAAAAAAAAACATTTTTTTGATTTCTAAGACCGGCCGAGCGACCGACGGCCCTTCAATTTTTCTGAACTTGGCATGGGCCTTTTGTCAACGATTGTGCACAAACCGTCTTTGTCCGAAATGGGATGCAACTTCCGGTTTTACAGCGGATTTAGTGAGTCATCCTTAAAATCGAAAATTTCAAAGGTAAATTTGTAAGAAAATTCGTATTTTTTTGAATTTTATTTTTTAGCCAAAAGTCTAAATTTTTCAAGCTTTCGTATAACATCCATTTTGGGGCATTTCCGGCCATTTAAAAAATTGGGATTTAAAATTTTTGGAAAATCTAGAAAAAATTTCAAAAAATGAATTCTTTTGCCAAAAATGAGGAATGCCTTCCTCACATTTTTCATATTATCGTAGTCTCTATTTTCGGTTGTCTATATGACAGTCTACAGTAGGCGCAATTTTTTTTTCGAATTTATAAATATTCTCAGATAATTTTAAGTTTTCCATCCGTGCGGAATGAAGACAAACCCAAAAATTATATTTTTGATATCGCCGACCATTTTCGGACGGAGCAGTTCGATCGCGAGAATGCCAAAAGACGATTATGACGGTTCGATCCCAGTAATCATTGTGGGGATTTAATGATGAAATTGTTATCACCGGAAACGACAATGGAAACCTTACGTATGGATATAATAATCTTGATATCTTGACAAAAATGAAACAGTCTTCTGGCTATATTCAAGATATGCAGGTAACATTTTAAAATCATGATTCAGTTGATTTGGAATTATTAATTGTTATATTTTTTCTGTCAAAGATAGCTTTTATTCGACTTTTCGGCTAAACAGCCTATCAGTGAGAATTTCGATGAGCAGGATCGAAAGTTCATTTTGTTTAGCGCGAAATCGTTTTTCGATTATTAGCAAAATTACAAACTGTACACGGATGTTTGGCCGACTCATGGAATTAAAACTATCGTTGATGGAATTTTTTACTATCATCGATTTTCAGGTAAACATATATTATCTAGTTTTAATGGTATATTTTTAAGCTTCGAAAGATCAAACTATGGTGATAACTGCTCGAAAGATAAGACTGCAAAATTATTGATGGAATGAATTTGGACACCGAAAGACGTACAAATCTAACGCTCGTAAACTCAGCCGCAATCAGGTAAATTTGTTTATAAAACAAATGCTTCAGAGCTCAAAACTGTATTTTAAAGCTCGTTAATTCTTAAAATTATTATAATGAATTTTTATGGCTATTTTCTATCGTTGGATGATTATTTTCGTCAAACAATAATTATTTTCATCCTTCGTGTCTCGATGTTTTTTTTGCTATTTAATTGATTCCTTGTAAAAATCTGCCTGATGCCCAAGATTTCATGTTATATTCACAAAAAGAGAAATTCTGTCCCGGCCGCTCCTAAATGTGACCCTAGGAGTTTTTTTATTTTAATTTCGGCATTTTATTGGATTATGTCACTAATATTAGGATAATTATGTGACAATATGACTCGCTGCCCAAGTATCACAATCAGAAATATGAAATTATTTAGCCCTGGTGATTTCTAGTTTATATTTTTTGTATTTCCTTGATTTTTTGGACCTTCCATATTACTTAATTGCAAAAAAAGTTACAGCGGTTATTTTACCACGCATTTGAGCTATAGCACGAGTTTATGTAGATTCATTCGGCATTGTCTCTGAAAAAAATGGAATTAGTAAAGCCAGTGGTAAAGCCAATCTTTAGACAATATCATCTAGTGTCGAACTTTGTAATATCATTACGGGCCCCTGGATTTTGCCACTTTTAGGCAAATTATTTTATATAATTTGCTTTGAAAGCGACTCATCCGATTGAGTCTTAGATAGCTCAAACTGAGCACAAATATTTAGAGAAATAATAAATATGGTCCGAATAGACCTTTGCTTCCAATTTTTTAACAAATGATAATTAACAATATACGATAATTTGTGCTCTGTTTGAGCTATCTAAGAACTTAATCGGATGAGTCGTTTTCAAAAGTCGATTACTATTAATAATTTGGCTGAAAAGTGGGCAAAAAATGCCCAGGAGGCCCCGTAATCATATGGAATCATATTAGTCTTAATGTGAATTTAATATTAAATTTGTGCTTTTAGTCCCGATCTCAACATGTGGTAATTGGGGAGGTCAAGACGCTCGGATGTCACCACATCTTCAGTCGACGGTAAATTCGAGGCCCGTTTCTTCCATCTTTACTAGAAGAAAGAATTTGTCGAATCAAAGGTCATTTCGGTCCAATTAAACTCCCTGGTGTTCACCCGATGGAAATCATATTGTTCCGGTGCTGAGGATGGTTTCATTCGAGTTCACAGTTTGATCGAGATTACCTTTTCGTAACAAGGACGAACTTTAAGCAGGAAAATAATGTTTCTAGAATTACAAAAGTTCATTATATACTATTTTGGATAATATGCATTTTTTCTGTCTAAATAATGACTGCACGGATTTCTAGCTCTGACTGTTCTCATCGTGACGCATTCGGACCATGGCCCCTAGTAATATCTGATATTTTTATTATTAAGGAGTATGCTATTTGCTAGGGGGTATCGTTAACGTTTTTGAAGTCAAATAAAATCCAGCATCTGTCATAGCGCATGAGCGGCAACAACTTTTATGAATTTACCTGATTGTTTTGTCTAACAACAATTTTCGATATAAATGGATGTTTTTGAGACACTTTTCTTAAACACCGATTAATTTGAAGAGAGTGGACGCCATTTTTCAGGTCCTATTCAAATTTATTTTGTGTTTGAGATTCCGGATGAAATTTTATATACAGTAGAGTCTTTTAGTGGACGCGCGTCCATTAAGTTTAAAGTACTGTCACACTAAAAAGTTCCTTATAGACTTAACTTTATTCTATAACTATAGACTGATAGTCTATAAGTTATAGTGAAATTAAAAGAAACTTTGCTATGATTCGTAGTATGATAAAAAGGTATTTTATGGTTCTGTAAAGTACGTTTCGTGGAACAGTACTTTTCACATTAAAAGGAGCGGTCTTACTAAAAGAACTCACTGTAAAAAGAATTTGTGTTAAATTCCTGAATGGTCTAAGTTTCCCATAAAGAAATTAATTTTTTACAGTAGCGAGGCTTAATAGAACGCGAACGTGCTCCAATATTGAGTTCATTATCTTATAATATATTATTAAAAAAGCGAAATTATAGCCTTTAGTACAAAAAGATTACTTTTATACAGTCCCCGATGTGTAAATTTCGCGAGAGGCACAAATTTCATTAACCCCCAAATAAACAATATTCACCCACTGCGCGATAATTTAAATTGACCAATAGCGAGCAAGCTTGAATGCTTTGAAAGAAAAAATATGACGTGTTTCGAAATCGTAAGGAGAATCCGATTGGTCGACAAACTCGTTTGAAGCGATGAGTTTTCCGATTTTACATATGCGGCACTGTATTACACTTCAATTCTATAATTATTTGAAGAAAAATGGCTAAAGTTAGAGCCCGTTCGTGTCCTATTAAAGCTCTCACTGTAGTAAATAACGTATACGCCGAAATCGAGTAAAAATACTAAGAAGTCAATTTAAGGGCTTGGTCGTCTCGCAATTCGTTTTTTAAACGTCTTTAACACAAAATACAACAGGTCTAGTTTATTCATGGTTATAATAACGCCTAAAGAAAACGATGATTGCGCATGTTGTAATATTAATCGTGATAATATAACTTCAAAAAATACGATTTATATGATTTAGTGTCTCTCACCCAGACACTGTTTTTTGGACCGAAACTTCGAAATTATAATTTTAGTCTAAGAAAAATAAACTACAGTATATAGTAGGGTCTAATGAGCGTTCACTTAAAATGTGATCAGCAAGAAATAACTACAAAATGCGTATCCAGTATTTTCATAACTTGTCGTTCAAAAAACACTCGGAAATGTTATGTTTTATTTGAAAATTGGCATTTATTTAAATTATCATTTATTACTGTGCACACACGACATATTAAATTTCTTGATTTTTAGACGTGTTGTCTTGTGTTCGCGGAGAAACAAGTGTGGAATGAAATCGGCTCTAATCATCGTTTTACTCCTTAAAAAACAGTTCTGCAATAACATCCACTGGCTGTTATCTGTCACTCACCACGTTATAAAATCAATGTGACGATAGTCATCGAAAAACTTTTCTATATATCAACCAATCAAAAGTCAGTTTGAGGTCGACCACTGTAGATGAACAATCCGCAAATTGCCGATTTGAGGTGAAAAATTGTCAAAGAAACTCCTTTTCGATATTAACTAAACCAGAAAATACAAAGAAAAAGGGTGTATTTCCGGAAGTGATAAATTATCTATTGTATCGAATCATAATGTAGCAGATGCGGACATAATGTGCAAATTGTCTGTGAAATAACTATACATTTGACGCAAAATGGCCTAATTGTCATCGACAAAATGCCCAGGGATCAACTCTATCGATACTATTGGGAGAAATAGCAATAAAATCACTCTGGTTACGATAAACGCCGGGAATGCATTATTTGAATGTAAGAACAAGGAAAAAGTTTTTCATCAACATCTTTTAACAGAAATCCAAAAAAAATAAACATCTAGAATTGAACTGCTACTTGCGCCACCAGTAGTTGACTTGAAGACAATTGTGAAAATAGTGTTACGGGATGTATTAAGAAAAATGATAAAAGGTAAAATGACTACATAAATTGTATTTTAAAAATTTCATAATCGAGGAATCTGAAAGGTAATTACAAAAATATTATTTTGTATACAGAAATGTGTAGAAATACGGCAAGGATACAAACGCGGGCCAAAAAATGGCCCGCAATGGGGCCCATGGGGGTAAATCGACCTCAGGAATCCAAATTCCGGAAATAGGTAAGCTCTAAATGATCCACGAAAGCCGCTAGAGAGCAAAACGCGGGCTGTGCAGGCACAAAAAAATACGTTTTAGGGGGAATCGACCCAGGAATCCGAATTCGAAATAGTTTAGCTCTAAATTGACCACGAAAGCCGCTAGAGAGCAAAACGCGAGCCATGTGCAGGCACAAAAAAATACGTTTTTAGGGGTGAAATCGACTCAGGAATCCGAATTCGAAATAGTTTAGCTTTAATGTGACCACCGAAAGCCGCTAGAGAGCAAAAACGCGGGCCATATGCAGGCTCAAAAAATGAGGCTACGGGGTAAATCGGTACGGAAAAGCCGAAAATGACCGTAACAATTTGAAGAAAATGCCGCATGAGCCGCTAGAGAGCAAAGCGTGACTATATTGGCGCCGTAAAAATACGAAGGCTATGGTGTAAAATATATCAAGAAGAGCCCGAAATGACCGAAAAATTGAAAAAGCCCACTAAACCGCAAGAGAGCAAAAAGTGGAAATAAGAAATGTTTTTTTGAAATATTTAGATGTTATTGTTCGCAATCAAGTTTTGCATTTCTTACAATTTTTTTCAATGAATACACAAAGTTCAGAATAACTTATAATGAAATTGGCCTTTTTCAAGTAAAAGTTTTCGTCTTGTCAATTTTCCATCATCAAAAAAACTATCGAATTTACTTTTTTGTTCTAAATTACGCTCGAATTTACATCGATATCATATTTTTCTGAAATTTTTTTTTCTTCAGATATAAAATATTGATTTTTTCTGTGCGACCAAATTTAATTTGTATTATTCTTGCTGTACAAGGGTCTTCAAACAAAAAATATTGCTTAGATTCTTTTTATGAAAACACCCTGTCAATATTACTCCGAGATTATAAAAGTATCGACAAACGGTTTTGTATCATGTACCAAAGTAATGTTTGAACATGAAAAACTTATTTTTTTCCAATCAACGTTTCACTGGTATAGACTTCTGAAATTACCGATTTCTATGGCAAAACATAGGAATTTCGAAAATATTTTTTGTTTCATAAATCTCTCGTCGATAGACTATCGATCTAAAATTTGTATTTTCAATAGAATGCTCCCGCAGGCCCTGCCGTGGACTGTTGTGTGTGTATTTATTACACCTGGGCATGACAAATTTTTGATGTAAAAAAACAAGGATTGATTGCAAGAAATATGATTCTCATGGTAAACGTCTATGCAATTCCATAAATAAAAAATTATATTTAAAATCATAAAATTTGATTAGGCTTTGTTCTTTAATCAATAGATTAGCATTGTCCCCGCAGAGCCAAACTTTTGATGTAAAAAAATGTTTGAATGAATGTTTACAATACATTTTGTCCGTGATAGTATCTCAAATAGTTGCCTGCCGGCGGGCCTTGCAGGGGCTGTAATGTTAAAATTTGTGTTTAAAAGATAATTGTGTACACTTAGAGATGCAAAATTTTTGATGTAAAAAATGTTTGAAACTGATTTTAGATACAATCTAGTCCGTGAATAGTATTTCAAATAGTAATTCCTCAGGGCTGTCACATGTTAACAATTTGTGTTTCAGACACCAAATTGTTACATTAAGGCATGGCAAAAATTTTACTTGGGTACATGATACACAAACATGGGAATTTTGAAAAATATTATTTCATAATATATCGATCCAAATTTCTTTTTTTTGAAACAATTTCAATAGTATTGCCTCCCGGCGGACCCTGCCGGGGCTGTCATATTTATTTTGTGTTCACTAGGGCATGCCAAAACTTTTTTGATAAAATATGATTCCCATGGAAAACCGTGAAATGCAATTCTAAATTAAAAAAAATCTATTCAGAATCATTAAATTAAGATTTTTTATTAGGCTTCTCTCTTTTCATACTAAATTAAAAACCATTGCTTCCCGGCGGGCCCTGCCGGGGTGTTACATGTTACAATTGTGTTGAACATAATGTTGTTACACTAAGGCCATGGCAAATTTTTACTTGGGTACATTGATACAGAAA
>SCLH01000882.1:55983-76937 GCA_004367855.1 Oikopleura vanhoeffeni | reverse complement strand
TGGCATTTAGATTTTCTAATTTTCACTTTTATGATTAAAATTGTCGATTTCGCACTTTTTTGTCGATTTACAGCCAATCAGGCCGAAATTCAAAAAAGTAACTCCCATTGGATGTTCATCAACCCTTGGGCTTGTTATATTCTGAAAATGACGTTTCTTACATTTCCACAGAAAAAGCTTTGTATATACAATAAAAAGTATATACAATTTATAAAAAGTTTTGATTCAAAACGTCAAAAAACACCATGGTTGGTGGGAGTGGTACTGAATTGTCTAATGGAATCGCGAGATCAAGGATAGATCTTTCATGTGTATTGATGACAAATGTTCGTCATCAGTTTAGCCGTACCAAGCCTCCAAAATTTTAAAAATCACTCACACCACCCCTTTAAGGTGAGAATATTTTAAATTAAAAAGATCATTTAAATTAACCACTTTTTACTATTTCTACAGTGGAAGTCTTTCAACAATGTTCTAATTATATTTATACTACGTATGCATCATGCTTACAAATGTAAAAAGCTCACGATTCTGTGTTATTTAAATAGCTCTTATTTACCGACAATTTTTCCTAATAAATATCGAATTATTAAACTTATTAAGTGTATTGAGTGGAATATAAAAATATTTTGTCGACGCAAGATTCGAACCCAAGGGCTGGGGCATGATGAATAATTGTTGCCAGGAGCTCTTACGCACTCCGCCACACTGCCGTTCAAGAATAACTATTTAAAACTTTTTAAAATACCTTAAAATAAAAGCTAGAATTTTTGTTAAATGGTTCGAAAAAATCCGGTTTTGTCCGCTTACAGATTTGGGTTTTCGAGGGTTTTCAAAAAAATGCGTAGGTTTTGTCCGCTTAGAAAGAAACCACAGTACCGCAAAGTTCGCGTCCTGGTAAAATTTTGTCGAAAATTTAATCAAAAAAAATTCAAATTTTGCTCCCTCTAGTGACACACGGGATGATTTGTATAAGATCACATGATTCTTGTGAGTTTCCTTGATATATATTTACTCTAAAAACATACATTTATTGATTCTAAAATCGGTACGCGTTATGTACCGCCACCTAAAACTAACCAAAAATTTCCAAAAAAAAACATTTTTTTGATTTCTAACGACCGGCCGAGCGACCGACCGCCTTCAATTTTTCTGAACTGGCATGCCCTTTGTCAACGATTGTGCACAAACCGTCTTTGTCCGAAAATGGATGTCAACTTCCGGTTTTACAGCGGATTTAGTGAGTCATCCTTAAAATCGAAAATTTCAAAGGTAAATTTGTAAGAAAATTCGTATTTTTTTGAATTTATTTTTAGCCAAAATCTTAAAATTTCAAGCTTTCGTATAACATCCATTTTGGGCATTTCGGCCATTTAAAAAATTGGGATTTAAAAATTTTTGGAAAAACTAGAAAAATTTCAAAAAAAATTGAATTCTTTGCCAAAAAAATGAGGAATGCCTCCTCACATTTTTCAATACTTATCGTTAGGCCTATTTTCGGTTGTCTATATGACAGTCTACAGTAGGCGTCAAATTTTTTTTTTCGAATTTATAAATAAATCTCAAAGTTAAATTTTAAGTTTTTCCATCCGGTGCGGAAATGAGACAAACTCCAAAAATTAATATTTTTGATATCCGCCGACCATTTTCGGACGGAGCAGTTCGATCCAGAGAATTGCCAAAAGACGATTATGACGGTTCGATCCCAGTAAAATCATTGTGGGGATTTAATGATGAAATTGTTATCACCGGAAACGACAATGGAAACCTTTACGTATGGGATACTAATAATCTTGATATGCTTGACAAAAATGAAACAAGTCATTCTGGACTTATTCAAGATATGCAGGTAATCATTTTTTAAATCATATTCAGTTGATTTGGATATTAAATTGTTATATTTTTTCTGTCAAAGATAGCTTTTATTCGACTTTTCGGCTAAACAGCCATTATCAGTGTAAGAATTTCGATGAGCAGGATTCGAAAGTTCATTTTGTTTAAGCGCGAAATCGTTTTTCGATTATTAGCAAAATTACAAACTTGTACACGGATGTTTGGCCGACTCATGGAATTAAAACTATCGTTGATGGAAATTTTTTTTAACTTATCATCGATTTTTCAGGTAAAACATATATATTATCTAGTTTTAATGGTTAATATTTTTAAGCTTTCGAAAGATCAAACTATGGTGATAACTGCGTCGAAAGATAAGACTGCAAAATTATTTGATGGAATGAATTTGGAACACCGAAAGACGTACAAATCTAACGCTCCAGTAAACTCAGCCGCAATCAGGTAAAAATTTGTTTATAAACAAATGCTTCAGAGCTCAAAACTGTATTTTTAAAGCTCGTTAATTTCTTAAAAATTATTTATAATGAATTATTTTATGGCTATTTTCTATCGTTGGATGATTATTTTCGTCAAACAATAATTATTTTCATCCTTCGTGTCTCAATTTTTTTTTGCTATTTAATTGAATTCCTTGTAAAAATCTGCCTGATGCCCAAGATTTCATGTTATATTCACAAAATAGAGAAATTCTGTCCCGGCTCGCTCCCTAATGTGACCCTAGGAGTTTTTTTATTTTAATTTTGGCAATTTTATTGGATTATGTCACATTATTAGGATAATTTATGTGACAATATGACTCGCTGCCCAAGTATCACAATCAGAAAATAATGAAATTATTTAGCCCTGGTGAATTTCAGTTTTTATATTTTTTTTGTATTTCCTTGATTTTTTGGACCCTTCCATATATTAAATTCATGCAAAAAAAAGTTACAGCGGTTATTTTACCACGCATTTGAGCTATAGCACGAGTTTATGTAGATTGCATTTCGGGCATTGTCCTTGAAAAAAATGGAACTTAGTAAAGCCAGTGGTAAAGCCAATCTTTAGACAATATCATCTAGTGTCGAACTTTGTAATATCAATTACGGGGCCCCCTGGGCATTTTTGCCACTTTTTAGGCAAATTTTTTATATAATTTGGCTTTTGAAAGCGACTCATCCGATTGAGTTCTTAGATAGCTCAAACTGAGCACAAATATTTAGAGAAAAATAAATTAAAAATGGTCCGAATCAGACCTTTGCTTCCAATTTTTTAACAAAAACTGATAATTAAACAATATAAACGATATTTGTGCTCTGTTTGAGCTATCTAAGAACTTAATCGGATGAGTCGTTTTCAAAAGTCGAATTATATAAATAATTTGGCTGAAAAAGTGGCAAAAAATGCCCAGGAGGCCCCGTAATCGATATGGAATCATATTAGTTTTAATGTGAATTTAAATATTAAATATTGTGCTTTTAGTCCCCGATCTCAACATGTGGTAATTGGAGGAGGTCAAGACGCTCGAGATGTCACCACATCTTCCAGTCGAGACGGTAAATTCGAGGCCCGTTTCTTCCATCTTTTACTAGAAGAAGAATTTGGTCGAATCAAAGGTCATTTCGGTCCAATTAACTCCCTGGTGTTTCACCCCGATGGAAAATCATATTGTTCCGGTGCTGAGGATGGTTTCATTCGAGTTCACAAGTTTGATCGAGATTACCTTTCGTACAAGGACGAACTTTAAGCAGGAAAAATAATTTTCTAGAATTACAAAAAGTTCATTATATAACTATTTTTAGGATAATATGCATTTTTTCTGTCTAAATAATGACTGCACGGAATTTTCTAGCTCTAGACTGTTCTCAATCGTGACGCATTCGTGACCATGGCCCCCTAGTAATCATCCTGAATATTTTTAATTTATTAAGGAGTATGCTATTTGCTAGGGGGTATCGTTAACGTTTTGAAGTCAAATAAAATCCAGCATCTGTCATAGCGCATGAGCGGCAACAACTTTTTATGAATTTACCTGATTGTTTTGTCTAACAACAATTTTCGAATATAATGGATGATTTTTGAGACACTTTTCTTAAACACCGATTAATTTGAAGAGAGTGGACGCTCATTTTTCAGGTCCTATTCAAATTTATTTTATGTTTCTGAGATTCCGGATGAAATTTTTATTAACAGTAGAGTTCTTTTAGTAGGACGCGCGTCCCATTAATGTTAAAAGTACTGTCACACTAAAAGTTCCTTATAGACTATAACTTATATTCTATAACTATAGTCTATAAGTTATAGTGAAATTAAAAGAAACTTTGCTATGATTCGTATGTATGATAAAAAGGTATCTTTTTATGGTTCTGTAAAGTACGTTTCGTGGAACAGTACTTTTCACATTAAAAGGACGCGTCTTACTAAAAGAACTCTACTGTAAAAAAGAATTTGATTATAAATTCCTGATATGGTCTAAGTTTCACCATAAAGAAAATTAATTTTTTACAGTAGCGAGCGTTTAATAGAACGCGAACGTGCTCCAAATTTGAGTTCATTATCTTATAATAAATTATTAAAAAGCGAAATTATAGCCTTTTAGTATACAAAAAGATTACTTTTATACAGTCCCCGATGTGTAAAATTTTCGCGAGAGGCACAAATTTCATTAACCCCTCAAATAAACAATATTCACCCCACCTGCGCGATAATTTAAATTGACCAATAGCGAGCAAGCTTGAATGCCTTGAAAGAAAAAATATGACGTGTTTTCGAAATCGTAAAGAGAATCCGATTGGTCAGACTAAACTCGTTTGAAGCGATGAGTTTTCCGATTTTACATATCGGGCACTGTACTTAACACTTCAATTTCTATAATTTATTTGAAGAAAAATGGCTAAAAGTTAGAGCCCGTTCGTGTCCTATTAAAAGCTCTCTACTGTAGTAAAATAACGGTATACGCCGAAAATGGAGTAAAAATACTAGAAAGTCAATATTAAGGGCTTGGTCGTCGCAAATTCGTTTTTTAAACGTCTTTAATAATACCGCCTAAAGAAAACGACTATTGCGCATGTTGTAATTAATCGTGATAATATAACTTCAAAAAATACGATTTATATGATTTAGTGTCTCTCACCCAAGACACTGTTTTTTGGACCGAAACTTCGAAATTATAAATTTTAGTCTTAAGAAAAATAAACTACAGTATATAGTATGGTCTAAAAAATGAGCGTTCACTTAATAAATGGTGATCAGCAAGAAATAACTACAAAAGTGCGTATCCAGTATTTTCATAACTTGTCGTTCAAAAAACTATCGGGAAATTGTTATGTTTTATTTGAAATATTGGCATTTTATTTAAATTATCATTTATTTACTGTCACACACGACAATATTAAAATTTCTTGATTTTTAGACGTGTTGTCTTGTGTCTCGCGGAGAAAACAAGTGTGGAGATGAAATCGGCTCTAATCATCGTTTTACTCCTTAAAAACAGTTCTGCAATAACAGTCACTGGCTGTTATCTGTCAACTCACCACGTTATAAAATCAAATTGTGACGATAGTCATCGAAAATACTTTTCTATATATCAACCAATCAAAAGTCAGTTTGAGGTCGACCACTGTAGATGCACAAAATCCGCAAATTGCCGATTTGAGGTGAAAAATTTGTCAAGAAACTCCTTTTCGATATTAACTAAACCAGAAAATACAAAGAAAAAAGGGTGTATTTCCGGAAGTGATAAATTATCTATTGTATCGAATCATAATGTAGCAGATGCGGCACATAATGTGCAAATTGTCTGTGAAAATACTATACATTTGACGCAAAATGGCCTTAATTGTCATCGACAAAAATGCCCAGGGATCAACTCTATCGATACTATTGGGAGAAATAGCAATAAAATCACTCTGGTTACGATAAACGCCGGGAATGCATTATTTGAATGTAAGAACAAGGAAAAAGTTTTTCATCAACATCTTTTAACAGAAATTCCAAAAAAAAATAAACATCTAAGAATTGAACTGCTACTTGCGCCGCCAGTAGTTGACTTAGAAGACAATTGTGAAAATAGTGTTACGGGATGTATTAAGAAAAATGATAAAAGGTAAAAATGACTACATAAAATTGTATTTTAAAAATTTTCATAATCGAGGAATCTGAAAAGGTAATTACAAAAAAATATTATATTTTGTATACAGAAATGTGTAGAAATACGGCAAGGATACAAAACGCGGGCCACAAAAAAATGGCCCGCAATGGGGCCCATGGGGGGTAAATCGACCTCAGGAATCCAAATTCGAAATAGGTTAAGCTCTAAATGATCCACGAAAGCCGCTAGAGAGCAAAAACGCGGGCCATATGCAGGCTCAAAAAATGAGGCTACGGGGTAAATCGGTATCGGAAAAGCCGAAAATGACCGTAAAAATTTGAAGAAAATGCCCGCATGAGCCGCTAGAGAGCAAAGCGCTGACTATATTCGGGCCGTAAAATACGAAGGCTATGGTGTAAAATTATATCAGAGAAGCCCGAAATGACCGAAAAAATTGAAAAATGCCCACTAAAACCGCAAGAGAGCAAAAAGTGGAAATTAAGAAGAATGTTTTTTTTGAAATAATTTAGATGTTATTGTTCGCAATCAAGTTTTGCATTTCTTACAATATTTTTTCAAATGAATACACAAAGTTCAGAATAACTTATAATGAAATTGGCCTTTTTCAAGTAAAGTTTTCGTCTTGTCGATTTTCTATCATCAAAAAAACTATCGAATTTACTTTTTTGTTCTAAATTACGCTCGAATTTACATCGATATCATATTTTTCTGAAATTTTTTTTTCTTCAGATATAAAATATTGATTTTTTCTGTGCGACCAAATTTAATTTGTATATATCTTTCTGTACAAGGGTTCTTCAAACAAAAAATATTCAGCTTAGATTTTTTTTATGAAAACCACCCTTGTCAGCATATTTACTCCGAGATTATAAAAGATATCGACAAACGGTTTTTTTTATCATGTACCAAAGTAAATGTTTGACATGAAAAACTTATTTTTTTCCAAGTCAACTGTTTCACTGGTAATAGACTTCTGAAATTACCGATTTTCTATGGCAAAACATAGGAATTTTCGAAAAATATTTTTTTTGCATAAATCTATCGTCGATAGACTATCGATCTAAAATTTGTATTTTCAATAGAAATGCCTCCCGGCAGGCCCTGCCGTGGACTGTTGTGTGTATTATTATTTACACCTGGGCATGACACAATTTTTTGATGTAAAAAAACAAGGATTGATGCAAGAAAATATGATTCTCATGGTAAACCGTCTTATGCAATTCCATAAATAAAAATAATTCTATTTAAAATCATAAAATTTTGATTAGGCTTTGTTCTTTAATCATAATTAAGATAGCAATTGTCGCCCGCAGCAGGCCAACTTGTTTGATGTAAAAAAATGTTTGAAATGTTTAACAATAACATTGTCCGTGAAAGTATGTCAAATAGTATGCCTCCCGGCGGGCCTTGCAGGGCTGTAAAAGTTAAAATTTGTGTTAAAAGATGAATGTGTTACACTTAGAGATGCAAAATTTTGATGTAAAAAATGTTTGAAACTGATTTTAGAATACATCAGTCCGTGAATAGATTCAAATAGTAATTGCTCAGGGCTGTCACATGTTAACAATTTGTGTTTAACAAATTTGTGTACATTAAGGCATGGCACAAAAATTTTACTGGGTACATGATACAAAACATGGGAATTTTGAAAAATATTATTTTATAAATATATTCGATCCAAATTTTTTTTTGAAACAAATTTCAATAGTATTGCCTCCCGGCGGCCCCTGCCGGGCGTCATATTTATTTTGTGTTCACTAGGGCATGCCAAACTTTTTGATAAAATATGATTCCCATGGAAAACCGTGAAATGCAATTCCATAAATTAAAAAAAATCTATTCAAAATCATTAATTAAGATTTTTTATTAGGCTTCTCTCTTTTAATCATACTAATTAAAAACCATTGCTTCCCGCGGGCCCTGCCGGGGCTGTTACATGTTACAATTGTGTTTGAAACATAATTGTGTACACTAAGGCCATGGCAATTTTTTACTTGGGTACATGATACAAAAAACCGTTGATTTATATCTCTTATAATATTCTAGTAATCATGCTGAAAAAGTGGGTTGCATAAAAAAAAATACACCTTTAGCAAGACCTTAAACAAAATAACATTTTAACGGAAATTTGCTGGTTCATAGAAAAATAACTGTTATAGTGTACACTCGTGGCATGGCAAAACTTTTCTCGGAAAAGTCTATGGTTATTGTTAAAAAATATGTCGTTTTTTCCTGCGGAACACAACCATTTTTAATAACCCTAACCCTAGCCTTCCCCAAGAAACAGCTTTGCGT
Source organism: Oikopleura vanhoeffeni (assembly GCA_004367855.1). Classification (NCBI taxonomy): domain Eukaryota; kingdom Metazoa; phylum Chordata; class Appendicularia; order Copelata; family Oikopleuridae; genus Oikopleura; species Oikopleura vanhoeffeni. Next base: position 68,698 of record SCLH01000882.1, on the reverse strand, counting down.
CGTTTTAATACCGTGTACACTGGACACGAGTTACGCTAATTCTAATACTTTCAAGATAGATTATATCAGTGTACACATAAAAATGATAGTGTACACGGGCATGTCAAAAACTTTTTGTCAAAAAAAAATTAGGGTTGGTGCAAGAACCCTGCGGAACCCAATCTTCTCACCCCAACCCTATTTTTTCCTGACAAACAAGTTTTGCACGGTTTTATCCGTGTATACTGGCAACGAGTTCCCAAATTTAATTTTGTTAAAGATTATGTTGAGATGTTTCCCTATTCTGTACTTTATCAATAAAGCAGATTAAAATTCTCTTCAAAACACTAATAAATGCCGAGAATATTGGATATTCTTGAACATCGTCATAGAGAATATGAAATTCATAATAATAATTTGTGAGGATTTTTACCTTCGAACAAATGTGTGTAATTTGATGATGAAACTCAATTTCGATCAAACAGATATTAATTTACCCCAAAAAATCAGTTCATATGTTGTCCCACGTTGCTCTCTAGCGGCTCTGTGGTCACTTTGTAACATTTAGTGTCATTTTTGACTTCCCTGAACAATTTACTCAATAGCAAACGAAAAAATAGTCCAGCATGATAATTACATTGCTCTCTAACGGCTCTGTGGTCATTTTGCGACATTATTAACTGCTTTTCGACTTCCCTGAACAAATAACCATAGATTGAGCGCATATCGCTTCGCATATGCTTGAATGTGGCCCGCGTTATGTACCCTTGCCAGAAATACAGAAAAAAAAATATCAGCAAGATCGCTTTTGTGAGCTGAGGTAGCTTTTTTTTAACTAGCCCACCCTTCGTCATGGACGTTTCTCGAACCATAGATATATCAACGAACGGGTTTCTGCTATGTGTAGCCAAGTATATTTGTGTGATACAAATTTTTGTTTTACCTGTCAACCGGTTCACCGGTAATAATGTTCCAAAACCGTAATTGATTCTCCAAGAGAACACACAATATTTATATATGAGATGATGCATTTCGGGTAGTTTTTTTCAAGAGAAAATTTTGGCATTAATTTTGACATGTACACCTCGGGTGTCAAATTACACTTTTTAGGATCGGCTGAAGTACATAAGATGTGTATTTAAATAATTACATTTGGGTAGTTTTTCAAGAGAAATTTTTGCATTAATATTTTGACATGTGACACCTCGAGGTGGTCAAATTACAATTTAAGATCGCCTTTAATATACAAGAGTTTAATATAATATACATCGGGGTAGTTTTCAGAGAAAATGTTTTACATCAATATTTTTGACATGTGACACCGAAGGCCGATAAAGGAGGATATATATTATTTTGAATTTGTTGAAAATGAGCCCCAAATCGGCCGACTCAAGTTGTTATTAAGTGTGTACACAAAGTGCGTTTAAACGACCATTGTCGATGCGGGTGGGTCTAAAAAGTCCTGCTAGCGTGCTTTTAAACGAACAGTTTTGCCAAGCTGTTCGGGGAAACGCACGCTAGAAGACCGTTTTGCATTTTAATCCTCGCCGAATTATTTATATAATTTAAATTGTGCTTTAAAGTATGAACAGTTTTTCTTGCTTGCCATTCATATCCAGTGGACTGTTTTTTGTGATCAACTGGCGTATATTAATATAATACCGTATATCGAAAATTATACTTCGGTATGGATTGTTACCCAGCGTCATAACCGTGAGGTCAGAAACGATGGTGACCAATCAAATCACACGATTCATAAAAGCTCTAGAATAATGAATTTCAATTGGTCAATATATTTCACTATTTTTTAATTGTTTTATCGGAAACATTTTTAGCCTACAAATTTTGCATCGTTACATTCTTATTCTAATTACCTACATTTGTACATGCACTACATAATTCCAGGTCGATTTATTGCGGTCTGAATTGAGTTAATGAGCTAAATTTTAAGTGCACATTAATCATCGCAAATTTCCATACTAATGAACTAACTCTGGTGATATTATGTCAGGTTATCACAAATTATTTTTCGATATAAACTATAGATTTTTAAACGTTTTATGGTGCCTCAATATCTTGCTAAATTTATATTTTTCAGATGTAACATCGAATGTGTTTTTGGCCATTGTGAATGGCACGAAGCTACAAACCGAGCAATGTGTAAATGTCGTAAAGGTTTCCACGGCGCTTTTTGCTCAGAACGAGTCTTCACCCAATTTCGACGACGTCGAAGAAGTCGTCCTCGAACTGACCTATTGAACTAAAAACAAACAAAAAATATTTTCTATTTCAACTCCTAGGCTGTCTTACTGTAAAGACTTCACTGCCTATAATTATGTTTCTGCCAAACTCCATTTAAGTTCTTCACAATTCACTGCATTTTCTTGTACACCAGCTACTCTCTCGTGGACACGCTTCTGGTGAACACGATTTTTTCAATTAGATTTAAATTTTTTCCCGACACGATTTTTTGCAAGTTTGATATCGACATTTTTGATCCCAGCCAAATAGCATTGCGACAAACATGGTCAACTGTATTACTTTAAGATATTTCAACCATCAGTTAAAATCGCATTTACAATTTAAAATTGTCTTGATTTTGGTTTTTTAGGACCCTTCATTTACCGGGTAGATAGTTCGGAACTAGTTCATACAATCTTTTTGAAATTGAGGTCCATACTAGTATAAGTTTTCACGCTGCGTTCCGCTACAGGACCGGTTTTTCGATTTTTTTACCGGTAATTGACCAATTTATCGGTTTAAAAAAAATAATAACCGGTACAAAACAGAATTCGAACAAACAGCTCTGCAGTGGCAAAAAGCTTGAAAATGTATATTTTGGCCCAAAATTTCAAAAAATATCGTATGTACCAGTTTCAAACTATCTCACCAGTTCGAGGGTCATAAAAACCAGAACCTTGAGCGTTTTTATTTTACATTCGATATAAATAAATCACCACCTGTATTTTATAGATACATTCTTTGTAGATACCATTTTATAGATCCATTTATTATTATTAATCATTGTTTTAGTTCAAATCGTTTTTTGTTAAAAGTAAGCTGAAAAACTATTATTTTTTGAATTTGAATAAAATAACTTCTGGTGAAAATAGCGTTTCCACCAGATCTAGCTATTGAAAAATCTAGTGAATTTCCGAGAGAGTACTTTGTGTATAACAAATTAAAAAAAGGTTGCAAATAAACTGAGGGCAATCAAATGCTAGTTTTGATCCGTAAGAAATTTTTTGTAACAGCAAATTTATAGATGAACGAGTTCTCTATTTTTTTCGCTGGTTCCAAATTAACGAATAATCCGCTTTAAATTTGATAACACGCTCAAAATCAGCGAAAAATTATTAAAATAAATCCTCATCATATATGGTCTTTTCAAAGCCATACAAAAATTAAAACTCGTCCAGTATAAAATAAAGGAAAATTTTGGGCCCAACACAACTGCTACAAAATATTTCTCCTTCATTTTAAATTTTGATGATGTAGCAATATCAATGATATTATATCATCTTTACCAGTTTAGCGAGAAAACGCGCCTAAAAAAGCCTAATCAGCGACAACCACTTAATGTAAAGATTTCTAGACTAAAACATGTAATTAATATTGTTTTCATGTTTTTTAAAACTAAAATCTATTTTTATTTTCAAAAAATAGCCTACGAGATGAAAAACTTATTTTGATTGTCCCCACTTTACCTTCAACCAGAGAAAAAATATTTTATTTAATTTCTTACTTCTTTCAGCGCTATTGAATCGCGTTCCTCATGACAGAAAAGCAATTTGAATTATCCCGATACGAGTTAAACCGGAAGCCACAAGAACTGATTCTTGATGAAACTGAGATTAAAGTTCAACGAAAAGCACTCAATGCGTTACTTATGTGCCCAATTTGTCTGGACGTTTTACGAAACACTATGACTACAAAAGAGTGTCTCCATCGATTTTGTGCAGATTGCATAACTACGGCGTTGAGATCAGGAAATAAAGAGTGCCCAACTTGCAGAAAAGTGAGTAAATGAGCAATTTAATTTAAAATGATCTTTATATTAATTTCATTTGGCCTTTCTTTTATGCAAAACATTTTGAGATATAACAAAAATAATACCTGATTGTAAATTCCTCAGTTTTCAAACGAATGTATGAGAATAAGTTTTCGAAATCTGAAACCCAGTCTTCTAGCTCAGGGTTGTAAAAGGGATCATCCCCGACCGGATTTTCGAAAATCTCCAGTAGACTAACCCTACCAATCCCCCTTTTCTATCTTTTGCTTAAACCTACGCAAAAAGGGGATGAAAAACCAATGCAAAAGCCATCTCTTTACAGGCCTGTTCTAGATTATATATTCAAAAAATATATTTTCAAAAACGCCATTTATATCAACTAAATCAAAACGACAATGTTTATAAATCCCAACCACGTCAAATGCTTGAAAAGGGGTTTTGGAATCAAAAATTATAAAATAATCTTAACTTCTGGGATTTATAAATTTTGGCTGCAATTTAAAATGACTTGTCGCTCTGTTGTTTTTATATAAATGACATATCAAGTTATAGACTAGTTTCTGAACATATACCGGTATTATTAGAATATAATCTTCACAGTGTAGAAGACTGGTTCTCAGATATCGCTAGTTCTCAAATTTGTAATTCATTTAATCTTTAAAAACAAATTTTAGAGGGAGAGAAAAACTGCGTCTTGTTTTTTAATAAATTTATTTTCAAATTTCTAAAATGGAACAATTATGCAGCTCTCTATAAGCATTATTTAGCGCTTGGTATCCCGTCGATCCCTTCGTCATGACCCAATTTTTGATGCATTAATTGCCAAATTATACCCATCACGAGAAGTTTATGAAAAACAGCAAGAAGCTTTACTGACACAAGTGATGCAAAAACACGAATTTAATACAAAAACAAAGAAAAAACAGTCGAAAGATCAGAAAAAATCTGAAAATTCAGGTATAATTTATACCGTATAAACTTGGGATGACTAAAGTTTTTAACAAATAATAATGGTTGTTAATAACATCTCTCCGAGTACAATACAATTTTATCCAGAACCCCCCCTGCAAATAAAAAAAAACGTAAAATTTGTCAATTTCAGAAAATCAAAAAAGTATATTGAAATAATAAAGGCCGAGTTTGTAGAGGTCATTTCTGTTTAAAAACGTGTGAATAAACCCCAGGATCCTTTTATTACTCATTTAAAATATTCATGCTGAACACCTGTATGAACACTGTTCAAACGGCTGAACCCGGTCGTGCTCACTGGAAAGTTGTTTCCAGAAAAATCTTTTCTGTACAAACATCAAAAATACATGTTTCCGGCTGAATATGAGAAAAAATAGGGGCCTCCCGGGATTCGAAGCCATGACAAATAATTTTCCGGTTTAATTAGATGCGTACAACTGGTACAGCAGGTGTCGGCGTATAGTTAGAAAGTTTGTCGCCAAAACCCTAACTATACCGTAATTCTAACTATACCGTACTGGTTCAACTATACGGTACTTTTGGGAAAAATGTGCTCTGATTGGTCATTTGACAATATCTAGAGTTTAAACTGCGTTAAATATGGTCAGAGTAAGATTTTTTTGTGATTTTAAAGTTAATTTTTCGTTACAAATCGTTCTAGTAGGATGTATAAATTTAAATTTATTTGAATAAAAATGAAATAACTAATTTTAAAACGTTAATCGAAAATATTTATCCGAAATCGTTAAATTAGTTCAAGGAAACATATGAATAACTGAAATAAAATATGCTCACAGTAAATCAATCTCAGAAAACCAGAAAAACTAAATATTTTTATCTGAATAACTATTGGCCCATTTTCAAGCTAGCCGACATTGTCTGGCGAGCTTGAAAACATATTTTTAAACTCCTTGAAATACCGACACTTCATTGGTCAATCCTGAACATGTTTTTTAAAAAGTGTATTTTTCATTGTCGCGCCGACTGGAGAATCTCTTAATACGCCGCACGCCAGGAACGAATAATTTATTTTTCAATATGCGTAGGTTTTTGCGGAGGCTTACGTAGGTTTTTGCGTGGAATCTAACTATACGCGTATAACTATACGCACACCCTGCTGTAGTATGATAAATTTCTAAATTAAGGGGTGGGAGTCACAAATATGACCAAAAATGACTTTTTTAATTGTATTTAAAGATAAAAAACCGAAATTACTCAGATCAATCGAAAACACAAATTGTCAAACAAATACTGTCGATTTTATTAACAGATTAGTTGATATGATTTCCGGACTCACCGGAAACGCCGGTAGAAATTTTATAAAGTTGAACTTTAAAAGTCTATCTCCTCTCTCAATTTTTGAGGTAACAACTTCATTCTTTTTTTAAAATGAGTACATTATAAATGAGAATAGATTGCTGGTGGAACATTTGAAGATTCGATTATAGATGGCTTAAATTTTCAATAAATCGGTTTTTCATGCCTTAAAGATGTGGGGGACGATAATTGAGATTTCTCAGAAAACTTAGGAGGAGTAGGCTTTTGCGTGAGGCTCCCAAATACGCTGTTTTGACCACTAGGGGCAAATTTTTGAAATTTTCTACGCGTCGAGATGCGCATTCATATTTGGAAAGTTGAATCGCAAATAACAAGAAAAGTGATGAGGACTGAATGAGGAATAGGCTTTTTAGTGCTTTTAGGACGCCTACTCAAACCCATTTTATGAGCGTAGGTTGAAGTATCAGATGCTTCGAATAGTACTGGCACCTTCCTTAAGAGTTGTACTACGTATTTGAAAAAAAATTAATTATTTCTGAAGTCAGGTTTCTCAGAAACTTCACTTGAAAATGTGTAAAAAAGAGCCCAATTATCGTGCCCCCCACATCCTTAAAATCGGGGTTTTGGTTATCTTATCTCCTCCGTCATTTTTGAGATACGTTTTACGATCTTCATAAATTTAATCACTGATCATTCTCACAGATCGCTGGTGGAATAATTTCAAAATTATTTCTGAGTTTTTGCTACAGGTTGCCGAGAGTCAAATGTGAAAATAACATTCGTAAAAATTTATTTTTATATATAAATTCCACAAATTGATCAATTTAAATCTGATTTTTAACTCAAATTTTCACAAGGAATTCAAAAATGTTAATTNTTTTGATTGCCCCATTTTTAGAGAATTTTTCACTGATTTTTTAAAGATTAGGATTTTTTCGGAATTTTGATTCTTTTCAAATAAAAATAAGTTTGAGATTTTGAGAAATTTGAAGTGAAAGTACCAATTTCGATCTAGAATTTATTTGTCACTTTCAAAATTGCGAATATAGAACACTTAACTCGAAATACTGCCAAAAAACGTTAAATTCAGAAGCACAAATTAAAAAAAATCTACATATTTTCAAGGAGGAGTAGGCTTTGTGAGGTCCCAAATACGCTGTTTTGACTCGTAAAAATTTATTTTTATATATAAATTCCACAAATTGATCAATTTAAATCTGATTTTTAACTCAAATTTTCACAAGGAATTCAAAAATGTTAATTTCATTTCTTTAGGTCGCTTTTTCATCGGTCAACCCACTTAAGGGGTATCTGTTCTGGGAGAACCAGACTAGATAGCGACAAACAGTTTTCTGCATCTGAATCTTAACCGAATTTGGAACGCAGGAAATTTTTCTTTTTCTCCGATGATTACCGGTTCACCGGTAATTCGCAAAAAACGGGTTTTTCGGTCATTTTGAGCAATTTCGATGACTGATTTCCGGTCACGTGATCAACCTAGGAAGCCAAAAAAAAATTCTACCGCATATTTTTCTCCAAGGTTTCACGTGCAGAAAACCATTTGTCGCTATCTGGTCTAGTTCTCCCAGTCGAAATAACAATAGGTTGACCGAAAAAAACGACCTTAGCATGTTTGAAAGTATCAAATCGTATAAATGACAATAATCTATGAGAGTGCGCGTTTGTTTCCGTTTGCGAAAACTAATCAATTCAAAGCTCATTATTGTTCAAATTAAGCGCTATCGATTCAGAATCGCCAAAATATTTTGATGAAAGTTATTTTTATAAATATAGCTGATGAATGGCTCTTTGACACAACTCTAAGCGGACAAAACCGGCAAAACCTACGCATTTTTTCTGCAAATCCTGTTTGAAGTGAGTCTACTTTGTACTACTAGTAAGCGGACAAAACGATTAAGAGCCGAATAGTTCTAAACGGACAATACCGGGTAAGTCTAACCTGACAAAACCGGATTTCAAAATCCGAATTTGTCCGCTTAGACAGAAACCACAGTATTTCATGTTCCGAAAATTTCTAAAAAGTGTTTATTTTCATAGTGGCATTGAATCAAAAGTTTATATTAGTTTTCCGTTTGATTTAAAATAATTTAATATGGAAATCGATAAATTTTGATCACATGACGACTAAAAAAACAACATTTTTTTCATTTTGGTCTGTTATTTAACTTGAAGAATTTTGATTACAATCCACCGAGTATTTCCGCTGGTCGATTTTAATGTTGGACAAGCTAATTTTAGAAGGGGATCTCTAGGACCTCCGTTGCGCGTTCGCGTTTGACTCATTTTACTGGTAAAACGCGATCGCGCAACAAAGAGCCTAGAATCCACTTCTTTCATGTTATTCATTCCAGTTTTCAAAAAAAAGCTAGCGACCTGAAAAAAAATTTCGGGTCTCCGATGGTTTTCTAACTACTGTTATGTTTGTCTATTTTGATTTGTAGTCAGACATTAATCTTTCGAACAAGACAGGTATTAAATTAGAAATTCAAACTAAAATTTTACTTCAGACGACAGACGAGACGCACCCCGGGCTGGCTCAAAAAGGCCTAGGGACCCAAAAGAAGTTGAAACTTTTGAAGAACGCTCCCTTATTTTAATTGGGCGAACTACTGACAGAAATCGATACATCACCATCAACGGTTCATCTGATTTGCCGAAAATCGGCCATATTATCGGTAAATTAATAATTCATTTTCTGAACTTCGGAAAAAAAATTTAAAAATTAATTGCAGAATAATTAAGAAAACATTTAATATTAATGAGGGATATAAATTATTTAATGAAATAAATAATTTATATTTTTACTCCATCATTGGATAAATTCGACCGCAAATAATTCCTCTTTGCAAATAAGCGAACTAAAAGTTGGTCGATATCTCATTAAATTTGTGTATATTTATACAAAAACCCCTTTAAAGGTCAATGACACCTTTGTAAAATTATCCGTGTTCATAAATTTAAATTTTTTCATGAGAGAAACAAAAACAGTTATAATCCCTCCTTGTAAGCAGATGTTCAAATTTTACGCTCGAGTAAGTGCGCCGCAAGTGGCGATTTTTAATTCGCTACGCTGATTGGATACTTTTGATTTTGATAAATATTGACCAATGAATAAAGTTGCATTTTTATTGGGTTTGGCGCGTGAACCAGTAAAATTTCACAATCGGTTTACGAGCTAATAAATAGAGAAAATATATATTCTGAAAATATAAGAAAATTTCATTGAGGTTTGACGAAAAATTTATGGGGAAGCAAACTTTACATGAAGCCATTGTGTATGAATATTTCATAAATAAAAAACGAAAAGCTTTTTCAGGTCCACGTTACTTTACAACTTAATAACTCGGTATTTTATCAAAAATGCAATAAAACGTCAAGATAGGCTAACCTAGGGTTGTAAAAGCTAGGTATTCAGCTATAATTTGATGCCAAATTCGTACTAGCGCTCTATTCCGAAAAAAATTCCTAGGGGTTTGAAAATTTCTAGGGGTTGAATTTAACACGAAATATGCCCTTAAAGAGCGAATTAGAGCATTCTAAGAGTAAACTGGCGTTCCGCTTTTATATCTCTCATTTTTATTGAAGAAATTTTTTATTTCTGATAGTCAGAAATTTTAAATTAAAATAAAACTTTTTAAAACTGTATTTATTGTAATAATAATACAAAAGCCATTACAATGTTAAATTTAACACACAAAAAATTCAAGAAGAACTTTAGTAGGGATTGAGTAGGGATTCGTTTTTTCATTTAACAGCTGACAAAAAATTAATCAAATAAAACCGGTATAATATGAAAATCGGAAAATTTTCTGTATTAATTTTTGTTCAGCCTGCTAGGTTTTTGCTGGAGCCTACTAAATTATTAAAAATATTTTTATATAAATGGCTCTAATTTTTTTCTGGGCTAACAAGAAAATATTTTCAGAATTTTTAAAAGAAATTGGCGAATCCGAAGAGGTCTGGAGTACGGACGGCACGGTGCTAAATCCCGACGACGATCTGACAAGCGTAATGCCCCCTAATTATACTGGCGTGTTAAAAATTGTTTATGAAAAATAATTTATTTTCTGCGTTTCACAAAAGTTCATATCAAGGGTCTGGTTTCGGTCAATTGGGATTTGTAATAGCTCTGCGCCATTTGAGCTAATTCCGGTCGCCCAAGGGCAAATACAAAGTCTTTTATCAGGATTTTACACTGCCGCCGAAAAGTTACGCCTTATTCTTTATCAGTTCGTGTTAATGTTGGCTAGGTTTGTTAATAAAAATTATTTGATTTTTAATTCGGTAAAAATTAAGCGCCAAAGTTAATACAAAATAAATCAGCTTTTGGTATTGAGATTGTATTTATAGTAAAAGCTGATCATGCATAATTTATGAAAAAATAGTGAAAAACACACTATAGGGGGTAGTTGTCAGAAATTTTAAATCTTGTTTTGATCTTCTTTTAGTCTATAATTAAGGGTCAAATTTTTTAAAGAAGTTGAATACAGGATGAGACATTTTGCTATCAAATCATTTTGCATCGCACATCAATTTCTACGGCCTCACTTAAAAAACGCCCTTGACATATAAACTAGATCGCAAACTGTAAATTATTGATTCATGACCACTACCCCTTATATTTATGATTCCAAAAATCTACGCTATTTCAACCGCATGAAAATAACTGATTTTGGCAATAAGCGGCTTATATAATGCACAAAAATTTTGTGCGCATTATTGATATATTTTCAAACATTATTTTTTTTTGATCGATTTAATCCGTTTTTAATATGACACCTTCTCGGAAAGCCAGATAATAAACCTACGCCATGATAGGATCAGTTACTTAAACAGAGAAAATAAATACTTATTTTTGTTATAATGATCACGTTTATTCTAATTAATTTCAGTGAGACAAAATTTTCAAAATTCGGTTGAATATTTTTTTTCGTAACATTCTCCTGAACCCCCCAATATCTTATTTTTTCAAATGAATTTTCAAAATTTTGACTGGTGATATGTCTGTACAAATTTCATTTTAAAACTGCTTTCCCTGTGTTTTGCAATTTTATTTTTATCTGAGCCAAAAATCAAGATTTGAACTCCCACGTATCGAAATCTATTTGATCGTGCGTGGAATTTCAAAGCAATCCAAAAAGTAAACAAAATCATATCATCTCGCATTGAAAATCTACATTCATTTTCTCGAGAGAAGAGTTAAAAAAAAATAAGATTACCGGCGCCGGACTGTAACCCCCATAGTATATATAAAATCTTATTACTGTACAATGTTAAAAATATTTATGGGGCTTTTCGTGACCCCTGTTATGAGTTAAAAATCTTGCAGCAAATCTATATAATTTCCATCACAGACACTTAAAATTAACTCGTACCTTTCGACGAGTAAATCACTTTTCTACTAAACATCCTAAAACACAACTTATAATAGACCTTTACACCAAGTATAACAAAGTATCTCGTATTACTGTCAAGATTTTTCACAGTAACTTAGAGTTGAAAATTCAAGGTCAGAGTAAGTCATCTTGGCGACAAAATTGCCTATATAAATTTTAAAAATATAGTGTTATAACTAATAAATAAATGCACAAATATATCATCGTTTGATGAAAAAGGAGATTCCAAAAATATTCTTATCAACAGTTTAAGTTGGGTCTGCTCGGTTCTGCCTGCGCATTCCAAGAACAGTAGCGAGCTTTTAATATGACGCAAACGGGCTTCAATTTTTTGTTATTTTTCTTCGAATATATTATAAAAAATTAAAATTTTAGCGTTTTGTAGTATAAAATGAATCCTTTTATACTGAAAAAAACGCTAAAATATTAGTTTATTGGAAAAAATGGTTAAAACTTTGATTCGTTCGCGTCCTATTAAAAGCTTTCTACTGTAGCTCTTAAAATTTGAATTGGCAAAATGGTTAGGATACGTTTTGGTCCGCTTTCAAATTAAGGGGGTCGGGGTTCTGTTAGGCTGGAAAGGCTTTTTCGAAGGCTCAATACTTTTGTTCCTTTCATAAAAATCTCAGGATTAGTAGTTCGTAATCTCGGAATACATTTACTTCTGACTTTTGCATAGCATGTTCGACCAACCGGTAAATTGAGTTAACCGCGAGCAAAATATTTTTTTTTGAAAGTCCTATTTTTTTTTCGCCTTATTTCAAAACAACGTCATTGTTTCGAATGTAAACAACCCAAGGGTGAGTGACCAAATGTTGCAAGTACTTTTTCGAATTTGGATTCATTGGGTCCGGTTTGCTGGAAACGATATGAGCGACTATGGTCTGATTTTGAACAGAAAAGGTGCTAGAGATCAAAAAATAATTTTGATGAAAAGTTAAATTTTTTCTACAATCCGCTGTGTTCCAAATCAGACCATAGTTGCTAATATCGTTTCCAGCAAACCGTACCCAAGGAATCTTTTGTGGCATTTAAATTGTCTAATTCTCAAACTTTTCAT
>SCLH01000882.1:33226-54810 GCA_004367855.1 Oikopleura vanhoeffeni | reverse complement strand
AAAATTGTGTTCCAGAGATTACGAACTACTACCTATTCCTGAGATTTTTATAAAATTTTTATGAAGGAATAAAATGTTATGGGCATTCGAAAAAGCCTTTCCAGCCTCCAGAACCCCCTTAAGAAACGTGGTTTCAAAAATTTGCTTCACAGTAAATTTACTCTCAATTATACATTGGAGTCCGTTTAGTGGGACGCGTCATATAAATATAAAAAAAATCATGTCCACGAAAATAACTTACGCACCATAATCTTTTATTTAAGACCAGCCAATAACAGGCGCGGATTCAGAAGAGTTGTGATACCTCTTTTGAGCGGTCAACAATTAGGGGACGATACTGAACTCAAAGGATGCCTTTGGTATGATACAAAATTTATATCGGCCAAAAGTATTTTTTTCATGATGAAGTATGGACCATACTGTATGGTACTTTTCGTATTGCACTACTTTTTTATATTAATATGGCTCGTCCTACTTAACCTGCTCTACTATATCTTTTTTAATTCTAATTTACCGTAGAACATCCTAATACCGATAAGGACAATTTGTATAATTAATATATTTTTGCTTCAGATAAATATTTTTTTGCTATTTTACTACATTTTAAGTTGTTTCTTTCTTATTTGAAACATAAAGCTGACAGATCCTTATTTGTTATCAGATACTGTTCTCGATTTATTTCATAAATATCTATTTTAAAAATCCTGAAATTTTATCTACATATTTTAGATCGAGAAAATGGACGAAAATACGCTCAGGTATTAATTTTTTTAAATTTACGCTTTAAAAAATAGCGACATGTCGCGACACAAGTTGTTCAAAATTTTCGGATCGGAAAACGCAACTGAACTTGTAGATTTCAGTCAAATCAAAGCAAAACAAGGGGTGATTTCCAATTTCAAAAAAGTCGTCCGCCATTCGATTTATTGAAAATTAAAAATGATTCACAGTACAAATCTGTAGAATTTCAAATAAATAATTCGAGATTTTGTTTATTCATTATATAGAAAAGTTCAATTTTTGGATAATCATTTCGACCATAATTATTGGTGTCTGATGTCATTTTATAAAATATTTTTTTTTAGAAAATTTAAATGTAAAATTTGACATTAGAAACCAATAATGATGGATGACATGATTTTGATAAATTTAACTTTTTTAAACTTTATTATATATATTGACAATATAATATTATATTGTATACAAAAATCTCGAAAATTATTTTGAAGTTCACCGATTTTTTACTGGGAATCAGTTCATTATCAAGATTTAAAAAATCTACCAATCTAACTGTATTTGATATTTTGATAATAACGTCAATTTTACAGTGATCTGAGCGATTCGATCACTTGCGATGATTTGGACCGAAAACAGCGAAATAATGACATGGAACTTCTCCGAATAGAATTAGAATCCAAAAAACTTCAAATCGAATCAATAAAACATGAATTGCAAGCTCAAATCGATGAGCTCGAAGACCGTGCCCAAAACGCGGAGAGGACTTCTCGCGTCTACCAGACAAAATTAGCTCATCTTTCAGTCGACCAGGATCAACGAAAGCAAAGATCCCAGAACGATATGCAGCGAATAATTCAAAGGCAAACTGAGCTAGAAGCCACTAATAGAAAACTCTCGGCCGAAACTGCTATGATTGAGGAAGGACTCGCTGATTTAACGGTAGATGACGAAGAATATGCCGCTATAGCAATTTTGCCAATAAGAGAACGAACTATTCAGCAAACGGCCAAGGGCGGTATTCGAAAAATATCTCAAAATTTTTTCCTAAAAATCATAATGACGAGATTTTTTTAATGGATGATATACAGACTATATCAATTACGGGGCTCTCTGGTCGTTTTTTGCCACTTTTTCAGCCAAAATTGTTATATATTTCGACTTTTGAAAACGACCCATGCGATTGAGTTCTTAGACAGCTCAAACTGAGCACAAATATTTAAAGAAAAATAAATTGAAAGAAATGGTCCGAATCAGGCCATTTTTTCCAATTTTTTCAACAAAAACTGATAATTTAAAATTTTCAGTAATCTCAGAAAAAAAATGGTCCGATTCTGTCCAATTTATTATTATTTTATTATTCACTAGATGTATTTGTGCTCAGTTTGAGCTATCGAAAAAACTTAATGGGATGAGTCGTTTTCAAAAGCTGAAAAAGTGGCAAAAAACGACCAGATGGCCCCGTAATCGATAAAATATAGTTGCTATCAAAATTGTCAAAATCTCGCAAATATTTATATTTTATGCCAATGAATATCATTTCGGTCTAGGTCTGTTTCCCAGTTACATCGAAGATATTTTCAAATAAAGTGTCATTTGAATTTAAGTACCATTTCAGTTTTCATAATTTGTCATTTTTTTATTTTTAAACTCCGAATTCAAAAATATAATAATTAATATGAGTTCTGAAATTTGACTCTTAAAATCAGGAAATAAGGAAAGTCTTAAAATGACAAATCGAAAGGCTGAATTACAACCGGCATGTTATTTCTTTAGATTACTAAATAGTTTTTCATGTCGAATAAGTTCGATTTGTTAGGGCGGTATTTTATCTTTGTGAGATAGCTCGGATCTGGCACATACGATCTTTTTTAAATTTTGGGTCAGCAATACAACTTTCAAAACAGCATGTACGGAGCCCTTTTTTTGATTTCCGGTTTTTAGCCATAAATCATCGTTTTTTTGAAAACATATTTTTCCAAAATTTTTAACAGTTTTAATTTGTACAAAAGCAAGCTATTCCATGCAATATTTTAAATTCCGACAATAGTTAAAATTGTACGAGATGATGCAGCCAATCACAACTCAGTGTTCAGTATTAAAAGCACAAGTAGATCAGATCACTGAATCGTATACACAACAAACAATGGAGGCACGCGAACAAGCTGATATTGCTCATGATGCCCAGCAGGCAAACGAGGCCCTCAAGGAAAAGTTAAAACTTCTAGAACTTGAGAACAAAGAAGCAAGAGAATTAGTAGCAATGAATCACGAAAAGGGGATCAAATATGATCAGCTTTCGAGAGAGCACGAGGGGAGTATAACAGACCTAAGGGTACATACCTTTAAAGTAACCGAACTCGAAGGGTTAAAGGGAGGTTGACCATTTTAATCAGGTAGCTGTTTTTTTAAAGGACACAAAGAAATAAGTTTGCGAAGTCGGAAGCCAGACATGGCTATCCATCAACGGTTTGCATCGTGACTGACCAAAATTCAACATAGATTGTTGCGTTTTCCCAGTGAACCGTTCACCGGAAATGTCATCTCAACCGGTAAAATCAGATTTCAGAGAATTTTGAAACTCTAGATTTTTTATAGATTGCATGAAAAAAACAATATCACCATAAGATTTCTTGAGTTCCCTTTAGTCCAGAAATAAAACAACTATAACTATATTGGCCTAGATAAGTTCCAAAAAAAACTTCGAAAACCCTCAGCCGGAAGAACGAACACATTACGGACCCGTTGACATGGGAAAAACGAAAATAAAATCTATGTTTGAATTTTGGTCAGGTACACGATGGAACAATGCCGTTAGATGATACCATGTCTGAGCTTCGACTTCGTCAAATATTTCTTGTTTGTCTTAGAAAACAGCAACCTCAATTAAGGGGGTGGTGTCGCTTCTTTGGTACCTTCAATCACGCTCAATCAAATCTGAGGCAGTTGTAAAAAATGGAGGATACTCGTTTTGTAGATCTAGCCTTCGTCTAACGATTACACATCTCAAAGTCAACTTGTTACAATCACCACCAGGTGGTGAGTCTTTCTAGAGCCACAAACGGTTTTTTTTAATCTATCTTCTTTTAGACCCACATACAAAGCGTCTCAAAATTTACACAAAGTAGACGAATAAATGAAACAAAAGTGATGAGAAGGATATTTTGACTTTTTTTCTTCTGGAATCTCACTTAAACGCGATTTTGCCAGTTTTTCGACTTCAAACTCTATCTTCTTTTAGACGAATGTTTAGAATGAAGCCATTTTTCCGACTAAGGTAGAAATAATATAAGCGGTAAAAGTGATGAGAAGAATTTTGAATAAATTCCAGAATTCTAGAAATATGACTATAGGGGGTATCGTAGCGCTTTTTCGGACAACGGCCTTTCGGAACAACGAGCCCCCGTAAAGCGCCTTTTTGGAACAACGCGCCTTTTCGTTAGTTGTACGATAGGCCGTGTCCCACAAAGGCCGTTGTCCGAAAGAGCGTTGTCCGAAAAAGGCGTTCTCGATTACTCCCACTATAAGTGATCGGAAATGAAAAGTTTGAAAAAAATTGTCGTCTGATCGAAACAAAGGACACCACATTGAGCTGAGATTTCACTGTATCAAAGTTGGCTACAGCCTAATCAAATTTTAACCAATCAGCGTGAAATTCGATAATTAGTTTAACATTTTGGTTTAAATAATTGAAATTTCTAGAAATTCGAGTTAAGACATTTCCGACTAATTTTAATGTCATGCATCGTTTTTGGGGTCATATTCACAATAAAAAATTTTCATATCATGGGGGAAAACGGTTTTATGCGGGTAAAGCAAAAAAATATTCGAATTTTGAAAATTCTAGATTTTGTTCTAGATTGTTTTGAAAAATAATTGCCACCATGAGATTCCTTAGGTCAACTTTAGTCATAAACCGATATTAATGTATCATAAATTAATTCTATAAAGCTCAAAAAAACCGACACCCACCCCTAAAAATGTTGATTTTTTTAAACGTCCGAAATTTTACCAAAGACAAAACAATTTTTTATTTAAGCCAAATTCGATTAAGAACCATTTCATGAACACTACCCTACATATAGTATATAAAAATAACTGATTAGCGAAAAACACCATTCACTCCTTATCAAGAATTTCGGCGAAAATTCAAAATTATATTTTTAGCATTTAAAATTACTGACAAAAATTGTTAACCTCGGTAAAGTCTGACCTGGGTGATAAAGTCAGGGATCTTTCTATAAAATACGAAACAACCAAACAAAAAGAAGGTCTTTTAATGGAGGACAAAACATATTTAAAGCGTGTTAACCAGGAACTGACCGAGCGCAAAAATGCGCTTGAGACCCAAAATGCAGAATTAATGGATCGAAACATGCAGCTTCAAACCGCCAGAGAAGAAATTCTCGAAAAGTATATCACTGGAACTGACCGGGTACGCACCCAAGTTAATTCTGAACGACAAAACCAAATGGGAAAACTAAAATTAGAAACTGACTCGGAGCTAAATCGAATAAAGCAAAACCTACACGATTTATTTTCGAGGGAAAGTAACGCTCTCCGCGAGGCGCGCGACGCGGCTTTGAACGAACGCGATAATTTACGCATGGAAAACGAAAGGATCAAGGAGCAGATTAGCTTGACTCAACAAGAGCTACTTTCGATTAAGTCGGCTCAAGAAGCCAAAATGTCGCAGATGGAGACAAGAGTTCACCACGCGCAGCTAGAAAGCAAACGTGCAAATATGGTTAAACGTGAATTAGACGAAGTTTTAGATGCTGCACAACGAGATGCTAAGGCGTCAAAGGTTGGGTGGCAATGTTAACTTCTTCGTAAATTAACGATGTCGTTAATGTGTACATTTCCAAGTTGATCAAAAGCTATGATCTGTGTTTTTAGATACGGTATCTTAGATACCTCATATTTCTCGGAGATATACTACAAAACTGGTACATACTATCTTTTTGAAATTTTGGGTCATTATTATATTTATAAATTTCAAAAATATCTTATGTACCAGTTCTGAAGTATCTCTCCGAGAAATATGGTGTATCTTAGATACCGTATCTAAAAAAACAGACCTAGGGTAGATTAGAGAAACTAAAAACAAAACAAAAAATTCCACGAATTTGATAACAGGAGAATCATCATAAGAAAATTCGGGAGAATTTTACGAGTATTTTTATGTTTAAAATCTAAATTTGAACTTCCTCGCAAACTAGCACAAATTTAATACAATTATTAGTTTAATACTCAAATTCAGGCCATTTAGGACCAGATACAAGAAAAAATTATAAATTCAAACCGTTGTAAACATGTATTTTTAATATAAAAGTTTCGAATTTGGGGATTTAATACATGTATGAAATTTGCGCTAGCTTGCGAGCAAGTTCAGTACATTTTAAATATAAAGTTTCTGCAGAATTGTTTTTATGATAATTTTTATTTTATTAACTTCTAAAGAATTTTTCGTTTTATTTTTAGTTTAAAACTCTGTTTTTTGTTGGAAAATTTTATTTAATAATTGAAATTTTCACCGGCCCGACCCCTACCTATTTTTTAATCGATCCTATCGTTTTATTTTGACAACATAAATTTTGCTCAATTTAACCTACACTCGTAATTACGATACAGTTGTAGTACGATTTTTGCGAAACCAACAGCTCTCATTTCAACCCCTTTAAAGTCAAAAGCCGAACTCCTCCAACGTGAAGTTTACCAACAGGGTAACAAGGGCGAAAAAGTCAAGCTAGAGTTAGAATCAGAAATCCGTGAACTTTCAAAAAAACTGATCTCATACGAAAAACTTGAAAAGGAGCTCGATTCAGTTGTATTACAATGTGCAGACAACGAGGATGACCCTGACCCCGAGAGGCTTTTATTAGGATACGGAATAGGTGCGGCGATACCTGCAAATTCGCGACGGAGAATGCAACAAAGTGTTCGACTTGCAAAACGAGTTTTAAATTTAGAACGAATAAATGTCGATTTAAACAGGGAAATTGACCTCTTAAAGACCTCAAAGGCAAATTTGGAAAGCCGATTAGACGCGGCGGATTCGGCGTTGGATGGGGTGAATCAACCGTATAATTATTTGGTTAACTCAGCGAGGGATAAGGATGAAGTTATATTGAAACTGAAACATAAATTGAAGAGCCAGCAGGGAATTATAACTGATCAAAATGACACTGTCGGTCAGCTGAAAAAGGTATGGGCTTCATTTAGAGAATATTTTTAGGTTGCTCTGACCAAATGAAATATTTTGGTCTTTTCAAAAATTTCAGGGATTTTCGAATTTTTTATCAGGTCGTAAATTATCAGTTTATTTTGTCAACTGGTGTAATTCAACCTTACATTTTGATTTGGCTCTGAGTTAATAGGGTCAAATTTTAAGAAATATGACACTATAAATAAAATTTCCTTATAATTTTAAGTAACAAGATTACTTTCATCAAAATATTTTGGCGATTCTGAATTGATTGCGACGATATTGAGTTTCTAATTGATAACTTTCTCGCGACCGGAAATAAATGCGAACTCTTGTAAATTTTTATCATTTTCAAGAATTGATACTTCCCAGCATGGTAGAGAAATGAAATTGACATTTTTAAATTCCTTGTGAAAATCTGAGTTAGAATTGAAATTTATTTATTTGTGGAATAAAGATAAAAAAATTTGATTTTTTTACTCATATTTTCACATTTGATTCCGGCCACTCTCGAGCAAAACTGCATAATATATTTCTAAATATCAGATCATACACCCTACAACAAGGGTTTGATGATCGAATATATGTGAATTATAAAATATTATCTCAAAATTGAGAGAGGAGAAAGGTTTTGAAAAAGTACAAATTTTTACAGTAGTGTATTTAAACGGACAGGTTTTACGAGTGGATTTGGGTTAAAAAGTCCTGCAAGCNGGATGCAAACTGTCCGTCACGGTTAAACGGATAATTTGAATGGTCTAAATGTCCGTTTAATCGCTTGCAGGACTTTTAACCCAAATCCCCCGTAAAACCTCTCCGTTTAAATACACTCTAATGTAGCAAAAAAATTGATTTTCCGTAATTATGAGCAACACGCATATAAATCTCAAAGTATCAGATCATACAGCCACGAATGTTAATATTTCTGTCATTTTCAAAATAGAATTTAGTTGATACCTCAAAAAATCTGAGAGGAGATAGCTTTTGAAATTTTCAGAAAGTAAAATTTCGAGCAGCGTTTCCGGCGGATCTTAAAATTATTGAGATTGATTGTTACACTCAATCGACAGCTTTTAATTCAGTATTATCATTTTTCATAAAATTGAGTTATTATTTTTTAATTCAACTCGCAAAATCAATTTTAAAACAACGTTTTTCGCCTATTTTTTGACTACCACCTCCTTAAAACCTTTTTTTAGGTGAAAGATCAATTAATATTTGATATGGAAAGACTTTTATCAAATCGAGATGAGCTTCGCGGTATTCGTCAGACGATGAATATCCAGAATTATCCAAAAAGTCAATATTTAGAAATGGATCAAAATCCTAATAGTCCAAAGCCTGTTATATTCACAAAACCTTCCTTATAGCGAAATTTTCATTTCGGATTTTTTTATGGAAAATGTTTCAGTTCAAAACCTTCAATATTTCTAGAATCTTAATTTGTACGAAATACGTTTCTGGTCGACTTTTTGTTTCATCTGTCTTTTTCTGTAAACAATGCGCGGCAATTCTACAAATTTATAAAAAAACGTATGATTTAAAAATTCTTATGTTGTACAAATACAAATTTTAATTATTTTTTTTAGCATTATGCACATATGAAAATTGTAATCGAAAAATGAAACATTTCGTAAATTACCTATACTGTTAATTCGCGCCTACGCACTTTTCATAGCAAAATAATGGCATTTGAAGAAAAAGTCCACCAAAAATATATTCTTCGATTTTTTTTCTCTGAAATTCTAATTTCTGCATAACCACTTCAACACTTCCTTCTTGAATATTGTGTTACATTCCTTTTTCTGAACGATTTTAATTACCCTAGGATCTTAGGTGTAAAAAATAATTTTTATAGCATTAGTATTTTTACAGTTTAATAAAAAAAGAAAATTTCTATTTTTTTAAATCTGTGTTATCTTTTTTAAAATCTCTTTACTAGGCTGTCACCTGTGAACACTAAAACCGAAACAAGGTAATAAATTTGACCGAACACCCTGATAATGATAAATTAGAGTAAAGTTAGGCCACAATCAAAAAAGCAGGTTCTTTAAACATTAAGTCGGACAGCTTCAGCTCAAGCGTTTCAAATTTTCATAATTGAAAAAAATTAAGCCAATTTTAACAGTTTTAAACCCGTAAAACCAGAATAAACTGTTTAATCAGTTTGAACAGGACAGTTTCAATGAATTAGGTTGAAATACAGTCACAGCCGAGAAATAAACGAAATCTAACATTATTTAGTGGGTTGGGCCAAAATTTGGACAGGTGACTGCCTACTTTTTACAATTGGATAATGATGTACAAAAAAATGTTTTGAAAATATTTCGAGTCAATTGGGTGAATCTAAATTTTTGCTCATTTATCGATTTTTGTTTCATATTTCAAATTGTTAAAAATATTTTTTTGTGTATGTCGAATCTTAAAAGTTTGAAATCTTTAGAGGAAGAATGTAAACAACAAATGGCGGCGGATCCGAGCGAGTTAAACAAGCTGAGGATGATGATATCCCAATTCAGGGTATCAGAACTAACTGTAAGTTTTTGAAGACAATTACATTTTTATATAACTTTTTCAAAGCAGTTTGAGCTATCGAAAAAAAACTAATGGGATTGAGGTCGTTTTCAAAAGCTGAAAAATGGCAAAAACGACCAGATGCCCCGTAATCATAAAATTAAGTTGCTATCAAAATGTAAAATCTCGCAAAATATTGACTATCTTTATGCCAATGATATCATTTCGGTCTAGGTCGTTTCCCAGTTACATCGAAGATATTTTTCATAAAGTGTCATGTTGAATTTACAGTACCATTTCAGTTTTCATAATTTTGCTCATTTGTTTATTGCTTAAAACTCCGAATTAAAAATATAATTCATATGATTCTGAAATTTGACTTCTTAAAATAGGAAATGAAGAAAGTCTTAAATGACAAATCGAAAGCTGAATTACAACCGCATGATTACGTTTCTTTAGATTACTAAATAGTTTTCATGTCGAATACGTTCGATTGTATAGGGGCGGTAATTTTATCTTTACGTGAGACTAGCTCGGATCTGGCACATACATGCTTTGAAATTTCTTGGGTCAGCAATACAACTTTCAAACAGCATGTACGGAGCCCTTTTTTTTGATTGTCGTTTTTACCAAATCATCGTTTTTTTGAAAACATATTTTTCGCAAAATTTTTTAACAGTTTTCAATTGTACAAAAGCAAGCTTTCCATTGCAATATTTTAATTCCGACCAATAGTAAATTGTACCGGCATGATGCAGCCAATCACAACATCAGTGTCAATTAAAAGCACAAGTAGATCAATCACTGATCCGATACACAACAAACAAATGAGGGCACGCGACAAGCGATATTGCTCATGATGCCCCAGCAGCAAACGAGCCCTCAAGGAAAAAGTTAAAACTTTCTAGAACTTGAGAACAAAGAAGCAAGAGAATTAGTAGCAACGAATCACGAAAAAGCGCACAAATAGACAGCTTTCGAAAGAGCACGAGGAGTATAACAGACCTAAGCAGGACATACCTTAAGAACCGATACTCGAGGGTATAAGGACTTACCATTTTTGAATTCAGTATCTTAAAAGGACACAAGAAATAGTGCGAACGAAGTCCAGACAGGCTATCCGATCAACGTTTTTGCATCGTGTACCGACCAAAATCAAACATAAGATTGTTCGTTCCCGTGAACCGGTCACCGCGAAATGTCAGCCAACCGGTAAAATCAGATTCAGAGAATTTGAAACTTCTAGATCTTTTTATAGATGCATTTGAAAAAACAATTATCACATAAGATTTCTTGAGTTCCCTTTAGTCAACATAAAACAAAAACTATATTGGCCTAGAAATTCCTAAAAAAATACTTGAAAAACCCCTCAGCCGGTAAGAACGAACAATTACTGGACCCGTTACATGGAAAAACGAAAATAAAATTCTATGCTTTGAATTTTTGGTCAGGTACACGATGGAACAATGCCGTTAAGAACCATGTCTGAGCTTCGACTTCGTCAAATATTTCTTGTTTGTCTTAGAAAACAGCAACCTCAATTAAGGGGGTGGTGTCGCTTCTTTGGTACCTTCAATCACGCTCAATCAAATCTGAGGCAGTTGTAAAAAATGGAGGATACTCGTTTTGAAGATCTAGCCTTCGTCTAACGATTACACATCTCAAAGTCAACTTGTTACAATCACCACCAGGTGGTGAGTCTTTCTAGAGCCAGAAACGGTTTTTTTTAATCTATCTTCTTTTAGACCCACATACAAAGCGTCTCAAAATTTAACACAAAGTAGACGAATAAATGAAACAAAAGTGATGAGAAGGATATTTTGACTTTTTTTCTTCTGGAATCTCACTTAAACGCGATTTTGCCAGTTTTTCGACTTCAAACTCTATCTTCTTTTAGACGAATGTTTAGAATGAAGCCATTTTTCCGACTAAGGTAGAAATAATATAAGCGGTAAAAGTGATGAGAAGAATTTTGAATAAATTCCAGAATTCTAGAAATATGACTATAAGGGGGGTATCGTAGGCGGCTTTTTCGGACAAGGCCTTTCGGAAAACGAGCCCCCGTAAAGCCTTTTTGGCAACGCCTTATTCGTTAGTTTAACGATAGCCGTTGTCCCACAACAGGCCGTTTGTCCGAAAGAAGCGTTGTCCGAAAAAGGCCGTTTCTACGATTAACTCCCACTATAAGTGAATCGGAATGAAAAGTTTGAAAAAAGTTGTACGTCTGCATCGAAACAAACAGGACCACCAATTGAAGCTGAGATTTCACTGATCAAAAGTTGGCTAAGCTAATCAAATTTTTAACCAATCAGCGTGAAATTCGATAATTAGGTTTAACATTTTTGGTTTAAATAATTGAAATTTCTAGATTCGAGTTAGACATTTCCAGTACAATTTTAATGTCATGCATCGTTTTTGGTGGTCATATTCACATAAAAATTTTCATATCTGGTGGGAAAACGGTTTTATGCGGTAAAGCAAAAATATTCGAATTTTGAAAATTCTAGATTTTTGTTCTAGATGTTTTGAAAAATAATTGCCACCATGGTTCCTTAGGTCACTTTAGTCATAACCGATATTAATGTATCATAAATTAATTCTATAAAGCCTCAAAACCGAACCCACCCTCTAAAAATGTTGGATTTTTTTTAAACCGCTCGAATTTTACCAAGACAAAAACATTTTTATTTAGCAAATTCGATTAAGAACCATTCATGAACACTACCCTACATATAGTATATTAAAAATAACTGATTAGCGAAAACACCATTACTCCTTATCAAGAATTTCGCGAAAATTCAAATTATATTTTTGCATTTAAAATTACTGACAAATTGTTAACCTCGGTTAAGTCTGACCTGGGTGTAAAGTCAGGATCTTTCTATAAATACGAAACAACAAACAAAAAGAAGTCTTTTAATGGAGGACAAAACATATTTAAAGCGTGTTAACAGGAACTGACGGGCGCAAAATGCGCTTGAAACCCAAAATGCAGAATTAATGGATCGAAACTGCAGCTTCAAACGCCAGAGAGAAATTCTCGAAAGTATATCCCTGGAACGACGGGTACGCACCCAAGTAATTCTGACGACAAACCAATGGGAAACTAAATTAGAAACTGGACTCGGAGCTAATCGAATAAGCAAACCTACACGATTTATTTCGAGGAAAGTAACGCTCTCCGCGAGGCGCGCGACGCGGCTGTTGAACGAACGCGATATTTACGCATGGAAACGAAAGGATCAAGGAGCAGATAGCTTGACTCAACAAGAGCTACTTTCGATTAAGTCGGCTCAAGAAGCCAAATGTCGCAGATGGAGACAAGAGTTCACCACGCGCAGCTAGAAAGCAAACGTGCATAATATGGTTAACGTGAATTAGACGAAGTTTTAGATGCTGCACAACGAGATGCTAGGCGTCAAAGGTTGGGTGCAAATGTTAACTTCTTCGTAAATTAACGATGTCGTTAATGTGTACATTCCAAGTTGATCAAAGCTATGATCTGTGTTTTAATACGGTATCTTAGATACCTCATATTTCTCGGAGATATACTACAAACTGGTACATATATCTTTTTGAATTTGGTCATTATGATTTATAAATTTCCAAAATATCTTAGTACCAGTTCTGAAGTATCTCTCCGAGAAAATTGGTGTATCTTAGTACGTATCTAAAAAAACAGACCTTGGGTAGATTAGAGAACTAAAAAACAAACAAAAATTCCACGAATTGATAACAGGAGATCATCATAAAAAATTCGGGAGAATTTTACGAGTATTTTTGTTTAAAATCTAATTTGACTTCCTCGCACAACTAGCACAAATTTAATACAATTATTAGTTTAATACTAATTCAGGCCATTTAGGACCAGATACAAGAAAAAAATTATAATTCAAACCGTTGTAAACATGTATTTTTAAATAAAAGTTTCGAATTTGGGATTTATACATGTATGAAATTTGCGCTAGCTTGCGAGCAAGTTCAGTAATTTTAAATATAAGTTTCTGCAAATTGTTTTTTATGTAATTTTTTTTTATTTAACTTCTAAAGATTTTTCGTTTTATTTTTATTTAAAACTTCGGTTTTTTGTTGGAAATTTTATTTAATAATGAATTTTCACCGGCCCGACCCTACCTATTTTTTAATCGATCCTAATCGTTTTATTTTGACAACATAATTTGCTCAATTTAACCTACACTCGTACTGTAGTACGATTTTGCGAGAACAACAGCTCTCATTTCAACCCCTTTAAAGTCAAAAGCCGACCTCCCACGTGAGTTTACCAAGGGTAACAAGGCGAAAAAGTCAAGAGATTAGAATCAGAATCGTGAATTCAAAAAACTGATCTCATACGAAAAACTTGAAAAGGAGCTCGATTCAGTTGTATTACAATGTGCAGACACACGGATGACCCTGATCCCGAGAGGCTTTTATTAGATCGGAATGGGTGCGGCGATACCTGCAAATTCGCGACGGAGAATGCACAAAGTGTTCGACTGCAAAACGAGTTTTAAATTAGAACGATAAATGTCGATTTAAACGGGAAATTGACCTCTTAAAGACCTCAAGGCAATTTGGAAAGCCGATTAGACGCGGCGGTTCGGGTGGATGGGGTGAATCACCGTATAATTAATTGGTTAAGTCAGCGAGGATAGGATGAAGTTATATGACTGAAACATAATTGAAGAGCCAGCAGGAATTATAACTGATCAAATGACACTGTCGGTCAGCTGAAAAGGTATGGGCTTCATTTAGAGAATATTTTAGGTTGCTCTGACCAAAATGATCCAATTTTTTTAACAAAAACTGATAATTAAACAATTTCAGTCATCTCAGAAAAAAAAAATTGTTCGGACCATTTTTTTTATATAATTAACTAGATATTTGTGCTCAGTTTGAAAATTTTGGCGAAACAAGCAATAATTCATAGATTTTTTTTCGTCCGGTCTGCTTTTGGTGGAATTTTTTATAACATTTGCAGTTTTCCAGTGATTTAAATCGGGGGAAAACCACACATGCGTCTAAATTATTTCATTTTGAAGACAGACATTTATCAGACGGGATTACCGGTATTATCATGCTACCAGTGTTTTCGATTGCAATATAAATCTGCAAGCTTGAAATAAAGACGTTATTTTTAATCCTGAACCTTGAAAAGAAAAACGTCTCATTTGGTGTCATGATGATTAAAGTCAAAAATTATAATCCAAGATAGAGAAAAGGTGCATTGAAATTTGGCAAAACAATTATTTTTTAAAATAATCAATGCAAAAATAGAAACTTTAATCAAAAAAATCCATGTTTTCTCTTTGGCGTAGACCCGACACATTTTTGATCCGTCGATGAGGACTTTGATTATAGACATATGTGACATATTATATGTCTTTGAAAAGAAATACAAGAAAAATATTTTTTTATATATCGACGGTGATATAAAACTCAAGTCACTTTTTTTCCAAGGTGTGCACTTTACTGGATATGTTCTGAGAAAACCAGACTAGATAGGGACAAACGCGTTTGTTCTCTCAGAACAGATACCCCTTATTTAAAAAATTTATGCCTTTTTGAGATTCGCTCCTGGACTTTCGGTTTAAAATAATTATGACCGGTGAAAACCGCTTGACCTGGAAAAAAACAAAAAGTTGTCATATCAGAATTTATTTGGTGTGCATGATACAGAAAACCGTTTCACGATATCTCTAATGGCCTTCGAATTATTATGCTGATTTTTACCTAAGAAGTGACTTTCATGAGAAGGGTGTACTCCTTTAAAAAAAACGACCTCAGAAGTAACCTGCGATTTCTGGTCTCTAATCTACATGTGTTTTTTAAACTGGTTTGGGGCGTGAGGTGGTTAAAGTAAATTAAAAGTTATTTATAAGCTTTCAAAATGACAGCTATTTGATTTGAGACTCTACAATCCTTGAAATGCCATTTTTTGGTTGATTCCAAATTATTATTATTAGTTAGGGTCGATTACATAATAACCAAAAAATAATTAACTGCTAGAACCAACTTGAAAATCGAGAAATCCCCAGCTGACGGTCCCTAATTATTAATAAATTTATTTTTCAGTCCCTGCTTCAATCCCAAAATAGGCCTAAGACAGGCCGAAAACGCGATTTAATGGATCGTGCACTCCAACTTCTCGACAATGGAATCACCGATGAACTCAAACTCAGAATCCATGAGTTAGACCATCACAGGTATAAATTTTTTAACAGGTATTTCTTAATTTTCCATGGGTGTCGTCTTCGGACGAAAAAAATCTATTGGTTGAATTTGAGGGGAGTCATTTTTCGTCAAAATCTTTGTCTCAACCTGTTAAGGTAGCTTTTTTTTCGCTCAACCCATCCTTTGGCCCTATGCCATTTTTAACGAAATAAAATATTTCCAAATGAATTTCTGCATCCAACATCCCAGTAAAAACTTATAAAAAAGTCAAATTACAGTTTGTTCATTTTTCAAGTAAGAAGCTTTGGGGACCTGAAAATATACCTACATGTACCATATTATTTTTTTAAAGAAAAATGTTTGAAAATTTTTTTTGTCATCTTGCACCTTGAAAGGTGTCAAATTACAGCTTTTCCGTTTTTTCAAAAAATGTTTTAGGGGTGTCAAATTACAAAAAAAAATAACAAAAACTTTATGTATAACCGGACATAATGTGAAGAATCAAAAAAATGGTCTTTCAGTTTGAGCATAGGGTGGGGTTAGTCAAAAAGCTACCTTAGGTGGAAAGAATATAAGCTGAAATTGCTTATTTTCAACTTGCAAAATAAGTTTGGAATTGTTATAATAATAAGGACAGAACGACGGAAATTGAGTTTAAGCGAAAAGTAGGCTCCAAAAATTTTAACAATACGAGATTTTCAAATGACCGAAATACCCATATGGGTATTATACGAAACTTAGAAAGAATTCTAAGACTAATGGCTGAAAAATGAATATCCAAAAATTTGTTTTCTTACGATTTTCATAATGACAAGTGATAAAAAGTGAAATCTGTCGCACCTATAAAAAAAACTACTAGGGAAAACGCATTTTCGTTTTTTTCTGCGACCGCTTTGAAAAACTGTCACTGATTTCGCAAGTTGAAATCTTCAATTTTTACATGTAAATATCGTACCCTGTATAATAGTATCAAATCGTCTCTCGCCTTAATCCTATATTTTGCTTTGAAAATGAGAGCTCACTTTGCTACTATGGGTACATATGCCCTGTTTCAAATAAAAAATTGAAATAATTTTTTCGCGAAATATGAATTTATTCTTAAGACAACCATTTGCGATAGCTAGAAAGCAACATTTAAATATTTAGAAACCCAAGTAATTCCCGCTTTGCAGATTTTCCTCTAAACAATCGAGTTCCGAATGTCCAAGACTATTCTTCTGTCGCACCCGCCTATGATCTCCCACCCAATTTGGGGCCATATCCCAAGCAGGAGCATGGGGTCAAATTGCGCCCCCTAGCGTTTTACGATCAAGTCGAAGCAGTTTTAAAAACTAGTAAAATACCTGGCAATGGATCTAGACTAAATGGAACCCAATTTTATATTAGAATCGAAAGGCATCAAATGGAAAAATTCGTCAGTGGTCAAGTAAGTTTAAAAAAAAAGATTTATTGAAATAATCATTGTTTCGAGACACCGATAATTTCTGTTAGATTACCGGTAAAAACGGAAATCAAAAAATCGGCTCTGCAGCAAGACGCAGCTTGGAAAGTGATATCAAGGCCTTAAATTTCGAAAGATCGTATCTACCAGTTCCAAAATATCTCCCAGATTTATTTGTTGCTCCTAAAAACAGACCTAACGAATACAATAATTTATCATATTTGAATTGTTTTTTTGAAAACATGTATTTAGAATAAATTCATTATAAATTTTTAGTCATCATCCAGAGAAAAATTTACATTCCTAATTCGTTTTGCTGATCTATCGCCAGTGTCTATGGGTAAAAATATTCTTGCTGATGATATCCCCCCTTGTATGAGACTAAAAATTAATGACAAAGACGCAACCTTACCACCTCACATTCCACCTAGTAAACAAGGAGTCGAGCCAAAAAGGCAGAAAAAACCCGTTATTATAACACCACAGGTAATTGCACTTGAAAATATTTGTTTTGGACCCGGGGATCTTAATCGATATCATTTACGGGCCCCTGGTCATTTTTCCCACTTTTTAGCCAGCATTTTTATATAATTCGAC
The DNA here is from genome assembly GCA_004367855.1 of Oikopleura vanhoeffeni. Taxonomy (NCBI): domain Eukaryota; kingdom Metazoa; phylum Chordata; class Appendicularia; order Copelata; family Oikopleuridae; genus Oikopleura; species Oikopleura vanhoeffeni. The sequence goes on along the minus strand of SCLH01000882.1, from coordinate 37,141 downwards.
TTTTGAAAAAGACTCCGATTGAGTTCTTAGGTAGCTTTTTTTTTAATGGTGCCATGGCATGCCACGACGATTACGGGAAAACCTTATCTATGATATCGAGAAACGTTTTTGTGCATTTAATTGCCAACTAAAAAAGCTCAATGGAGACCTATTATTGGACTACTGGTTCACCGGTAACCGGAGATCTATTATATATAGGCATTATCAGAATAAAATTTGAGAAAAAAATCGAAACTCATTTTTTTCTTTTATGATTTTTTTTCTCGGTATCATCTATGGTTTTCTCGTAATCGTCATGAGAATAGTGGCACCCTTTAAAAAAAAGCTGCATGAGATAGCTCAAACTGAGCACAAGTATTTAGAGAAAAATAAATGAAAAAAATGGTCTAAATCAGACCATTGTTTACAACTTTTTAACGAAAACTGATAATTTTAAATTTATTAAACAAAAAAATTTGAGTAAAATCAGTTTAAACAATTTGAGTAAAATCAGAAAAAAAACAAAAAATGGTCCGATTCGGACCATAGTAATTTTATTATTCACTGAATATTTGTGCTCAGTTATAGCTATCTAAGAACTAAATCGTTTTCAAAGGCCGAATTATATAAAAATTTTGGCTAAAAAAGTGGCAAAAAATTGCCCAGGGCCCCAGTAATCGATATAATTCTCACATAAATGTTATTCAATTTATTTCCAGATTCGTACCCTTATTGAGCGATCTGTTTTGTCTGGTCAGCCCTATGTCGATGTCCAAATTCATGCACAGTGGAAAGACGAGCATTCTCGTTCATGGGCGGTCACGTGCGACTTATCCGAGCAAGTCACAGCAGACGATGTTCTCCAGCGGGTGAAAAAATTCAATCTAGAAAAAGAAGAAACAATCAAAACGATTACAGAAAAACTGAATCCCGACGATGACATGGCGATGACTAGCTTAAAGGTCTCGCTACAGTGCCCAGTAGGACAAATTAGAATGTCAACGCCAGTTCGGACGAAGCAATGTAGTCATTTACAGGTAAACTAGTGATCATAAGAAATACGAAAAAATTTGATATTGTATTTTCAAAATGATTTTGCATCCAACAGCCGAGAAACAAATTAACTTGTTCTATTTTACCAGATGTATGATAATTAACCTGATACAGTTTTAAAAGTCTGTTGTGAGAAACGGCCCAATTGTTTTGGCAATTTGTACAACTTTTCGTCGGTTTTTGTTTGTAAATTGTGTTTTTTGTAATTTGACAACCCCATGGGGTCAAATTACACTTTGTGCATCTTTTAAGTCAAAAGACTTGTCGACCTGAATAGTTTTACAAGATAAAATTTTTGTCATATGACACTTGTCTTAAATGACACTTCTGAAGAGGTCAAATAACAGTTTTTTCACAAATCTATCAAGGCGGTAAAATTAAATTATCACTGGGCCCTCAATATGACATAAAAATGAAATCAAAAAATAACATTTAAAAATTAATTTGAGCCCTCCAAAATGAATTTAAATTTGAAATTAATTTTACTCCATTTGGGGTCCAAAAATCTAAATCATTTAATTTTAGTGTTTCGACGCAAATTTATATCTGAGAATGAACGAAAAGAAACCAACTTGGAGTTGTCCTGTTTGTGACAAGCCAGCTTATTTTAAGTAAGATTTTTTTACTAAATTAGTTTCAGTAAATTAATATACATTTTCAGTGAATTGGTTGTAGACAATTATTTCGTAGAAATATGTGCCGAGTCGAAAGCCCATGAAATTGAGTTCTTTGAAGATGGAAATTGGAAAGAATATCAAGAAAAAAAGGAAAAACAAGCGCAAAAAGACCGAAAACCAAGAACCGAAGCATCAAAATCCAAGAACACTGCCGTTGTTATTCACGGTAGGAAATTCAATCAGATTAAATTAATATATTTGTTTGAACACCCCAAAAGAAAACTTTTAGTACTCTAAATATAGCGAACATGATCAGATTTGAAACTACCATACAGGATTGTAAAATGGATGGCTTTGGCGTGGATTTTTCATTCGCTTTTTGCGTAGGTTTAAGCAAAAGATAGGGTAAAATGGGGATGGAAAATCCGGTCGGGGTTTATTTTTTGACAAACCTGCCACCATAAAAACTTCTTTTTTTGCGCGTCATAATAATTTCAAGAATGCAATGAAAAGCCTCGATTCGAAAATTGCATTTAGCTTTAACCCCCTCACTCATTTGACTATTGATATCCCCCTGAGGCACCAGAGCCACTTTTATGGCTCGACTTTGAAGTTCTATTATCCGAAAAGTATAAGTGCTTTCGATTAAATTAATTTTCAGTCATTGAGATAAAGGATAGACTTAAGGGGGTTGTCCATGCTGGAAAGGCTTTTTCGAAGGCTCATAACTTTGTATTCCTTCATAACAATCTTATGAAAATCTCAGGAATAGTAGTTCGTAATCTCTGAAACACATTTTACTTCTGACTTTTTTCATAGCCTGTTCAACCAACCGGTAAATTGAGTTAACCGCGAGCAATTTTATTTTATTGAAAGTCCTATTTTTTTCGCCTTATTTCAAAACAACGTCATTTTCGGAATGTAACAAGCCCAAGGGGTGGTGAGCAAGATGTTGTAATGAATTTCCGAATGTGGCTGTAAATCGACAAAAAAGTGCGCGAAATCGAAAATTTTGAATATGAAAATGATAATTAGACAACTTAAATGCAGCCAAAAGATTCCTTGGGTACGGTTTGCTGGAAACAGTATTAGCAACCATGGTCTGATTTGGACAGAAACGGTGCTAGAGATCAAAAAAAAANGATATCCCCCTGAGCCACTTTTATGGCTCGACTTTGAAATTCTATTATCCGAAAAGTATAAGAGCTTTCGATTAAATTAATTTTCAGTCATTGAGATAAAGGATAGACTTAAGGGGGTTGTCCATGCTGGAAAGGCTTTTTCGAAGGCTCATAACTTTGTATTCCTTCATAACAATCTTATGAAAATCTCAGGAATAGTAGTTCGTAATCTCTGAAACACATTTTACTTCTGACTTTTTTCATAGCATGTTCGACCAACCGGTAAATTGAGTTAATCGCGAGCAAAATTTTTTTTTTGAAAGTCCTATTTTTTTTGCTTTATTTCAAAACAACGTCATTTCGGAATGTAACAAGCCCAAGGGGTGGTGACCAAAATGTTGTAATGAATTTCCTGAATGTGGCTGTAAATCGACCAAAAAGTGCGCGAAATCGAAAATTTTGAATATGAAAATGAGAATTAGACAATTTGAATGCCACTTAAAGTTTCCCTGAGTACGGTTTTTTGGAAACGATATTAGCAACTATGGTCTGATTTTGACAGGAACGGTGCTAGAGATCAAAAAAATAATTTTGATGAAAAAGTTTATTTTTTTTTCAGAATCCGCTGTGTTCAAAATCAAACCATAGTTGCTAATATCGGTTCCAGAAAACCGTACCCAAGGAATCTTTTGGTGGCATTTTAAATTGTCTAATTCTCATTTTCATATTCAAAATTTTCGATTTCGCGCACTTTTTTGTCGATTCAGAGCCACATTCAAAAAATCCTTACAACACCTTGCTCACCACCCCTTGGGCTTGTTACATTCCGAAAATGACGTTGTTTTGAAATAAGGCGAAAAAGAATAGGACTTTAAAAAAAGTTTGCTCGCGGTTAACTCAATTTACCGGTTGGTCAAACATGCTATGAAAAAGTCAAAAGTAAAATGTGTTCAAGAGATTACGAACTACTATTCCTGAGATTTTTATAAGATTGTTATGAAAGAATAAAAAGTTATAAGCCTTCGAAAAAGCCTTTCCAGCATGGACAAACCCCTTAAGGGGGTATGCGACTCTGATTTAATAAAGGCCTTAGAGGCATTAAAAATTCTCCAAATGGATACGGGGTGATAATTAAGTGTACTAAG
>SCLH01000882.1:0-30115 GCA_004367855.1 Oikopleura vanhoeffeni | reverse complement strand
AAAAAAAAAGTATTCAAATCTCTACTACTCCTAAACAAATAAATTGTTGCTAAAATTGTGATTTTATCAGTGAGTATTAATTAACGGAAATGCCAGAGTTTCATCACACAAAATGATTGATGTCTAATATTTGTCAACCTTTTGATAAAATGTGTTCTTTGATGTGCCATAATTGTTTGCTACCATCATAGACACTTACTGTGCCGAATGTGTTGATCTTAATTAATATTTTTGTGATAAAAACCTTTTTATTATATTCTTAGCAATTTGTTATTCAAACTTTAATTAGTCAATTCAATATATTATTCAAAATAAGCCCTTTATATGTTTGAGCTTAAAACTGCAGAAAAAATTCCGCAACGCCAAGAGATTTCAAGGGTAAAACGACTTCAATCAAAAAAAAAATTCTATCTCAAACAAAAAAGTTTTATGCAAAAGACTGAATAAAAAAACACGTTTTTGGGTATAACTTCTGTTTAAAATCAAAACAAAAAAATTCGCCGGATAATATTTAAGATTATTATTGCTGCAGTCACTCTCGTTCGAAAATTAATAAAATCGGATGTCAGATTAAAAGTTTTATGCATTTGAAAAATTCAACTTTGGCGCCCTCTTATGGCTGAACCTACTTTCAAATGTCTGCGAAAACTTGACCAAAATTTTTTTCAGGGTCAGTTTAGTATTATATCAAATTTTCAGCCAAACTTTTTGCTGGACACTACCCCCTTAATGGTAAACAATATGTCTGCTTCTTATATTTCCGCTCCGCTTTCTTATTGATGAGCAATTTTTCTTGTTCAAAACAAAAGAAATAAAAAAGGTTATACATTTAGTAAGAAACATTATTATTTTTTTAAAGATGGTCAAGACGAATTCCTAAAACTGAGTATTGGGTTAGACTTTTTTTACGAATAAACTATGAGATAAAGCTGATAAAGAAAAATGTCATGGCTGACAAAGAGAAATCCAGAAAAAACGTAGGATAAAATATATTTCGAACGGCTCATCAAAAAAAATTTTTATTTTCATTTTTCAATAATTATTTTTGTCTTTTCAAAAAAATGAAAGCCACTTTTATGGCTTTATGAGTGAGAGGGTTAACAAATGAGTAGGGTGGGTTGAGTTAAGATAAAAGCTACCTTATTGAAATTTAAAATCAAAGATTTATTGATTTTACTATCGCCCTTTAAACCATGGACATTTTTTATAAAAATCGAAGAAAATTTTTAGCAACCTTATTTTTAAAGCAATTTTTAATTTTGAATGACAATAATTTCAGATATTACGCTTGATGATTCGCCACCAACTTCCCCGAATGGAAATAAAATTAAAAATAATAATGCTGCTGATTGCAGTCTTGAGATTGAATCAGATGACGACGATAATGTTGAAGAAAGCGTTATCTGCATTTCAGATTCGGATGAGGATAGCCCATCAGCTAAGCGTAGCAGGTAATTTATTTTTAAAATATTTCAATGATAACCAAAAATAATCAATTTTAAATGGTCTGGCAGTAAAACTGGAAAATGGTTTAAATTTTTAGTAAAAGAATAGATATTATTTTGGACCGTACGAATTTAAAATGAAATTTCTTCCGAAACCGTGATGAGCACCATTATTTATTCGTACGACATAAAAAATAATCACCTAATTTTTCAGAAATTTTGAGAAACAGTTTTGGTTGGTTGAATGAAATTTTAACCTCGAAAATGCGTAGGCAACAAATATTTAAAAAAAAATCAATTTAGTTTGACAATTTTGTCACGGGCCTCAAAATGTATTTGATGGAATTTCTCACGCTCAAAACCTCAATTAAAATTTTTGACCGCCATTTTTACTTGTGATTATTTTTTCGCGCTAGACTTTTTTCGAAATTTCAAAGTGATAATCATTTAATTTTGCCTGCACGACCCATATGATTTATGGCAACTTATAATGTGAAGTTCGATCGCAGAATATATATATATATGCAACATATAATATGTTCAAATACCAATGTTCAACGACGAATGCCGAAAAATATTTTAGACAGAAACTCTAGTAAAAATATTATAAATTTTAATTATCAATGTCATTTTTTGAACTACATTGAGTCAAAATATATTCTTCGGTTGGACTTGAGAATGTCAAGTGGAAATACAGAATCTGCGTCACAAAATTTTTTCCTGAACAATCCATAATTATACTGAAAAATTTCAACCATCTTTCTCGTTTTCTGCGAGCGTTTAAACTTTTTGACGAGCTAATTTTAAGGTATTTTACAATTATTATTAAAATGAGTCCATGGGAAAATTTCTGGTCAAAAGTTTTATTTTGAAACGATGCAAATACATAAAAATAACTCGTCGAAAAGTCATTTTTTTCGGTTGACATTCAAAATTATTTTAATCACTCACAAATACCTGCCTGTTCATTCACATTTCTTTCACTTGTTAGAATGGATCGCCCCGATTCAGGAAATAATGCAAAATCGTCTCCACTGCCTTCTGGTCAATCGTCAAATCAATTCGGTAAATTTCGGGCTACTAAATCTCGCCCTACTATCAAAAAGAGGTCAATAGGTCATCAGCGAAAGGCAGGTCAATTTAAGAGTGTTTCAACGAGTCTCCTGCATGTGAATTCGACATTTTAAACTTATTTTTTCGGAACTTTCTGATTCTGTGGTCTAGCGGCGTGGGAATTGGTTTTCGAGCATCTTTTTAACTAAGAGTTTGTAGAATCTCGATTTTATCTTGATTTTTGTCTGAAGTACTTTTTTGTAATTTCTGTGTTAGAAAATGTCAGTCCCTTTTGGGCGGGCGAGATTTAGGAATTTGCGTTAAATTTAGATTAAAGATTTTCGAAATGCCCAGCTCCGAACCAGTTGAGTGTAAATCGTTCAAACTTTGAACTTCAAAGTACCTCGTTTACATATTATTTTTGAGGCTCATTTGTATATTATTTTGCTGTTAAAAATCAATCAAATTAAAATTGTGGGAAATAAGCTCATCTAAGTCTATATAATATCGTTTTTAGACTGAATAAACATAGCGGATATATGCACCGTAAGTTAACCAACATAAAATATACGGTAACTTAAGTGCAAATTTCTGCCGTTTTCATTCCGGTATAGCCTATACCGTATAGGTATACCTAAACCGGAATGAAAACGGCAGAAATTTGCACTTAAGGGCGTGATGTTAGTGATTTTTGGGATTTCAGAGGCTTCGTACGGTTAGACAAATTCAGACTGGACATTTTTGAAACATACATTAGAAAGATCTATCTTTGATCTCACGACTCCATTTGACAGTTTAGTACCACTCTCATCAACCATCTGGTTAACCGCGGTTAAAGACGAGTCTATCAGCTTTTTTTTTAAAAACAACGATCCTAGAGCTTATATCGGAAAGTTTTGAGATTTGGTGAGAATCTAGGAAATTGTCTGAATTTTAGTGAATCGGTTCTGTTTTTATCGATTTTTGCCTCAGGGGTCAGGAATTTGGCTGAATGTGCCGAAAAAGGGTGTTTTTTGGACGTTTTGTAAATAAAAGTGATAATTAGAAAATTTAAATGTCACCAAAATATTCCTTGGGTATGATTTGCTTGGAAACGATATTAGCAACTATGGCCTGATTTCAACACACACAGTGCTAGAGATCAAATCATAATTTTAAGGAAAAACTTTATTTTTTCCAGAATCCGCTGTGGTCAAAATCAGACCATAGTTGCTAATATCGTTTCCAGCAAATCATACCAAAGAACTTTTGGTGACATTTAAATTTATAATTATCACTTTTATTCTCAAAATTTTCATTTTCGCGCACTTTTGTCGATTATAGCCAATCAGGGCGAAATTCTAAAAAGTACGAAATATTCGATTGTTCATCACCCTAGGGCTTGTTACATTCCGAAAAATGACGTTTCTTGCATTTCCAGAGAAAAAGCCTTTTATCAAAACGTCGAAAAAACCACCCTTTTTGGCACATTCAACCAGATTGCTGACTTCCTGAGGAAAAAATCGGAAAAAAAAAACAGAACCGATTCCCTAAAATTCAGACAATTTTCCGGATTTCACCAAATTTCAAAACTTTCCGATATAAGCTAGAGCTTATCCTAGATAGGATCCTTGTTACTTTGCAAAAAGTTGAGGGACTCGTGTTTAACCGCGGTTAACCACGTGGTTGGTGGGAGTGGTACTAAACTGTCAAATGGAATCGCGAGAGCAAAGATAGATCTTCCTAATGTGTGTTTCAGAAATGTCCAGTCTGAATTTGTCTAACCGTACGAAGCCTCTAAAATCCCAACATCACTAACACCACCCCCTTAAGTTAACCTACCAGTTTGTTTTCGATTTATTTTCCACATATTAAAAAGGCGGAGGCATAGTTCGGAGAAATTATACTGATATTTTTAACTTTATCAAAAACGAAGAAAAAATAAAACTTTTATCAGTTTTAAAATTGAACATAATTTCCATACTAAAGATAGTACCTTTAAGATACCTTTACTGATTTAAAAAAATATTTTTAAATTGAACGCAAATAAAAAATATTCTTAACTCAGGGAGGTGACCTTGGGGAATTTATAAATTTTTAACTTTAGGCAGCATGTTTTTAAGCTTAAGCTATTTTATTTTATATAAAACCCCACTTATAAAGATTTCCGCGAGCTAATAAAAACCATTTTTCACTAATTTTTATCTCAAAATTTTGCCATATTGCCCGTTTTATATTCAACTCCTCCGAACTAGACTACATTTAGGAGTTAAAATTCATTTTCATGTAGTAGATATCTTTTTGGATCGTTCGGATCGTTTTCTCGGAGCTAACGCATTTCTTAAGGCTGTCTCAATTGATTCTGACAATATAGTTGAGATAATCTCCTCGTCAGGCTCTGAATCTAACCAATCAGAGAATAGTCATGACCTTGAGAGTTCGTCAAGTAGCGAAGGGGAATTAGACATTGAAGGCCGACCTGAAGTGACCTCGAAGTTAACAGAAAGTTCTGAGAATTCCGAAAATTCTGCAAATTCAAGTTCGGATTCGACAGATTCGACCCCGGAACGAGTTCATAAAAAGCAACGAATTATATGACCTATTGACCTGTGATAAAAAATAGATACATGTAGAGAGAACACCCTATCTTATCATTTATAGAATTGAAATAACAAATCTGCAAATCCATCCATTTCATATAAGGGATTAATTTCTGCATGATTTAATATTCAAATTTAAAAGAACTGCATTTTTGAAATTAAAAAATTCAATGCTAAAGATACCTTCGCCGATTTTTAATTAGTAAATATTTCTTACAAAAAATACATTAGAAAACTGAGAATTATTAATCAACACCATTTTATGTGTTAAAAATCGTCGAAAATTATTAATAAAATTAATAGTTTGATCAATTAATAATTATTAATAATCTAAGAAAATAAAATTATTTCTGAAAAAATCCTGGTCCTACAACCTATCCTGCAAGAAAATACTTTCAAAGTTGTCGCAGACGCTTTGGCCAAAAGTAGACCAAACCAACGCTTTTCTTAAACCTCAAAAATTTTCTCCCTCTATGATGGTTTCACCAATTTTGCAGATCATACTAAGCTTGAAATATACTACCTTAAAAAATAGTAATATTTTCCCAAATTTAAAAAATCATGCAGAAGTAAATTCCCTCCAAAATGTGTTCTTTCTATAATTTATGTTTTAAGCAAAATATCCCGAGAAGGGGACAGCGGGATGGGCCGAAAATGGCTCGATACACCCCGAGAAATCCAGAGAAGACACACCAGTCCAGGAACCGAATCCAAGGATGACGCCGGACTTTGGAACATTTTCCAACGGATGTAACAATTATAATCAACCTAACTCACCTTTTGATGCACTTGGTAAGTTTTTTGAATGAAAACTAGGGGCGTGGTCATTATCTTTTCTCATTTTTGTGTTTGTTTTTTTTATAATTTTTTCGCGAAAATTTTTATTCTGATCTGACTATTTTATCTTGTTTTTTGTATGGCAAAAGATACCATTAATGGAGATACCGTAAACGGATACCGTAAAACAAGATACCGTAAACGGAAACTTAACTCAACGGTGTTTTGTCTTTATTAATTATACCTAAAACTTATTATTTTAGCACAATTACTGAACCCTAGAGCCAGTTCTTATTCAAATTATCTTGGTTTAGCTAATTCTGCAAATCTCATTTCACAGACCACGCAACTTTCGTCACAAAGGAATACACAGGTAATTTATTATTATATTCAGGGGTTTTGAGACATAAAATTATTATATTTTTTCTATCAAAGATAGTTTTTATTTGACGTTTTGGCTAAACAGCCAGTATCAGGTATGAGAAAGGAGTGCACAGAATTCGAAAGTTGATTTATTTTACGCACGAAATCAGTTTACAATATTTTGCGAAATTACATTTTTGAATTATGAAAAGGTGCATTTTTCGCAAATCTAAGTAATCGAGCCTCAGAAGGAGTACTTAAGTACTCCTTCTGAGGCTCGATTACTTAGGTTCTATTTACTAAAGTTAATTTATAATTATTCAGACTTAAATTGAACCCCGTTTTATTCTTAAAAATAAAAAGATACGGTTTATTAAAACAATAAATGTCTTCAGTATCTATTTTTTTAAGCGCAACCCCTTTCCCCCATTTCTTTTTTAACGGAACAAGATAATTCAAATCAATTTCTGCATCCAACAGTCAAGGAAAACTGAAAGGAACACACACAAGGAAAACAACTATTTTTTTGATTCTTCACCAGATGTCTTGTCATGCCGGTAAATATTTTCAAAGTCGGCAAATTAGTCTTTCATGTTTGAACACTAAAACCAATTTTAGGTATTAATTTTGAAAGTGCGGCTTGTAGTGATTAAATAGGTTAAATATAAGGTCATATACAAAAAATCGTCTTTTTTAACATAATAAGTTGATTTGCTTCAGTCGGTCAACCGTTTCAAATTTTCAAAATTTGACGAAATCTGGCCAATTTTAACAGTTTTACCCCGTGAAACCAGAATTAATTGTTGAATTTGATATTGCGCCTTGATATCAACTGAATAGGTTAAAATAAAGTCACAGCCAAAAAATTAGAAAAATCTAATATAATATGTTTGTCGGGCCAAAATTTGGAGACGTGACAGGCTACGGCAAATCCTTTGATTTTTTTTGTAATTAGACACTTCCCAAGTTAAATAACAGTTTGTTCATCTTGTGAGTCAGAGGACATTTAAACTTGAAAATATACCCACCTCGGTAAGTTTCCAAGATTAAATATTTGACAATAAGTTTTTTTCATATGACACCTATCATATGAATGTTTCAAATAACAGTTTTTTTTCATTTTGGGGTGTCGGACAAGAAACAAATTTTGGCCTCGACGGTTCTGCGGTTTTCTCATAACCGACTTTCAAATTTTGTTCCCGGTATTACACTAATCGTGTATAAAAAAAAATATTTTTTTAGTTTTCCTTAAGGTTACTTTTTTTTGTCATTAATGACCAAATTTTTTTGATTTCTTACCGGGAGTTTGGCCATACCGGTAAAAATTTTAAATATCCATTATCAGAAAACCGCACATATGTGATATATCTTAAATTAAATATTCTGGCATCGAGTGCATTTTTCTGGAGTCGAATTACAGTTTGTTCATATTTTAAGTTAGCGGACCTCTGGACCTGAAATTATACCTACCTGGGTAGTTTTTCAACAGAACATGTTTGACAATACAATTGGTATCATACTCGTCTAAAAAGGTCAAATTACATTTTTTGTTTTTTCAGAAAATTGTTAGAGGTGTCAAATTACAAATAAAATTTTGACAAAAAAAAATCTGAAGAAAAGTTGTGATAGACCTGACCCTCAACAATAGTCCAATCTAAATTAAAAACTACCTTTAGGTACTTTTTTTTAGAACAACCACCCCTAATCATGACGATTACGGGAAAACCATAGGCGATATTGAGAAACAGTTTTTTGCATTCAACTGCCAACTAAAAAAGCTCAGTGAAGAAATTGTATTAAGTTCACCGGATATAAACTGGAATGTAATTTTTGTTAGGTTCGAATCTCCATGAGCCCAATAATTTTTTTCTCAAAATCAGACGGAAATTTAAATTTTTATGTTTTTTAATTCTTATACACGATTGTCTACACATTTACTGCTTGAACTATATTTTGAATGAATTCCTGGAAGAAAAAAACGAGTTTCTTGTTTTTCTCAGAATTTTATACCTGAAATGCTAATAGTAGATCTCCGGTTACCGGTGAACGGTAGTTCGATAAAAAAAATTCTCTCATATTGAGCTTTTTTAGTTGACAGTTGGTTCAAAAAATTGTTTCTCTATATCGCCTATGGTTTTCCCGTAATCGTCATGACTAGGGGTGGTTGTCCTAACCAAACATGTAACATCACGATTCGAACTCCTGAGCTGCCGCATTACGTCTACAGACGGAATTTTGGCCTGATGAAGCAACTTTGAAAAATTGAACTGACCGGAAACCCGCCATTACCGGTCAACTGGTCAGAAATTCAAAAAACAAAATCCAACGCGGGTCGCGGATTAAATTCTCGATCTGCATAAATAGTCTATGGGGTTTCAAATACCAGAAAGCCGTCCCATTTGGCGTAGCTCCTAAAAAAAAGCCACCTAAGCTTTAACAGGTGTTGCACTGCCATAAAATCCGTTTCAAATTATATTGTTCGTTTAAAAAGGGGTGAGCTAAAAAAAGCTACTTTAGTTTAAACATTAATGTAGATGTGCGTCACTAAACATTTTAATTTCGTAGGATATAATACAAATCGATTGACTAGCGGCGCTCGTGGCTAGACAGCGTGAACTACTTGTCCCGCAACAAATGGCCTCGTTAGCACTTCAACAGCAAATTCAAGCCATTCAACAATTGAACGTTTCTAATCCTCAACTTCGTAATTCGTATGACACGGTGATACAGAACATGCAAATGCAAATATACCAACTTCAAAGCTCCCCAGAATGTAAGCATTTTTTTTATCATAATTTGGACGATTTACTGAGTTACTAATTTGACATTTTGTGACGATGTTTCACTGAAATTGGCATTTTATTTTCAAACTTAAAATACCGTTTTTACCTTGAAATCTTTCAAATGGCCGACGAGATAGTTCGAAACTGGTACATATGATTTTTTTTTGTAATGAGGGCCATAATATTACTTTCAACCTGCGAAAGAAAACAAAAAAACGGCCCGCTTTCGCACGTAGGTTGAAAAGTTATATCGAAGAACCTGCCTAGTGTAATTTTTATGTCAATCGTCTATGTTTTTATATTGTTATTGACATAAAAATTACACTAGGNAGGATCTTCGATATAGTCGTCCACAATTTCAAAAAGATCATGTATCTCTAAAGGGCTGTTTTTCGATTCAGTTTTTATCGGTGATTTTATCGAGAAACCGATAATTTCCGGTACAACGGAAATAAAAAGAAAGTTCAAATTTATTGAAACATCAAGTTGAGAAAATCTCAAATTTTACTCACATCATTAGAAGACCGGTTTAAATACCACATTTTTAATCACTGTTTTTTAATATAATTTGAACATATATGAAAGCAGATCTTTTTCTGGTTCAGCCAAGTTTTGCCCCGAAACCTCCCTGAGTACATTCAAAAATAACCTTTGACTTCTGGTGTGTCATTCGCCAGAAATCGGTACCACAATGGCGGGTAGTCGTTGATATCTCTGAAGTGAAAAGCCGTCAAATTATAGGTCAAATTATAAAAAATGAGGTCGTACTATTTTTTTTAAAGAAATTGGCAATTTAAAAATTCAATATTTGAGCTCCCTTTATATTTAACACCCTTTTTAGCCCAACAATTACAGCTTTACCAGCAGTTATTAGCCCAGGCTGTAGCATCTAGTAATGTGACTCCCTCCCCGTCCAATAACAGTGTTCGTCCTTCCTCCAGTGGTAGTAGCCATCAAATGCAATTTACAAATCGTTCCTCACCGAGTCAAACGAATGGCGCCAGTCGTGGCCAACTTAGAATTGATCAATTATTTGCACCACGTAGTAGCACCTTGTCTACCTCGAGCAAGAAAACTCCAAAACAGGAGCCAATCTGAGCTTTTTTATTTAAATTTCTTCTTTTTATTTAGCGAAAAATTTTGAATATTGAGAAAAAATTTGATTTTGAAAAAATAAAACTGTGGTCTTTGTCTATGAAGACGAATCTGCCAAAACCTTCGCATTTCCTAAAATATTTGTCTATAAGGCCAAAACGGCAATTTTCAAATCTATTATCTACCAGAAAAATGTAGTGTATTGAATAATTTTTGTGCGAAATTTTGGCTTGGATTCTTGGCTCTCTAATTATTTTCATGTCTTTTAGAGCATTTTTCGACTATAAGGACAAAATTGAGCATGCCCTAATAGACAAAGAACACAGTTCCTTGTTTTTGTGTGTAATTTTCATATCAAATTAAAATTTATTGTCAGCTGAAATTGACCCTATCTGGTTCATATTTCAGAGTCAAATACATTTTAATATCTTTTATTACAAGCTAAAAATAACCCTTCTTGGTTTTTATTTCATGGTTGAATTCAAAAATTTTGATTATTCAACTCTGAGACTTTAAATCACGAATTTTTCTTGAAGAAAAAATTTGTGGTGAACTGAGGCAATTTCTAAAATCTAATTTTTACCATATTGAAAATTTTTCAGCCACCTTCTAATAATTTCAGTAATCTCTACAAAAATATTTTGAGGCTTAAAAAGAGATAAGAAAGTTTTAAAATGATAATCATATATTTTCATCTTTTGTTTCTTACGCTCATGGATCCTTATGATAAGATTGTTAAAATTTTATATTTAAAAACAGTGATACCAGTTTTAGGGATCAAATTATGTCTGTTTAAACGAGCGGTTACTGTACTAATTTATCAATCTTCTGCAGTAAAATTTCCCAAAGTTGAGGCTGATAAACGGCGTCCACTTAGGTCAATTTTGCTGTAAATTTACTATTTGTTTTTTATTTAACGCCAGCGTGATCCGTGGCAGGTACCGTACTGTACTTTCCATCGGTTGTACAAAAATTTCATTTTTTATAATTTAAGGAAAATCACGTCCTAAACTAAAAGCAAAGAAAAGATTATTTGTGACAAGTTAAAATCATAGTGAAAAATGTTGATAAAAATTTTCCTTATATTTTTGTTGACATTTTCCATTATGGTGAAAATATCGAAATTTATGTTTGTTATTATTTTATGACGTACATTACGAAGCTGAAACTCCGCTATATTTAATCGTTCTTGAGATATTTTTCGTAGAATTGTCAAAGTTCCGATAGTTCTACCATTTTTTAATATACGTCCCCAATAACGTTAAAGCAAAACCCCGACGGATTATGTTTGAGTTTAAAAATTTTCGCAGAAAGCCTTTAAAAAGTCAAAAAAAATACTGTCGTGTGTTTATTAGAACAAAACGACGGAGGTTTTACCGAAACCTTCGCATTTTTTTTCAAAATTTGAGGAGAAAGTGTGTTTATAAGTGTATTTTAATTTTTATCGATCATATTTGTAATTGTTAAAAACTAAAAAATTGATTTATCTTTTTTGAAAATTTTTTGAATATGGGCTTTAAAAGGGGGCTTGTCGAATTTGGTAATAGGATCACTTTTCAATCAGAATACAGAGTATGAGAAATTAATTCTCGCAGGTTAACAAAGAAGTAATTTTTGCGCTCAAAATAATTTTGGAATAGTAGGCCTCGAAAATTGGGTTTATTTTCTGATTTGAAAATGATCTAATACATCGAAAGCTTATTAATTTTTTAGTTTTTATGAATTAAAAAAAATCATATAACATGTCTCAAAAAACCAAAGACAACATATTTGTAATTGAGCGTCATTTTTCGATTTTTAAACATTTAACGCAAAAATGCGCCTAAGGATAGAACGACAGAGTTGAACTTGTTCTTATAGACACAAAACAGAATTTTAATTTTCAGTGAATATTTTTATCGATCATATAATGTTGATCGAGATTTCGATTCTGAATATTTTATCAAAAATTTGTATTGAATTTTTTTATTGAAATTTACCACTATTAATTGTGGTGGTTATGTTTTCTCAAAAGATGTGAATAGTAAACTGAAAAATTAATTTTATAATTTTCTGTCAACCCAATTCTCATTAGCTTATATTCAACATCATAATAAAATTACAATAAGCTTTCAGCGGACGCCGAAACATTGCCGGGTCAGAACTGCATTTGCTTCTGGCTCAAATATAACCAGTTTCAGAAAATCAAAATTTAAGTGAGATACAATAGAGCTCAATGTTATCACAGTAAAGCCCTTTGACACGAAAGTGACGGAAATGTCATAAAATGTACCACTTTCTTGAATTTTTCTTTGTATTTTACAGTGGGTTGCCGTTTTTGTAAATTTAGATCTGCAAAGTCACGCTTTTTCACCCAGGTTTAATTTTCAGGAAAATTAGAATCATTTTAAATCGTTATAACTGCGTTCATCGCGGCTTGGCAGTAAAAATTCAAAATTATACATTTTTTGAAAAATAAGCTCGACCAAAATTATTGGTGTCAAATTTTAGTTTGAAATATATGTCCTTGCATGATTTCAAAATAAGAATTTGACAACAAATTAGTCGTCATTTTGTTTTTTACATAAAAGTTCTTTCAAAAGAACGCGTCAAATAAATAGAAAAAGGAGTGTCCTACAAAAATAACTTCACTTTAACATAATAAGATGCTTTAGCTTGATACGTATTTTTTATACAGTATGTGTTTTTTTACTTGCGAAATGAAAATTGTCATTTAGGTAATTACGGCCAATCAAAAATGGTAACTTGGTAGACTTTATTTTGAAAGCCAAACTATACCCGATGTCAAGAGTTTGAAAATATAATCCACCTAGTTACCAATTTTTATTGGCCGTTATTACCTTAATGACAATTTTCATTTCGCAAGTAAAAAAAACACATACTGTATGTATTAGACCAAGGCATCTTTTGATGTTACAGTGAAGTACTTTTCGTAGGACACTATTTTTGTATATTGATAGGACCTTTTGAGAGCACTGTACTGTAATTTTGGTATTGTGAACTTTTACTGCCAGCATGCTTATCTTAGACGTTATTTACTGTTTACTCTATTGTACAGTCACTATTATGTTTAACCTTATTGGGGATCTTAGATTTGTACCATTTTTTATTTCATTTCAAAAAATTATCTCATATAAAGCTTTACCTGATATCCGCACTGCACGATATAATGTATATATTTACTTCTCATCTTATTTTCCCTGATGATCTTGACAAAGGATAATTAAGGTATAAATTTTATACCCAAAATACAGGAAAAAACAGAATGTTTTTGTTACATATTAAATAATATATGTGGTTACATATAATATTGCATTTATGTGGCATCAATATAATTTCAAACAATTTCTTCCATCGAGCGCATTCGAGGTTCTTTCGAGATTAGTTTATATCTATTATAGACCATGGACCCCAAATTCCGCAGCAAAAAAGTTAAATTTCTATTTATAAATAAATTGTTAGATTACTATAAAGTAAGATTAAGTACGTCAATTCTCTTTATAGGAAAACAGCAATATAGCAATTCAGTAATCAGCGCCTTATAACGCAATGGTTAAGGGGGTGGTCGTCCTCAAAATCATAAAAACTCGCAGGTTTGAAGCAATCTCATAATTTGATAGAGCCTGATTAAGGAAAATGCCCTATTCGACGTGAATATCGTTAATACAAGAAAGTGAAAACTTTTCTAAAAGAGAGCCTGTTTGGTAGGACGCAGGATATATTAAAGTTTGTCCAACGAAAATTTCTGTACCATAAAAAGATGCTTTTGTAAAATTAGTATGTGACATACAATAATCTTGGGAACATCGCCTTGTGTTCGCTTTTCTAACATAGGCGATGAGCAGAAGGTATCAAGGCATATTTTTATGGTACAGTTAGTATTTCCGAAGAATATTTTTTTGGACAATACTAATATATTTGTATGCTGGGTCCTACTGAGCGTGCTCCACTGTATAATTCTATAGTAAATTCTAGACGAGAAAATTATCCATACAAAAATATCGATTCATGGCGACCATCCCCTTGATAAACTAGCAAAATTTTAAAAACCCGTTCTTCGAAGACTTTTTTTGGTCCAACTGGGAACTTTCGAATGGAAATTCAAACCAGTTAACCGCAATCAGGGTGCAGTAAAATATGAGAACTGTCAAATTATAATTTATAAAAAGTTTTTTTCTCCAGAATAGATTAAAAAAAACCCTCACACTAAATTTGTTTAACATGTTAATGAGTTTATGTGCCCAAAAAACATTTGGCGAAAAAGTTATAATGTGAGGACTTTTGACAACGGGTTCTGGTACAATACACATTTGATAAAGTCAGTTATTCATCTGGAAGTACCAAAAGAGGTGTTCTACAGTATGTCGTCTTCGATTTTTGATATCTCATCTGGTACAGTATATAACCTCAAAATGAATTTAGTGCAAGAAATCGTTTTGTGATAAGTACGAATGATCCGATTGTAATTGACAGAAAATTATTTTGAGATTATTCATTGTACCAGACGAGCTAACAGAAATTGTAGGACACCTCTTCAGATTTTCCCCGATGAAAAATTGACTTGATAATGCGGTATTTTTTACTGTACTCCTAATGCCCAACGCGGGCCATCTTCTGAGCCGAGAATCACTGTTATTCACAATTTAATCCACCATTTGTTCACGATTGACAAGTCCTAGAGTTGAATTGATATGCCCACTCAAGTGCCATCGTTTTCATCAACGAATTTTTGACAAATTAGGTCAACAGCATTCTATAACTCTAACTCAAGCTTTTTTCACGGCACTATATGTTGGACAAATTTTGCTGTATCGTACAGTACCAGTCACTTTTCTCATGTGGAATCCCAGGCCAACCCGAAGAAATAAATTTATGAATATATTATATATTCCAGAGTCAGGTGATCAGTGAAAAGCATTGGCGATATTGGTTTGCGTTTGATTCCACGTGTAAACCGTGAAAAACTGTAGTTTTTTCATTTTAAAATAATTTTCATCGACAAATCCAAAATCATTTTTGGGATTCTTATTACATCAGTTTATTAGACCCGTAGATAAGTAGTGCTAAAATGCCGCTGATTTTCAATTTTATATTGCGTATTTTGTAAACAAGTGGCGTCCCTTGAAACCAATTCTTGGGAAGATTTTTTTGTAACAATTTCTCATATCATCACTTACAAAGAATTTTTCGAAATTAAAAAAAAATCCATTTTAAATAAAAAAAACTACATAAAAAGCTTTCGATTTTATTCAAGTCATCTTCAGATTATTATTTAACAGAAAAACAAATTTTGTCAGATTTTTCGCAGATAATTACGCAAAGTAATCCGATCAAAACTATTTTTTCTGTTTAATACTGATCTGGATATGATTTGAATAAAATCGAAAAATTATTAAAAAATTTAGTTTTACTATTAAAAATGCAAATATTTCATTCGAAACAAATATATAAAAAAAGTTTCTACATCGTTTACTCGCTTAAATAAATTTTAACCCATCACTGTATTTCTTTTTATCAAAGATTATTTTTTGTTCCTCTTTTTAAAAATTATTTTTATTTGGTATAACCACGAGCAAAAATGGTTTTCTTGGTCATCAGAAAACTCTAATTTATTCCAAAAATGATTCGTGGTGTGAAATTATTTGTATCCCATTGAACCCCTTTTATCCTTACTGTCAAATTTTATCAAGTTTTTTTAATTCATTTATTTCGTGCTGTACAACATAATAATTTTCTCGATCTATAATAAATCCCCGAAAAAGTTGCTTCGATACAGTAGAGTAAAGTTGAACTTCTGGATGCGTTATTTCTTAATTTGATTTCGGAAGTGGTTTCTTGTGACTCTACTCTACTGTTATTTGTTATAGAAATTATTATAACATTTATTATCAACCCTTAACCTTAAAAAAACAACCGCGAGATAACCACAAAAATATAAGGTACCGCTGATTTTGCGAAGAAAAAGATTGGGTCTACCGAGATTCGAACCCGCCAAAAATGACATTTTGCAAAAAAATATTTTTTTATAGTTTTTGTCGAACTTAAAAAAAATTGCTACTTCGAGTTACCTCACATTTCTCATTCAAGCGATTTTCCCTCTTCAAGGGCTGATAATCGATAACTGGTATCCAATACTAGGTGTAATGTTTTTCATTTATATCAAATTATTTGTTTGTAAATTGTTAAACCTTCAGAATTGAGTCGGATATGGTCAATTTTGATGGATTGGTGACTTGGTTTAAAAATCATCAGATTCTCGTCAACGAAACTTGGCTCAGATCCGAATTTTCAGCATTTGCCCAATCAAATCTCTCCGATGATAAACAGCGTCAGCATTTTTACGAATCATGGTTAAATTCCGATTTGGCCGCTTCAAATACGGGCGATTTTTCTCCATTTCTTGCAAATGCAAAAATTTCAGAACAAGGAATCGTAGTGCAATTACTCGCATATTCAGACGTGGGTAAATCTGCGTACAGTCAGCTAAAAATAGTAAATGCAAATGACGATTTTAATGATGAAGAGAATAACCAAGATTGGAAACGGCAAGAGGCAAAGCGATGCCTAGAGCTGTTTTTGACTGATGGGAAAAACAAATTTAAAGCAATTGAAAAAGAAAAAATTACAAGTTTAATACCCCCACTAAAATTTGGATGTAAATTTCTTCTGCTTGGGCCGGTTAAAATCCGAAAGAATATTTTAATGTTAAAAAACGATAACCTCAAGGTCTTAGGAGGCCATTTAGAAAAAAATGAAGATATAGAAATCGGACATCTTGAGCGTAGGTTAACTAACATAGGAGCAATACCGCCAAAGAGGACAAAAGCGTTCGATGGCAAATTATCTATCATGGCCCAAAGTAGTAAAAAACCGAAACTTGCTGCAAATAAACCGATTCAAAATATAAAAATTCCCGTAAAACCTATCGCAAAACCGCAAGGAAGCATTATGAATTTCATGAAACCAAAAGTACAGACTAAAAACGACGATGATTGGTCAGATGATGACGATTTTGCAGCGGTAGTAATTTCCGAAGTAAATGCACCAGTTTCTGCGGTTNTGATAATGACGAAGAATGGGGTGATGACGATGAGTTTTTGAATGACGTTGTGATTCCCCAAAAAGTTACTATTGCTCCAGCCCAGCTTTCAAGACCAGAAAGTTCTAATCTTCCAACGGTACGTTAATAACAGGCACTATTTTTTTCGATCGAAAATCAGGGACAACTAAAGTTTGATTAATTATTAGTAAACTAAACTGACTTTTAAAATTTGGAAAATGAACACAGGTGCCGCCAGAGAGCAACATATCTAAATTGGCGCATTTTGCTTTAAAGTCAACAATTAATATAATTGTTTTTCTATGTTTTCCCCTTAAGGGGGTACTGGTCGCTGGTTTTATGAGGCTTTAGGGGCAATATAAATGCTCCAAAATGACCCGGGGTGATCACAAAGTGCACTCCCGACCAAATCATCAAAAAAAAATTTCGCGTTTTTTCGATTTTTTTCTAAGTATTTTTTTCAAAATGAAGTTCAAAAATAACGTTTGCTTTAATTGATCCACTAAAACTTCAAAATATCACCTTGACGTAAGCCAACTTTCTGATCAGTGTTTTCGTGGCTTTCTTTTGATCTTACTTTCGAACAAATCGAAGCACATTTTTTTTCGGAAATTTTTTCACGTGNGCGTGCAGGTAAATATTGTTGTCATGGTAAATTTCTTCTGAAATTTAGGGTTCTATTTTTTTCTATAATGATCTCGATCATAAGAAGTTCCCTTCGATTGTCAAATTTTGGCTCTTAAAATGCTCCAAATTATCGATTTTTTAAATCTTATGAAAAAAGACGTACATCGTTGACACACTTTGGGGCAAGAGAGCAAAAAAATCAGTAAATTTGATTTTTGGCCACTTTGTGGTCAAAATAAAGAGAAACGATATTCCCAAATTTTTTATCTATAATTTTTTTGAACTTTTGATCGTAATGTCGAGAAAATCTGAGAAATAGCGCACGGGAGATCTAAAATATAATGCAAAAATCGGACATTTAAAGCTTAAGGATGTGGGCGACGATAATTGAGATTTCTCAGGAAACTTTTTGATAGCCTCATTTTGTAGAGAATTTTCCACTGAGTTTTCTAAAGCTTAGGATTTTTTCTGAATTTTGATTTTTTTCAAAAAAAAAGTAAGTTTGAGATTTTTGAAGATGTTTGAGAAATTTGAAGTGAAAGGTACCAATTTCGATCTAGAATTTATTTGTCACCTTTCAAAATTGTGAATGTAGACACTTAACTCGAAATACTGCCAAAAAACGTTAAATTTCAGTTTTTAATTTCAAAAAAGTTAAGAATTTCAACAAAAACTAGAAATTCAAAAGTCGTTCCTGCGATTTTGGAAAAAAAAATCAGAAAAAACTCACCGCTCGGACCTTAATCCAGGCTTTGCGGTGAATTTGATGCACAAATTGAAAATTTTCTATATATTTTCAAGGAGGAGTAGGCTTTTGCGTGAGGCTCCCAAATACGCTGTTTTGACCACTAGGGGCAAAATTTTTGAAATTTTCTTCCGCTCGGAGGTGCGCATTTATATTTGGAAGTTGAATCGCAAATAACAAGAAAAAGTGATGAGGAATGAATGAGGAGTAGGCTTTTTAGTGCTTTTAGGGACGCCTACTAAAAACCATTTTCTGAGCGTAGGTTGAGGTATCAGATGCTCTGAATAGTACTGGCACCTTCCTTACGAGTTTTACTACGTATTTGGAAAAAATTAATTATTTCTGAAGCCAGGTTTCTCAGAAAATTTCACTTGAAAATGTGTAAAAAAGAGCCCAATTATCGACGCCCACATCCTTAAACGCGTTTTTCGGTCAGTTCTTTGAGATTTCACAGTTAGTTCGAAAGCTTCTTCTAGCGAAGCTTTTTATTTATTCAGATATGTCCTTGTTTTATTTTTGCGCTCTTGTTAATACTCTGAATAATAATTTTGCAAAGAAACTACGGCTTGGGAGAAATCGGTTGAGTTCCTTAAAATTCCTTATCCGTCTTGACCACCGAATTCAATTTTTTCTTCATGTCATGTTAAAAATATTTCAAAGGATGTTCAAAAATTTCGTTTTTTTTTCTTATTTCTTAGAAATTTTTGAGTTTGGGGTTATAAAAGTATGTAATCAAATAAAATAAATTCGGTGGTGGAGACCGTTAATTCTTATTTCTTATCAATAAAATTAAAAACAATCTACCTGCATTTTGACGCGTTCAACCGAAATCTCTCNAAAAATGAAAATTTCGAACTTTTTTTCAGTTTTTTCTAATAAGTTCATGCTTCCTGAGTGTTCCCAACCAATTTCGTGCTATTTTTCATGAGCCATTTGGGGCTTTGAAAATGGTCCAAATTGATGTGAGATGATAACCAAGTGTTACCGACCAAATTATCAAAAAAACTTTTTACGAAATTTTCGTGTTTTTTCGATTTTTTCTCAGTTATTTTTTCAAAATGAAGTTCAAAAATAACGTTTGCTTTAATTTAACCTATAAAACTTGAAAATTTCACCTTGACGTAAGCCAACTTTCTGATCAGTGTTTTCGTAGCTTTCTTTTGATACTACTTTCGAAAAATCGAAGCACATTTTTTTTCGGAAATTTTTTCACGTGAGCTTCAAAAATTGATATTTTGAGTTTTTGGTCGAAATATGAAAAAAACGCTTCTAGAGGAGTTTCTTTCTGTGCTAGTGTTTGCTGGAATTTTAGTGGATTCCAAAATATAACCTAGGAGGAGATAGATTTTTGGTGAAAAAATGTTAAAAATCGCAAAAAATCTGTAGTTTTCTGCGATTTCTAAAAAAACTGAAGTGATTTTTGATGAAAAAACTTCCAGAGGACCTAAGTTTATAAGTCATACGGGATATGTTATAATTTGAGCTGCTTTCTACATAAACCGGGAGGAGATAGATTTTGAAATTTGGTCGAGGGACACCTTGTACTGGTGACGTATCTCAGAGTCTATCGGAACAAAAAGTCATTGACCAATGGTTTTGACAAGATTAAGGGTAGAGGCTAATCTTAATTGTCCCATAGTTTCTTGTTAGGCTGATTTCTCATCCAGAAAAGTCAATTCCGCGACCAGTACCCCCTTAAGCTTCAAATTCCGGTAACAAGCAGCTTCATTTCTCTGATACTGATTAGTTAGTGCATATTATTGTTTTCTCATCATCATAAAGCTTTCTTCTCGTATTTTCGTCGTAAACTCATGACGATTGAGCGCCATAGCGGTTAACGATGGTAAAAACGTCACCGCGGTTAGGTATTAATCAATTTAGCTAAAAACATTTTCTGAGAATGTCCGCTGTTTGGAAATTTAATAGGCTTGAAAATTTCAAACTGACAATATCACAGTATTATTTATACTGTATGATGGTAGGTGTCGCTTTTTGATACTTTTAAATCAAGCCTAAGAAAAATTCTAGGGCAGTTGTGAAAAATCTGAGAAAACTTGTTTGTAGATATATTCTTCGTCTAACGATTACACATCTCAAATTCAACATAAGACATCTCAACCTCAACACTAAACGGTTTTTTAAAAATTAATCTTCTTTTACGTCCCACATACAAAGCGTCTTAAAATTTACACATTTCACTTGAACGCCGATTTTTCGACTTCAAACTCTATNTTTTTCGAATAAAGTAGATAAATATAATGCCGTCTATATGATGAGGCTGAATTTTTGATATATTCTCAAATTCTAGAAAATTGATTTCAAGTCAACTGGAAATGAAAAGTCCGAAAAAAAAGTTCGTCTCATCTGAACAAAAGTACCATCAAATTGAACTTCACAGTTCACTGATCAAAAAATCGGCTTAAAGCTAATCAAAATTTTGAACCAATCAGCGTCAAATTCGATAATTATGATTAAGATTTTTGCTTAAAAATAATTCGAATTTCTAGAATTCGATTAAGGCATTTCCGATAAGTTGTACGTGTTGCATCGTTTTTGGTAGGTCATATTCACTTTTTTAAAATGTTCATATCATGGTGAAATACCAGTTTTATGCAGGTTAAAGCTAAAAAATATTCGAAAATGAAAATTCTAGATTTTGTTCTAGATTGGTTTGAAAAAATTGCCACCATGAGATTCCTTGGGTCAACTTTAGTCATAACCGATATTAATGTAATATGAATTAATTTTTAAAGAGCCGACACCTACCCCTTAAAGGATTAATTAAAGAGCAAAACAGACCAAGTCTAATTTTCTAGCTAGGAGAAGTAAAACGCTATTCTTTCTAACGAGATAAAATTTAATGTGTTCCGGCATAATTAATCACAGAATGATATAGGAAATGGATGGTTGATTTTATGCTGATAATTTTAATTGCATTTTTTGTTGTGCTGATTGAAGGACTTTTTTATTTACCAAAAAAATGATTTCTTAGCATAATTCAGCGGATCCGTTTTTGGTCAGTTAAGGATTTTGGCGCAGCATCTTGATAAATGACTATCAAATGCCACTTATTTCTCTCGAAAAAGGAGGTTTTTCTGTAAAATTTTCACTGAATATTTTCAAGAGTCAAGTGAGTTGAAATTTTCAACTCGCGAAAAACCATTATGAGAAATAGCGAGTCTCACTTAAAAATCAAACCAGTTGTTCTTGATTTTTTTCGTTAATTTATTTTGGACGGAAATGGGTGCAAAAACAAAATTGCTGGAAATCGAAGGTTTAATTTATAATAATGGAGGGCAAGAGTCACAAGTTGGAGAAATAAGTTCCGTGTGCTGCGGAAACCCTAAGACTTTAGTCTGCTTAAACTGTTGATGAAAATTATTATGCGCCATTTGCAAAAATGCCAAACTCGCTACCGCCTAACGAAAAACAAATATTTTATAAGTACGTCAGACTGTCTGACTCAGACACCTTATGATTGTTTTTTCTGACATTTTCAAGCATGTTCAAATCCCATACAGCGCACTTTCGTTGAAAGTTTTTTCAGATTTGTTGGGAATCAAAGCGAGGTCACAGTTGATGCGTTGGCGGTAAGAGCATTTAACAGTATTTATTATTTAACCCATACGTAGCTACACGTAGGTTAGCTCCACGCAAGATCTTGGTTCTCTGATTCGGGTAGTTGAAAAATAGTTCATGTTACAGGAATCATGTATTTTTTTTTATTCTTAACTCGTAGACTCGATTTTAGCCAACTATTTCAATTTGCAACAGCATTTAATTGCATTTTACGAGCTTATCATTAATGACAAAGATCAATATAAAGGTTATGGATAAACTTTGAAACAAAATGACGTTTGTGCGTTTCTTATTTCTGAAAATTTCTTTACTGTCTTACAGTATTTATTTTTCAAAAATTTTTTTAAATCACAAAAGTTAAAACCTTTCATCGTGATAGCAAAAACATTCTAAAGACTTTTTTCTTATTACAGCTATAGCCCCAAAATGATTCACGTGACCGTTTATTTCAGGAATAAGGGTGGTACAAAAGTAGTACTGTTTTTTTCCAAAATGATTGCTTTACAACACAAATTTTGATAGAAGTAGTGAAGTGGTTCTTAAGAAGTTTTTTAAGACTTTTTCCTATAAACACCGAAGTCAAAAGCGATCGACGTGACTTCAATGAGAAAATAGGTTTGGTGAAAGTAAATCAAATATGTGATCAAGATAACGAGCGCCGATTTTTTTTGGGCAATAACACCTTAATTTAAGAGTTTTTGAACATAATATATATTTCCAACACGTCCACGTGACTTATTTTTCGAGAAATAGAGGATTTATTATGACATATTTCAAACCTTATTTTTGAATTATTTCGTCACCTGATTTTATTCGGACTGAAGTGTAGATGAGCAGAAGTCTAAAAGCGGTCTTGAAGTTCATACCCAATGTTTTTCAATGTAAGTTTGAGAACTTCTAAATTAACCCCCTTTATCGGTACAATGGTTTTTTTGTTAATCCAATATACCGATTGATTTTTTTTTTAATTTCAAGATTTTGTTTATTGGTGAAAATTGGCCTCCGGGTTCAGACCAGAGCACTTCTAGAAGTCAAAACTTCCGAAAAATTAATACATGAATCGATGAATACGGTTCGCCACGTAGGCGTAGGGCGTGAGTATGTCTCGCAATTCTGTCTACAATAAATAATTTAAACAATAATTAGAAGTCCTTTCACAAGAGAATTTTGCAAAAAAACATATAATATTTTTTAGACACACTGCAGAAAATCATTTGGAAGTTTTATATGAGGTGATTGCAAATATAAATTAAGGTTTAATTTCATCTATATTGCACTTTTTTTCGCAGCTTTTAGCAACTTTCCCAACTTTTTGTTTTCTTATCTCATTAAATCCTTTAAAATCGGTTAAAATTTTATTTGTTATTTTCCCTTGTTAAAGCAAAATTGTCTGAATATGATAAAGCTATTGTAAAAATGAATGTTGATATGAAACTTTGCTCATATAGCCAATTAAAAGTGTGGCAACTAGTTGGTCTAGAATCGAGTCTGGTACAGAGCCTGTCTAAAGTCTACGAGTATAACCCTTCTCACAATTTTTTAGAATCATTTGTTCCTTAAAAATTTCATACAATTATGTTTGCGAGACGAGTTATTTGAAAGAAAGTTAAAAAATAATACTGTTAAAAAATAAGACTCTGACATAGTGAGCTTTCATAAAAATAATATACTTCGCTGGAAAAAAATACCTGCAACTTCAAGCGTGGTATGATATTACTTTTTTAAGTTTCACTATTAATATCAAAAATATAAAAAAATAAATCTACTTCCAAAAGTTTACTTTAACGGGGGTGGGCCGTCAATTTGTTGAGGTCTTTATAGAATTAATTATGATATAAGCTCGATTATACTAAAGTGACCCAAGGAATCTCGTGGTGGATCATTTTTTTCAAAACAATCTAGAACAAAATCTAGAATTTAAAATTCGAAATATTTTCTTTGCTTTACCGCACAAACCGTACCCACCATGAACGAAATTTTTTAATGGTGAATATGAACCCCGAAAACGATGCATTACATTAAAATATCGGAATGTCTAAATCGAATGCTAGAAATTCATTATTTTAAGCCAAATGTTAAACCTAATTAATCGAATTTGACGCTGATTGGTTGAAAATTTTGATTAGCTGTAAGCCAACTTTTGATCATGGAAAATCTCCGCTTCAATTTGGTGGTATTTTGTTCCGATCAGACGAAGTTTTTTTCGAACTTTTATTTCCGGTTTAGCTTATAGTCTATTTCTAAAATTCTAGGGGTGAAATTCGAAAAAAAATGGCTCCAACATATTAGTACTCTCACTCTTTCCCGTAATATGTGTAAATTTTCAGACGCTTTGTATGTGGGGTTAAAAGAGATAATTTGAAGACGAAAATTGTGAAAATCGGCGTGTCAAAAGTGATTCTAGAGAAATTCAAGAGCGAAAATTCAAAAAAATGGTCCAACATATTAGTAATCTCCTCTTCCCGTATCCTGTGTAAATTTTCAGACGCCTTTGTATGTGGGGTCTAAAAGAAGATAGGATTTTGAAAAAACTGTTTAGTGCTCTAGAATAGAGCACACCTGGTGGTGTGATGTACAAGGTTGAACTTTTGAGATGTGTAATCGTTCTAGACGAAGGCTAGATCGTACAAACGAGTACCTCAGAATTTTAAACTGCCCTAGGATGTGTTCTGCGGCGTGATTGAAAGGTACCAGATTACGACGCCCACCCCTTATTTGTTAAAATGGCTAGAGTGTAAACCTGCATGCACCAAATATTTCCAGCAAAATTCCTAGCAAATCATGATGCCCACAAACATCGCACATAATATGAAACGTTGGTGCACAGAACCGTTTGTTGTACAAAATACTAATCATGAAGAATTAATTCTAATTCAGAAAAAATTGCAAAATTAGAATTGAATTTAAAACATATTTCTAATCAAACCATGTAAAATACAACAATGCGTCCGTGATTTATAATTGATAAAATAACCTTGCCAAGAAGTCTAACTATGAATAATATATTTTGGTTTCATAATAAGTCATATTTTTACTCAGAATTAGCGAGATTTTAAAATTTTAAATTTTGATTGTTGATTATATTTTCCACAGTAGTCTCATGCGAAATGAAGCAATGGTAAGCTTGTTGCCCATTATGGTCTTGCCCGATGCGAAACAAACCTTGAGAAGGCTGGAGAATGCTTGGGGCAATTTCTTAAGAAGACTGCGATCCCCCTGCAACAAAATGAAAGCCTGACAGGACAACGGCTGAGTTGGATAGAGTTGTACTCTAACGGAAGTGCTGAAATACATCATAAATTGAAGAAAAACATAATAAGCTGGAAAAACTTTTATCCGAAAATTTGAGTGGCAAAAGTTTCCATCAAGACAAACAAAATAAAAAGTGCAAATCTGTCAACATGCACCGAGGTCCTTAAGTTAACATGTATTTTCAAAAATTTATCAGGCACGATCAATATTTCAACTTTTCCGAATCCGAGGATTTTCCCTAATGTGAAGTGTGATCAACGGTTTAGTTCAGTCGGTGGGGTTCCCGCTGGCGGCACGCCTAACGCGTAGCTACTATACTGTGTGACTTCGAAATTTCATCGCTTGCCCTCTAATTACTAAGAAAATTACTAAAAAATTTACGGAAAATAAAAAGGCATATTTTGAGTAAAAAATTGTTTTAATATAGAAAAACTCTAGAACACCCGGTTATTTTTAAATGTGAATCGTTAGTTCACAAATGTGAATAACATCTTATTTTTTTATTCATAAAAACTTAACTTACTTCAGGTTAAGGGGGTGCATCGATCCGGCAGATTGGGCAAAACAATTTTTTCAGAGCAATCAGAAAAGATAAAGAATGTGAAAATTATTTTTTTATTTTATCTTTCGAATAAAAGTGTTCATTCTTGCGAACGTTATATTTTGATTTCTTACATAACTAATTTCTGTGAAAATATAAAAAAAGATTCCACGGTACATCCATTTCCACTAAACCCGACTAAAGATTTTCTTCTTTTAAGACGATATTTAATAAAACTTCAGACATGTCGGGGGTGTATAATGCACTAAAAGTCTGGTTTCCTTTTTTGCGTACAAAAAATTTCCTCGATATGAAAGTTTTTTTTCCCCATTGAAAATGGTTAAAATGGCAAAAAGTAAGAGAAAAAACAACTTTCTTTGAGATAAAAATTGACCTTCGAATTGCGTTTTGATATTAAAAAATGTTTTACTATCTAAAGAAATATATAAGGTTTCTTATAAAAAATAGTATGTATTTGACGGTTCGGTTTTTTTCCATGTTCAAAAAGTGAGAAATACAAATAAGAAATACAGCTGCAAAAAGTTGGTTTGAAAGCAATTTGGTACGCTCAGAATTGGTAGCTATAAATATTGGTTAATCTGGCCTCAGTTCGAATTAATGCCAGATTATTTTAATTAGGTTTAGCAAGTTTTTGGTCTATTTAGAAAGCATGGACAATAAGATTTCCG
This sequence comes from Oikopleura vanhoeffeni, assembly GCA_004367855.1. Taxonomy (NCBI): domain Eukaryota; kingdom Metazoa; phylum Chordata; class Appendicularia; order Copelata; family Oikopleuridae; genus Oikopleura; species Oikopleura vanhoeffeni. The sequence goes on along the minus strand of SCLH01000882.1, from coordinate 3,527 downwards.
AATTTTTCTGTTTTTTTTCTTGTCGGTTGAGTGAAGGGTTTATCAAGGCTTGAGGCCCCTTCAATTTTTTCTATATTTTGGTGTGACAAATTTGTTCTATAATGCTAAAATGTTGTTCAAAATAAATAAGTTTTTTCTTATTGTAAGCGTTGTCCTGGTCAACGCTATACTCAAAAATTGGTTGTAATTGAGCAGTTACAAGATGTGTTCATTTTAAAACTGACGCTTGGACGTCGATGATTTGACTAGTGTGTAAAGTTTGTTGTATTTCGCCTATATCCGACTTGCGCAATCACATGTGTATATAGCATACATTACAATTTTGGTACTATAGCTTTTTGGAGGTTTTCAAAGGGGTGAATCAACGCGTCCGATGTTAAAGTGGTGAAAACTATTTAATTTGAAATTGTGGTGTGTACTGGTTTGAAATTTTTATAAATACTCGTTGCAACATTGAGCTCTTTGACTTGTATACTGGTTAAAGAAATAGGTAGAATTGTCAAAACAGGGTTTAAAGATTCTGCTATATGCTTTTCTGCGTAATCGATTTTGAAAATTTCGAATTTTGGAACTTCTGCGATTTTGATCAAGGCAATTGAGCTGGGTACTGGTTTATTAAATAGATATTTTCTGGAAAATTTGTATACTCCGATCTCTTTGCTTTATCTGTGGGTAGCAGGCCTTGTAAAGGGAAGGGAAAATAAAGGGAAGGGAACCAAACTCAGGGGAAAGGAAAAAAAAACCCAGGGGATCCCCTACTATCCCTCAAAAATAAAAGATTCAACTTTACAGAATAAATTTTTGTACATAATCCGCTTTTGATTGTCAGAATGTACATGTTTTATTCTTTTATATAAATAGGGGAAGGAAAGAGGAAAATGTCTTTATAATTTATAATCATTTATAAAAAAATGTCATAATTAGGTTAAAAATATGATTTCAGGCTTCATTTTAAAAAGTAAAAATTCTTCAGTATACGGCAAAATTTTAAGTGAGCGTCGGTTCGAATTTCTATTTTCACCTTTTTATAAACAATTTGAATTTTAACATTACTATGCCATTTGCAATTTTTGTATAAATACATGTATCCTTTAGCATGTTCAAATAAAAAAAAGGTTTGATTTTGTATGTAGAAAATGCTCAAAGTCGAGCTGACAGAAAAGTTAACTTAGAATTTTTGAGATTAAATTTTTCAAACGCTTAATTAAGGACTATTAAGCTAATGCAAACTTACTTTTTCAAGTAATTAAACTAAATTAATGCTAATTAAGGTAAGGGACTCTTGGCGTTAAATCTTTTATCTAATTTTGACTAAAACTTCAAATGATGTCTAGAGCTTCAATAATTGGCAAAATGGACATATTAAAAATACAAATGCTTTCCTTATTTGAAAATTTTGAAAAGGTACGCTAAGTAGTATTATATAAACACGTAACTCCCGTAGTGGCCGACAATCTCTGACCCGTATGTCTTCTGCACTTCCGGTGTGTTGCATTTGAATTCAAGCCATACTAAACCGAACGAATTCTTTCTTATAAAATATATTTTCTATGATAATATGTATACAAAGAATTTTTACTGTTTCTTATTTTAAACATTTTTAAAAAGTTTATAAAAGTCATCAAATGGAATAGAAATTAAAAACTCTCCATTCTTCGCCGATTCGACAAAACAAGTGTCATATAAATAAAAAGATATTTAGGGTTAATTTGACATTAGAATTTGAATATATAACGTCACCAATTTGGGTATGTAATCTGCAAAAAAGTTGATGTTTTAAAAAAAATTCACTAGTAAAATGCTCTTAAATTTTGTGACGATTATTCTCTTCTTTTTCTGTCGCTACGCATTCTTATGTTATCTCTTATTCGGAAGTTTGGACTTCTAGAATGCTCTATTTAACGGAGGCCAATTTTAAAATTGCAATAAAGTCTTAGAAATTCGTGACGACTTATTTTAAGGGTCTTCACGTGATTTGATAACTTTACAACAAACTGGTACATTCAATTTGAAAAAAAGTACTCAACGTCAAAAAAATCCAGGGTCCTTAAACGGTTTTAAGACTTTTTTCACATTACACAAAAGTCCCGAATAAATCACGTGACGAAATAATCCAAAAATAAAGGTTTGGATATACTCATAGAATTAAATCCTATTTCCTCGAAAAAATAAGACACCGTGACGTTTCAATGAGAATATTATTATGCAAAACTCTTGAATAGGTTTCAAATTGCCAAAAAAATTTCGGCGTAATTTGATACTGATTTGTTTACTTGAACCAAATCCCTTATTTCTAATTTTAAGGCTCACTGATCGTTTTTGGCTTGGTGTAACGGGAAAAAGTCTAAAAACTTTAAAGAACGCACTTCACTTCTTTTCAAAAATTAATTTAAAAGGGTTCTATGGCAAAATGACTTTTTGAATTGCTTATGCTCTCGGCATAGACAAAGGAAGTGATAAAACATTCTGATTAAGTTAGTTCGGTAATCTCTGGAAGACGTTTGAAGTCAACTTTTAAGATAGAATGTGAATCCAACCGGTAAATGAGGTTAACCAGGAGCAAAACATTTTCTTGAAAAAGCTTGTATTTTTTTCGTCCTGATTAGGAATGTTTCAAAATTGACATTATCTGCGAAATTCAAAGGCGGAAAAAAATGTGTTATTTCTTTTTTTAAATTTCCTCTAATCTAAAACGGTATCTAAAGCTGGCGTATAAGGATGTCTTTTTGTATTTGGCCAGGATATTGTTGTATTTTTTTTCTATGTTTACATTTTTTTACATTGGCAAAACTATTCCATGCCTATAGTTTTTCCGTAGATAATTTGTTAAAAACTTGTTTATTTTGCTTGTATGTAACATTTCATTTTCGTTAAGTTGAATGTTGTGAACGGTATATAAACTAGGACCAAATTTAACCGTTTCGAGCGCTGAGCAGAAAAGATTTTTTATTATTCCGACACTCAGAAAAAATTTACTATTTTCCGAAATTTTGGTAAGTTTTTACGATTTTTTGAGGTTATACCGGGAATGTGTTTGAGCTTTTGGGTGTTCCCGGGGAATTGAAACGCCCTTAAATTAACTAACCAAGTCGCGTCGATTGGTTAAGCGTGAATCTCCTCGGGAACACCCCAAAAAGCTAAACACATTGGGTATGCCTAAAAAGCACGTCCAGTTCAAACATACATAAATCAGACCTCTAGCCCTTTAGTTCAAAAGATACGACTTGCCTATAGAACCTAGTAATCAAATAAGCTTGGTTTTCAATTTAATGAAAAAAATTCAGCATGTTTAATTTTTTTCAAATTTTATTTCTTATATAATTAAAAACAATCTACGTGGAGATCAAAAATCTAAAATCAGTCAAAATAATTTTCAGTAAAACGGATATGGCTTGCCTATAGAAACCCCTTAAGATACTTTGACTATCATTCTACGCATGAGTCGGATGCTTTTAAGGCTGGATTTTTAAAGGAGTACCGTTCAAAATATTTTGCTTAAATTCTAGAACTGATCTTGTAATTGGCCT
>SCLH01000881.1:365472-388335 GCA_004367855.1 Oikopleura vanhoeffeni | reverse complement strand
GTCCATTTTGCCTATAGAACCCCCTTAAGGGGGTAGTCATGTCTGATTTGCAATTTTTCAGAGTCATTTCTGGAAAATCTGAACCTTGAGCAATAATTCGAAAAATGCCAATTTGTAGACCCAGCCTTAATCTTGTGAAATCAAAGGTCAACCTGAAATTTTGAGGTCACTTCGCGAAATTTCAAAATCTATCTCCTCCGAGACCATATATCGAAATTTGTTCAAAAGTTGACATAATACGTGGAATAAGCAGACTAAGATTCTTAAGAAAGCGATTTCCATTTCGATGACTGAATTTTCCTAGCGGTCCAATAAACCGACGATTTTTGGGCGTTTTTCACGATTTTTGGCTTAAAAATCTATCTCCTCCGAGGTTTAGTTTCAAAATGGGCCAAAATTTTTNAAAGTACACCTTGTAACATGTCTAAGATTCGTAGGAAGCTTTTTTCTAAAACTTCCATTTATACTGAAAAATATAATTTTTCGAAAAAAAATTCTAGAAATATCGAAAAAAAATGTGCTCCGATTTTTTCGAAAGTAGGCTCAAAAAAAAGCCAGTAAAACACTGAACAAAAAGTTGGCTTACGTCAAACTGATATTTTGAAGTTTTAGTGGTCAAATCTTAACAAACAGTATTTTTTGACAAAATTCTGAAAAAAATCTAAAAAACGCAAAAATTTCGAAAAATTTTTTTTGTGGATTTGATCGGAAATAGATTTTGTTGACATCCCGAAGCAATTTGGTGCACTCTGATTGCCTTTAAATCTTCATAAAAATCAGACATGACCACCCCCTTAAGGGGGTGGTCGTCGCATTTTAAGGCGAAAAACGGGGTTTTTCAATGGCGAATTATCGCAAAAGTACAAACTGTTGGACAAAGTATTACCTCTAACTAATGTATTTGAGCAAAAATCTTGCATCCTATAAAAAAGTCGAAAGTGGATGGCTCGAAAGGGATGGCTCGTCCAATCAGAGACGTGCTTACAAAAATGACAGCATTATTTTTTAAAAACGGATCTCCTCCCTGAGTTTTGAAGGTACAACAATGATTCATGATTTAAATTAACCGGACACAACGTGGGTAGGTCAAAATAGAGCGTTTTTTCTTGAATTTAGCTTCAGTATCACCAAAAAACGGTATTTTGACCCTATTTTAGGGGTCTCAGTCAAAATGGAACTCCTCCCTAGATTTTAGTTACACACACTTTGTCCGAATTTCTACCTCAGTTTTCTATTAATCGTGTTTTGATTTTGCAAAAATTGATAAATTTCGACTTATTTCATACAAAATACTTTTGGAACCCTCAGAAAGTGCTTTCCTGACCATTTATGGAGATAAAAAGATCGTCTATATTTTCAAAGAAAAAACATTAAAATAAAATTTGTTTCTAGAGCCTCATTTTGCAACGACCACCCCCTTAAGAGGGTATGCGACTCTGATTTGACATTTTCTCGGTGAAATATACTGCAAACTAAGAGCTTATGAGAAAAACCGAAAATGCTGATTTGTAGAATCTATCCTTAATCTTGCGAAAAAGTACATCAGAAATTATTTTTGACCATTACACCAATAGTCACAGTATCGTAACAAGATGACCTTTTCCAAACTGCAAAATCTATCTCCTCCCAGGCCATATGGATTACCGACCCTCAGAGTACAGAGCCTGAATATTTGAATGATGTAAACAACGCAAGATATTAGCACCCAATCAAAACCCTGGATTGCGAAATAGGCCGATTTCATTGGTCAGATTAAACCAATCAAATGCTCAGAATCAAATGTAGTCTGAGGGTCGGTAATCCAAATATCCAATTGAGCTAAAATTTTCCCAGATCAAGTAACCATAGCATGCCCATCTTTTAAGGTGGGCTTTTTTTTGATTCGGCGACTGATCAATTCTAGAACGCCGAAAAACCGACATTTTTTGACAATTTTAGATTTTGAAATCTATCTCCTCCGAGGATACATTTGCAAAATGGCTCAAATTTTTACAAAGTATTCTTCATACAGGTTGAATTTTATTTTTTGTCGGTGTTTCACGCATCACTTATTATGACACTATAAATTGAGTGATGCGTGAAAAACCGACAAAAATAAAAATTCAACGTGTAGTATAACTAATAAATTAAGGTGGGCTTTTATGCAATTTCCGGCGGAAGTTCGAAATATGACATCTGAAAGAGTCGCATCATAACTCGTTGTGGCCGTTTTTGCCACGTAAATTGGATTTTTTCTCATGTTACATACAATAATATTTTCACGCTTTCATAGTTTTTCGGACACAAGCAACAATGAAATTGCTTCGTTTTAATCGCTGAGTTCATTTTTTAACTCCCAGGATCAACCGATTTGAAAATTATTTTTGACCTCATGTCATCGTATCAAATTTAAGTGTGCACCATCAAATTCCCAAGGCACTATTTTTCTGCAAATGGTATCTCTTAAACGATTTACAATATGAGCCGTTCGAGCGCTTAATATAGAGAGCCAACATATTTTCTCATGTTTCAACTCTTTGAAAAAATTTTCAATTTTTTTTTTAATTTTTATTCTAATATAACTTAACAGCCTACTCGACTTCATAATCGAAAATAAGGCTCCTATCACTTTAGATTGTCAGATATATTGCAGTCCGAACAACCCCCTTAAGGATGTGGGCGAACGCTAATTGGGGCTCTTTTTTACCACATTTTCAGTGAAGTTTCTGAGAAATCCTGCTTCAGAATAATTATTTTTTTTTCCAAATGACTTTGTAACAACTCTTAAGGGGGGTAGGAAAAACTCAGCTTCAATTTTGGTGGTAACTTTTGTTCCCGATCACGACGAACCACTTTTTTTTCGAATTTTTCCATTTCGGTTCACTTATAGTCATATTTCTAGAATTCTAGGATAAAATAAAAAAATCCGACGCCAAAACATATTGACGACACTATATTTACTCATGAAGTCGAAAAAACAAGTCTTATTCTTGAACATCCGTCTAGGAGAATATCAGTTTGAAGAACGAAAAAATTGTAAAAATCGGGGCGTTCAAAGTGAATTCTAGAAATACCAGAGCGAAATTCAAAAAAAATGCGGCCAAACATATTAGTTACTCACTCTTCCCGTACTCTGTGGTAAATTTCAGACGTTTGGTATGTTGCAGCCTATAGAATTATAACTTTGACCAAAAAACGCCTTCGGTGGTTCATAGAATGACTCAGCACCTGGTGTGTGATGTAACAATTTTGAGTTTGAGAATGTGGTAATCGTTAACGAAGATAGATCTACAACGGATATCCTCAGAATTTTCACCAACTGCCCTAGAATTGTTCTGATGCGGTGATTGAAGGACCAAAAAGCGGGACACCTTACCCCTAAGGAAGGTGCTAGGTACTATTGAGAGCATTATCTGATACCTCAACCCTATACTCAGAAAATGGTTTTTAGTAGGCGTCCCTAAGAAGCACTAAAAAGCCTACTCCTCAATGTCATTCCTTCATCACTTTTTCTTTGTTATTTGCAATTCAATTTTCAAATATGAATTGCGGCATCCCGAGCGGAAGAAAATTTTTAAAATTTTGCCCTACGTGGGTCAAAACAGCGTATTTTAGGAAGCCTTCACGCAAAAGCCTACTCCTCCCTTGAAAATATATAGAATTTTTTTAATTTGTACATCAATTCACCGGCCAGTAGCCTGGATTAAGACATCCGAAACGAAGCCCTTTCCGATTTTTTTTCCAAAGTCTCAGGAACGACTTGTGAAATTTCCTAAGTTTTTTGGCTCAATATTCTGAACTAATAAATTTTCTAAACCTACTTTTTAAAAAAAATTCAGAAAAATCCTGGGCTTTAAAAAACTCAGTAAAAATCATCTACAAAAAAGGGCAATCAAAAAAGTTTTCTCCCAGAAATATATGAATTTCATGTTGTTTGTGAAAAAAAAAAGATCTCAAACTTATTTTTAGTTTTAAAAAAATCCAAATTCTTGAAAAAATCCTGGGCTTTAAAAAACTCAGTGAAAAAATCTCTACACAAACGAAAAAAAAAAAAAATGGGGGCATTCAAAAAGTTTTTCTTAGAAATCTCATTATCGCGTCGCCACCACATCCTTAAAGTTAACCAACGAATATTTCCGGAAGTTTTTCTAGCGTTCATTTATGTGATACATCAGAGTTATACAAATGATTATGTTTTCAACATTAGGATTTTGGGCCAACCGTAGATTCGAACCTCACCAAAAAAAATATATTTCGGTTTGATATCGGTGACCGGATATTCAATTCAACTATTAATACAATTCTCTCATGATGTTTTTTTTTGTTGGCATTTCAATGAAAAAAAACTGTTTCTCGATATCATCCATGTTGTCCCGTAATCGTCATGAAACAGTGTGGCACCATTTAAAAAAACATTGATCGACCCCAAAAAGTGTAACAGTTAGGGCGGTTGTGTACCAAGCTTGGGAACGAGGACTTGGTAGTTAAATATGTTTGCAAATTCCTAAACAAATATTAACCTCTGATAATTTTTCATGAATAAGTAATCGTACAAAGTCAAGTTCACCAGTACACCATGGTGTATCAATTGCGGTGGTTTGGCGACAATGTATTTTCTACCATCTGCATTTAAATATTTCCATGAGAGTCTTTTGATTATCTCAGAATTTGTGCCTTTGACATAAAATAATCACCCGAGAGTTAAGTGGGACTCTATGTAGTTATCACACAAAGTGCCTTACAAAATTGTGCCTCAAATGCACGGAGTTGAGCTTCCACGGAAGTTTTCCTTCGGAGCCTTCGAGTTAATGCAAGCGTATTAATAAATTGTTTTTTTTCAATCTTTATATAAAGTTCAATACTTGATCATATTTTTGATGAACTTCAAAGACGGGTCTGGTAGGCCGCGAAACCCTCCAAGGTATTTTATGCCCACTCGCCATTCTCTCATCTCAGTAAAACCCTGACCATAAAACTGCCAAAGAATCAACTAGTGATTCAGCGGTCTCATCCTCCCCTCCCACCAGCTCACCATTCACCGCGTAGTTAAGGATGTGATGGCAAAGCGGGGTCAATCTGAGTTACACAAGCCACACAGTACTCGAGCAGAAAAGCACACGCGCTCGTTGACTAAAACCTCTCAGACGGATTGACTGGATGTCCCATTAATGAAACTGCCATTAATTTGGGGAAGCTGCTCGCCACTAACGCCTCAAATATTAGAGACTTGCGCTGGAAAGACGGCTATTATCTGTAATTAACATGAGTGGATTAATAAAATTTATAACACGTAAATGTATAAATTTTGAATTTTCAGCAAGCCATATAAATTTTGTTTATAACTCAGAATTTCGCGCGAACTGTTACTCGCATGGTCCGTTTTTAAAAAACAAGCCAAAATATTTTTTGCGCGATGCATTATAATTTCAAAAATCCCACGACTTCTAAAAAAAATGGATCAAGGAAATTTATAAAAAATTGCCATAGAAGAACTCTCATATTCAGATAGAGCTTTACATAAGATAAAATTTTATATCATAAAATAATTCAATCTAAATCATTTTATTCATTGAAAATGATTTTTAATTTCATCCACCTGGAACTCTTGTTATTGTCTATTAAAATTCAAAATCTAACATCTTACCCATTTTACGTTTTATAAATTTCACTATTGGGCGCCGTAAATGAGGGGTGGATTAAAAATGTGCGATTAAAGGGAAAGCTTTTTTAACCAAAATTATGTTTGAATTTTTTTTGAAAATTATTACGTGCACAGAGAATTTCGGGGAAAAATTAAACAAAAGAGTTTATAATATTGTGATTATAAAAACCTTGTGAAGTGATCCCAAAATTATTTTTAGTATACTATAACCACGTTTAGTAAATTTTTTTCAAAATTATTCAAAAATTATGTTTTTCGTTTAAAATTAAAATAACATATGATCCCTAATTATTTTGTTCACCGCACTAGTGCACTTTTTGCGCGCCTTCCACACCCAATACAGCTTAACTAGGCAAGCTAATCAGAGGCGCGGATTAAAAACGTGCTGCTGAACAAACCATTTTAGGATCCGTTTACTTGTATTTACAAGCAAATAGTAAGAGGCCTTTTATAGGACCCTAAACGGGCCCAGCGTTTGCCAGTTTTTTTCAAAATGAACTAAAAATGAATATTTTTATTACTAAAAACGATATTTTTTTAAATTAATTTGAAGAAAATGGCTGAAAGTTTGGAGCCTTCGCGTCCCCACTTAAAAAGCTGTTTAGTGTATAGGATTTTTAAAATTTTTCATTGATTTTCTCAACCCTTTGAACCACAAGAATCATTTGACTGGCACAAACACACATATAATCGGGTCAAAAACGATAAAAATACTCAATGAGGGAAACCTTTAATTTAATTACATGTATAAAAGTTTTGAATTTTTCCAAAAAATATCTCCTAAATTTGTTTGACGTGTGATTTTTCAGGAAATTTAATGTTCGGAAAACGTCGCATATTTTCAAGTTTTGAAAAAATTGTAGACGGGAATAAGAATAATCTCCTTGTGACAAACATTCTAGTCAGAAGGTCACTCGGTCCACTAACTTATACAAAATTTTACCTAACTTCAACATTTTATCGATTTTCAAATGAGCCCAAATTACCAACTAGCATGGTCAAAAAAATCATTAAAATTTTTTTAATATTATGGAATTTTTTATATTTTAAATGTATATAAAGCCGTTTTTAGAAATACATTTGAATGTACTCTAGTACACTGTTGTATACGTTTCAGCAGTGAAATATTTTCTCAGATTTAAAATCATAATTTTTTTCGGATTTGTACTTGTTTTACAGGTCATGCTATCCGGTATAACGTGATAAGGTGATCAAGGTCGTCTTATTCAATATTTCAAAAAGGCATAGTTATTTGAAGTTTAAATGGCCATAGGAAAACGTAAAAAAAACTTATCATTGCATTTATTTTGGCAATTCGCAAGTTTGTATTCATAAAATTTCCGCCATTTATCGACCACCTCCTTAAAAATTATTTTTTTGTGAAATAATATATTTTAGTTCTTTCAGTTAAAAAGCTGTATTACTATTCCCATTCGATTGATTTTTATTTGAAAACAAATTGGCCTCCAACTAAAATTAACCCTGCGGATAAGCGCTCTTTGTGTGAAATATGTTGCCATCAATAGAACACTAAATTTGGGTTCTTAGCATAGATATCTTTTTTGCGGTTTGTAAAGCAAAAACAGTAGAGAAACATTACGAAGCAATTTCTAACCGGCATAAATTAAAACTGCCAAGAAATTTATTCCGATTAAGCCGAAAGAATTGTAGGTCTAATGAGTCAGTAGACTCGGACTCCTTATATGTGCCAAATAGGGGACATCCTAACTAACTTATATATCTTTTGTCATATTCTCCCTTTTACACAGAAGTGGTTCAAATCTGTGTGTCATTCGATCAACTCGATATTTAAAAAAAATGATATATCAGACACGAACACCCAGTCTCAGGGGTAATCTTTCGCGATTTCTGACTAATTTTTTTTTCAAGTTCTTGAATCTGCATAATGGAAAAAATGGGCGTTTTTTAAATAAAAAAACAATTTTATTTTCTAGCAAAAAATAATAATCTTTGTCAAAGATTTTCAGAAGAAAATGTCAGATGGTAGACATAATAATGATAATAAAAAGAGATTCGGAGATTAAGCAGAAGAAAACAAGGAGTCGATTCTTGGATGGTGAGTAAATATCTAGATAAAGCCCGATCCGTGTTAAATTCCAAGGAGGGCGGGAAGCAAGCGGAATTCTCAAAGGGTAAAGAAATTAACAAGCTACTTAATGACATATTTTGCAGGACATATGTTTTAAAAAAAATTGGACAAACAAAATCAGGAAAGATAATTGAAACCCAAAAAAATGAAATTTGGTTTCAAAGTAAAGCAAATTTTTTCTGGGTATGAACACCATAGGCTATGGTCCATAAAGCGCGGTCAAACGCAACTCTTGTAGTGTGAACAACTCACTTTGTATATACAAGTAAGATTTGACAAAAACACTTTACTTCTTAATTAATATTTCACCATTTTTAAATCTTACAAAAAAAAATCGGAAATTGAAACTTATGACCAAAACTAAAACCACAGTGATTAAAAATCAGTTATGCCGTTGTTAGGCAAACCGAAAAATGAAGTCTTACATATATCGTGTTTTTCATAACCGAATTACATAAAAATTTTGGCTGAAAAAGTGGCAAAAAACGAACCAGAGGCGCCCGTAATTGAAATAACTCAAATATTAAAAAAACGACCCAGGGGGCTGTCAAACCGAAAAACGGCAAATATTACCCCATGGAGGCCCCATAATCAAAGATCATGCGTGGGGAAAGGGAAATATTAAAATTGAAATGGCATAAAACTATCCAGGGGCTCCCAAACCGAAAAATCGGTAAATATTACCCACGGGGGCCCCAGACTAAAAACGATCTCTTTCGTGGATCTGAAAGAAACGTGGGTTAAAACTGTTAAAGAAAAAGTGGCAAAAAACGACCAGATGGCCCCCGTAATCGATATCGAAGATTATTCTTGCGCGTTTGCTGAGAATGCAACCGTCATAAACTGTGAACGTCAGACCAATCAAAGTCACACGATTTCCTAAAATTAGTTGACATCGTGTGTTTTTGATTGGTCACTTATCATTTCTGACGCCACAGTTATGAACGGTGGCAATTCTCATGCCACGCGCAAGTATAATCTTTTCAAAAACTCATTTTCTGATCAGTGTTGGCCCAAAAAAACCCCAGTCTTATCATTTGCATTAAATTTGAACGACTACTGTGGTTTCTGTCTAAGCGGACAAAAACGCGGACAAACCTACGCATTTTTTTGGAAACCCTCGAAAAACCCAAATCTGAGCGGACAAAATCAGATTTTTCGAACATTTAAAAAAAATTCTAGCTTTTATTTTAAGGTATGGTTAACAGTTTTAAATAGTTTATTCCTTGAACGGCAGAGTGCGGAGTGGGTAAGAGCTCCGCAAAGTAGTATGATATAAAAATATAAATAAATAAAATAACTGTATATCTCATGCCCCCAGCCCTTGGGTTTCGAATCTTGCGGTCCCACAAATATTTTTAATATCACACTTAAAGTACAGCTTAATAAGTATAATAATTCGATATTTATTAGGGAAAAATTGTCCGGTAAATAGAGCTATTTATAAGACAGAATCTGTGAGCTTTTTTACAATGTAAGAGGATGGCACAACGTAGTTTAAATAGTAATTAAACATTTGTTGAAAGACTTCCACTGGGAAATAGTAAAAAGTTGTTAAATTTTAATAAAATTTTTAATTTTAAAATATTTTATAATGGAGCTTAAATTTTGAAGAGGTCAGTTCAGCTTTTGAAAAACAATTTTATGCCGTTGAATTTGGCTTTAATTCTAAGCCTCTTTATTTCCCCCTCTAGGGGTGATTTAGAGCCGAATAGGTGTAAGGGACAAAACCGGGTGAATTTATTTCTGTCCGCTTAGAAAGATTTTTTAATTGAAAGGGCTTGAAAATAACAAAATATAAAAAAACTTCTTATTTCAGTTTTTGGCAGTAGTTCTTTTTTTAAATGAGGCTCACCCCAGTGTTACAGCGAATTTGGCTTCAATTTTAAGCTCTCTAGTGCCCTTTAGGGTGATTTAGAGTCTGCTTGAGTCTAGGCGGACAAACAAACGGACTTTTCAAAGTGTCCCGCTTGACACAGAAACCACAGTATCCGAAGTCTATAATATAAAAAGCGGGATTGATCCCGAAATGACGCTCTTATTTATAAATCGACAGTATAAAGGTATGACCCTACCTCAACCGTTTCTACCTACTTATACATGTAGTCATGGTTTGTGAATGCAAATAAGGATCATTGACATACTGTTTATCTTTACCGACGGGTCAAATGAGTTTTAAACTCAGGCTGCTCAAACACACATGTTTATGCAATTCCAAAATGAAATTATATAGGCGCATTAATTTCAAGAAATTCATTGATCACGTTTGAGAACACAAATGGTATCGAAGCGAAAACAAGTTCCAATGTGTCAACTTTGAAAAGGTTTTTTTGATTCATTTTAGGACTAGAAATGTCAAAAAAAATTCTTTCAAACGATCGAGATATAATAATCAATTATTTCGGAAGAATTTTGCTCAGAATTAGAGAATTATGACGTCATGGGTGAAACCGTACAAATGGCATTATTCTTCGATATCTAGAATGTATGCATTTTTTTTATAAGTCACGGGCTTTTCATTTTAATTGTCTTAACCCTAGACTCATAGAGCCATAAAATTTGGCTTGTCAAATTTTTTTGAAAAGACCGGAAAAGGACAAAAATAATCGAAATTGAAGTTTCAATGGGTTCAAAATCCGCCCCCAAAGAGTTAGCAATTAAATTTCTGAAAATGATATAGAAATTTTTTTTGTTTGGATGAGCCGTTTCGAAATATATTTTTACCCTCTATTTTTTTTTGGATTTCTCTGAAATTTCTCTTTATCAGCTTTTAATCCCCACAATGTTTATTTTTATTTTTCCCAACAAGGTCTTAATACTCAGTTTTTAGGAATTCGTCTTGACCTCTTTAAAAAAGATAATAATGTTCTCACTAAAGGTAGAATTTTTTTATTTCTTTTTGTTGAAAAACACGAAAAAATTGCTCATGATGAGAAAGCGGGGCGGAGATATAAGCGCAAACATATTGTTTACCAACTAATTTCATCATTTCAGAGGTGAGAATATCTCGTTTCATAGACGAACCCGATAAGGTATTTTGAATCGCGAGACCAGGTTAAGGAACATAAGGTTTCACTTAATTTTATTTTACTAGCATTCATATTAAAAATTGTACGCGTTCCTGGGAAAACAGGTTTAAGTTAAGTTCACTTTCTCTCCACAGCGGAAATGAAGTGATTAATATTTTAATTGTCTTAATATAATTAATAAAAAATTTGAGTCTATCCTTTATCTCAATGATTTTCACAACAATGTAATCCCTAACACTATTAACTTTTCCATAATATGACTCAAACTCAAGCCAAAAAAGTGGCCTCAGTGCCTCTGGGGGATATCAATACTCAAATGAGTCTAGGGCTTAACTGCCAATTTTAGAAATAAAATTACTAAGGTCATTTTCATCCATTTTTGAAATTATTATCATACAGTTCAGTCAAAGCATAACTCCTAATTTTACCTATGATATGGTTTTGGAAAAAAAATCGAGATATCCTCCTTGGTTCCATTTATGATAAGGTTCGAAATAAAATCGATTTCATATTTTCTGCCAAGAATAAGGAAAAATTTCGAAACAGATCGCCTTTGATTATTACTCATTTTCAAGTACTTAGTCTTGGTGGTCGTGAAGTTGTATAAAGATCAGTGGTATTAAGGCCAAGTTCAATGTTCGTTATTTGAATTAAGACTGAACGAGAACAATTATTGTTTTGAACTATGTGAATATGGATACTACACTGGTTGTATAAAACTATTCTTTTCGCGTCCGAAGACAGAGAAACGCTTTTTTCTAAATGAACCTATGTTACATAGGCTATGTATTATGTTTAATTTGTTCATTTTTCTACAGATTTCTTCTTATTTTTAGTGCCACTTCCTTATTTTTAAACTGAAGTATCTCGCACGCCTTTTATTCAGGATTGTGTCACATTTTAACAGCTTAGAGCGTTTTTTTCAATTAAATCGCTTCTGACACAATTACAATACAAATACAGAGCTAATGTAGGGTGTCTGTCGAAAAATACAACATTGATTTTTTTCGAATTCTTTTATATGTTACTGATGATATCAGTTTTTTAATTTATCGATAAATTTATCGATTATTTCAATTATAATGTTATCAATTTTATTTAATTTTTTCACCAAGAAAAATAAATTATTAGTGTACTAGTGTTTGTAAAATTAAAGTGGTCATATCATAACCATAGTCTATGGTTCATAGAGAACTTGGTAGTTTGATAGGAAATATACAATGTATATAATTGAAGGGACGTTATCCGCGTATACAATTATTATTGGGAATTTTGCTGTGTTTAGGTAAACTTATTAAGATGAATAAATTTACGGAATTACTAGCCCAAAATATTAGGAACGTCAATCCATAATTTATTTATACATAGTGTGTTGCGGCGATTTCTATAATAAGTGTTTTTTCGACATAAATTTATTTATTGTTTTTATCAAAGTCATCAACATTTACACTTGTTAGTCGAAAAATATATATTTTATTTTACAGAATTTCGATCCAAACATGTGTTCTAACCCCGCGCGGTGTTGTTCCCGCAAAAGGTGTCATTACACGCCCACAAGACGTAGGCGGATGACGTTAACTAATAGCATTGCGTGGGCTCAAATAGTGGATAGCGCGGAACAAACATAATAGGCGACGTTACACAACTTCATTTCTATAAATTTTAGCTCAAAAACAGACAGTTTGAAAATAAAAATAACGCACAATGTACCTCGTATAATTTGGCTGGTAATTAAAAGTATATTTTTCCCCTCAAAAAATTAATCCGCCTAAACAAATCCGCGGGAAAATGACCTAGCAAAATCCATCACATTGATTGCACCAATGAGAGCTTCAATTCACAAAATGAGTCATTTGGGAGCTATCGGCTTTGGTGTCATTCTCGCACCATGAGAGGAGACAAAACAATTTCCCCAAAAAGTATATTACAATTCTATCATTCGTCTCGAGACCGTCCTATTTCTAATAAAATTAATGTAAATAAGCACAAAATAATCTCTATCGCGCAATTTATTTTATAATTAAATATGACAAAAATGACGTGCCAGAGTTAAACTCATCATTTTCGAATATTTTCACACTTCATTATGGTTTCTAAAAAATGCCAAAGCAAATTGATATAATAGTGAATATATTTTCCACACCTTTTTTATATTATTTAAACGACTTAGTTTCGGACCCCTTTTCATATCCTCTCAAACGAGCTTTTCAAGGTCCAATGTCCTCTTGAATAAAAGATTATAGGTTATAGACGGTAACTCTTGAGACAAATTTGCGATTGAAGGTAGGCCAGAGATTTAGTTGTTTTGGTATAGGAGACTGAATTGTATCAAATTAAAATCTTGTCCAAATCGAATTTAGCAAACTAATTAATCATGTGTAATACCCAAGTAGGTATTTAAGGGGGTGTGCGTCGTAATCTGGGACCTTTCAATCCCGCCTCATAATAATTCTAGGGTAGTTGTGAGAAATCTGAGGATACTCGTTTATAGGTCTAGCCTTCGCCTAACGATTACACATCTCAAAGTCAACCTTGTTACATCACACCACCAGGTGGTGAGTCTATTCTAGAGCACTAAACGGTTTTTTTCAAAATCTATCTTCTTTAGACCCTACAATACAAAGCGTCTGAAAATTTACACAGAGTACGGGAAGAGTGAGGTTACTAATATGTTTGAGCCATTTTTTGAATTTCGCTCTTGAATTTTCTAGAATCACTTTTGAACGCCGATTTTTACAATTTTTCGTCTTCAAACTCTATCTTCTCCTAGGACGGATGTTCAGAATAAGACGTTTTTCGACTCAGGTAGACGAATATAGTGTCGTCAATAGTTTGGCTCGGATTTTTGAATTTCACCCTAGAATCTAGAAATATGACTATAAGTAAACCGGAAATGAAAAGTTCGAAAAAAAAGTTCGTCTGACGGAACAAAAGTACACCAAATTGAAGCTGAGATTTCACTGATCAAAAAGTTGGCTTACAGCTAATTCAAAATTTTTAACCAATCAGCGTCAAATTCGATAATTAGGTTTAACATTTTTGCTTAAAAATAATTGAAATTTCTAGAATTCGATTAAGACATTTCCG
The DNA here is from genome assembly GCA_004367855.1 of Oikopleura vanhoeffeni. Taxonomy (NCBI): domain Eukaryota; kingdom Metazoa; phylum Chordata; class Appendicularia; order Copelata; family Oikopleuridae; genus Oikopleura; species Oikopleura vanhoeffeni. The sequence continues at coordinate 374,468 of SCLH01000881.1, read as the reverse complement.
ATAATTTTAATGTCATGCATCGTTTTCGTTGGGTCATATTCACCAATAAAAAATGTTCAATCATGGTAGAATACCGGTTTTTATGCGGGTTAAAGCAAAAAAATATTCGAATTTTGAAAATTCTAGATTTTGTTCTAGATTGTTTAAAAAAAAATAATTGCCACCATGAGATTCCTTGGGTCAACTTTAGTCATAACCGATATTAATCTATCATAAATTAATTCTATAAAGGGCTCAAAAAATTACGACGCCCACCCCTTAATTCTTCATTGAAATGCACCAGCTCGCTAAACTTCAGAAGTACGCGTGAAAATTAAATTTTTATTACGCTGCGTATGTGAGTTGACACTTTCCTTAGACCGCTTTTTTTATTCGAAATAATTTCGTTTGCGGCTAATGTCGAAGACGTTTTAGAAATTTTGACAGAAAAAAAATTGACTTCGATTTTCGAAAACTAATTTTTTATTTGAACCCAATACAATTTTCCAGAATTATATTTTTTAAGATCGTAACTCACCTGTTCTGACGTAAGTTAAATATTATCTTCATAAGGTGAACATTTGGTTTTCTGCTTTGTGGCATTCTTTGGCCTTAAGGGTGTGGGTGTCCGTGATTTTGACAGTTTACGAAGCTATTTTTGGATAAATAGCAGAGCTGATATCCAAAAATTGTGAATCATGGAAGAAACAACTCTTTCACGGTGAATTGCGATTTAACAGTAATCTGTTACATCCCTCTACGCCGACACCTACGCTTTTTAAAACGCCTCCTAAAAAAATCGCTAAATACGCATTTTCTCCGTCAATTTTTACCATTTTCATTATTTTTTTGTCAGGCTTCAAAGAAGCCTCACACATAATGCATTATTGTCATTTACTCGGAATTTTGCTTTTGGCGAAAAAAAACCGAAAAAACAAAAAAGTAAAATTTTTGAATTGGTCAGTTTGGAGGGCTCAGGCAAAAGCTATCTCCTCCACCAGTTTAGAAGATACAGTTTTGCCTCATACTGCATCTGAAAGCACAGGCCTTGTTTGACAATCCATTAGAGGAGTTTTTTTTTTGAAATTTTGATTTGGCGTCTCTCGGGGGCCATGTCAACTTTTCATTTTTATTTTGAATTTTGACAAAATTTAAGAAAACCAAAAAAAATTTTTGAGAAAATGCTTCAAAATATTTTTTTTCGTAATTTCAAACACTTTTAAGGATTTTGGTGCAATTTTTTAACTTGGTAGCGTCAAAAGAAAACAAATTAGCGCACTGTCAATTTAAATCATAAATTAATCAATACTTTTAGTTTTCGTTTTTCGGCCGCCAAAAGCAAAATTTCGAGGAGAGGGCGCTTTTGCATTATGTGTGGANTAAAAATTCAACGTGTAGTATAACTAATAAATTAAGGTGGGCTTTTATGCAATTTCCGGCGGAAGTTCGAAATATGAATTTTTCAAGGTCACGTGAAAAAAGTTCCGAAAAAAAAATAATGCTTCGATTTTTTTCGAAAGTAGGCTCAAAAGAAAGCCACGGAAACACTGATGAAAAAGTTGCTTACGTCAAGTCGATATTTTGAAGTTTTAGTGGTCAAATCGAGCAAACGTAATTTTAAACTTCATCTTTTAAAAAATACTTAGAAAAAATTAAAAAAATGCGAAAAAAATTTTGATGATTGGGTTCTTAGTACACTTAATTATCACCCCGTATCAATTTGGAGCATTTTAATGCCTCTAAGGCCTTTATTAAATCAGACATGACCACCCCCTTAAGGGTATGCGACTCTGATTTGACATTTTCTAGTGAAATATACTGAAAACTAACAGTTCATGAGAAAAACCGAAAATCTAATTTGTAGATCTATCCTTAATCTTGCGAAAAAGTACATCACAAATTATTTGTTGACCATTACACCAATAGGTACAGTAATCGTAACAAGGTGACGTTTCAAAATTTCAAAATCTATCTCCTCCCAGACGGTATATTCCAATGAGCTCAAATTTTCACAGATCACGTAACGGTAGTATATAAATTTTTCAAAGGAGAGCTTTTTTTCGACCGGCGACTGAACAATTCTAGAACGCCAAATAACCGACGATTTTTAACAATTGCAGACTTCAAAATCTATCTCCTCCGAGGATATGTTTGCAAAATAGCTCAAATTTTTATCAAGTATTCTCAGAAAATTTAAAAGAGATCAAGGAGAGCTTTTTTGCAATTTCGAGCTAGACTTGAAATATGATTTTTTTGGTCATTTTCCAAAAATTTCGAAAAAAAAAGTGCTTCGATTTTTCGACAGTAGGCTCAAAAGAAAGCCAGTGAAACACTGATGAGAAAGTTGGCTTACGTCAAGTCGATATTTTGAAGTTTAGTGGTCAAATTCGAGCAAACGTTATTTTTTTAACTTCATCTTTTGAAAATACTTAGAAAAAAATCGAAAAAAATGCGAAATTTTTTTTTTGATGATGGGTTATTAGTACACTTAATTATCACCCCGTATCAATTTGGAGCATTTTTTATGCCTCTAAGGCCTTTATTAAATCAGAGTCGCATACCCCCTTAAGGGTGTGGGTGTTGCAGATTTTGACAGTTTACGAAGCTTTTTTTGGATAAACTAGCAGAGCTGATATCCTAAAAACTTTTTGCATCTTGAAGAACAATTCTTCACGGTGATTTGTAATTTAACAGTAATCTGATACAATCCCACCTACGCCTACGCTTTTGAAAAGCTTCCTAAAAAAATTTAATACGCATTTTCTCCTTCAATTTTCACCATTTTTTGTGTCAGGCTCCAGAGAAGCCTCACACATAATGCAAAAGCGCCCTCTCCTCGAAATTTTGCTTTTGGCGGCCGAAAAACGAAAACTAAAAGTATTGATTAATTTATGATTTAAATTGAAAGTGCGCTAATTTGTTTTCTTTGACGCTACCAAGTTAAAAAATTGCACCAAAATCCTTAAAAGTGTTTGAAATTACGAAAAAAAATATTTTGAAGCATTTTCTCAAAAATTTTTTGGTTTCTAAATTTTGTCAAAATTCAAAATAAAAATGAAAAGTTGACATGCCCCCGAGAGACGCCAAATCAAAATTTCAAAAAAAAAAAAAAACCTCTAATGGATTGTCAAACAAGGCCTGTGCTTTCAGATGCAGTATGAGGCAAAACTGTATCTTCTAAACTGGTGAGGAGATAGCTTTTGCCTGAGCCCCCAAACTGACCAATTCAAAAATTTTACTTTTTGTTTTTCGTTTTTTTTCGCCAAAAGCAAAATTCCGAGTAAATGACAATAATGCATTATGTGTGAGGCTTCTTGAAGCCTGACAAAAAAATAATGAAAATGGTAAAAATTGACGGAGAAAATGCGTATTTAGCGATTTTTTAGGAGGCGTTTTTAAAGCGTAGGTGTCGGCGTAGATGGGATTGTAACAGATTACTGTTAAATCGCAATTCACCGTGAAGAGTTGTTTCTTCATGATTCACAATTTTTTGGGATATCAGCTCTGCTAGTTTATCCAAAAAAGTTCGTAAACTGTCAAAATCAGCGACACCCACACCCTTAAGGCCAAGAATAGCCCAAAGCAGAAAACCAAATGTTCACCTTATGAAGATAATATTTAACTTACGTCAGAACAGGTGAGTTACGATCTTAAAAAAATATAATTCTGGAAAATTGTATTGGGTTCAAATAAAAAATTAGTTTTCGAAAATCGAAGTCAATTTTTTTTCTGTCAAAATTTCTAAAACGTCTTCGACATTAGCCGCAAACGAAATCTATTTCGAATAAAAAAAGCGTCTCAAGGAAAGTGTCAACTCACATACGCAGCGTAATAAAAATTTAATTTTCACGCGTACTTCTGAAAGTTTAGCGAGCTGGTGCATTTTCAATGAAGAATTAAGGGGTGGGCGTCGTAATTTTTGAGCCCTTTATAGAATTAATTTATGATAGATTAATATCGGTTATGACTAAAGTTGACCCAAGGAATCTCATGTGGGCAATTATTTTTTTTTAAACATCTAGAACAAAATCTAGAATTTTCAAAAATTCGAATATTTTTTTGCTTTAACCCGCATAAAACCGGTATTCTACCATGATATGAACATTTTTTATTGGTGAATATGACCCAACGAAAACGATGCATGACATTAAAATTATCGGAAATGTCTTAATCGAATTCTAGAAATTTCAATTATTTTAAGCAAAAATGTTAAACCTAATTATCGAATTTGACGCTGATTGGTTAAAAATTTTGAATTAGCTGTAAGCCAACTTTTTGATCAGTGAAATCTCAGCTTCAATTTGGTGTACTTTTGTTCCGATCAGACGAACTTTTTTTTCGAACTTTCATTTCCGGTTTACTTATAGTCATATTTCTAGAATTCTAGGGTGAAATTCAAAAATCCGAGCCAAACATATTGACGACACTATATTCGTCTACCTGAGTCGAAAAACGTCTTTTCTGAACATCCGTCCTAGGAGAAGATAGAGTTTGAAGACGAAAAATTGTAAAATCGGCGTTCAAAAGTGATTCTAGAAAATTCAAGAGCGAAATTCAAAAAATGGCTCAAACATATTAGTAACCTCACTCTTCCCGTACTCTGTGTAAATTTTCAGACGCTTTGTATGTAGGTCTAAAAGAAGATAGATTTTGAAAAAAACCGTTTAGTGCTCTAGAATAGACTCACCACCTGGTGGTGTGATGTAACAAGGTTGACTTTGAGATGTGTAATCGTTAGGCGAAGGCTAGACCTATAAACGAGTATCCTCAGATTTCTCACAACTACCCTAGAATTATTATGAGGCGGGATTGAAAGGTACCAGTTACGACGCACACCCCCTTAAAATACCTTTGGGTATTACACATGATTAATTAGTTTGCTAAATTCGATTTGGACAAGATTTTAATTTGATACAATTCAGTCTCCTATACCAAAACAAAACTAAATCTCTGGCCTACCTTCAATGCCAAATTTGTCTCAAGAGTTACCGTCTATAACCTATAATCTTTTATTCAAGAGGACATTGGACCTTGAAAAGCTCGTTTGAGAGGATATGAATAGGGTGCGAAACTAAGTCGTTTAAATAATATAAAAAAGGTGTGGAAAATATATTCACTATTATAATCAATTTGCTTTGGCATTTTTTAGAAACCATAATAAAGTGTGAAAATATTCGAAAATGATGAGTTTAACTCTGGCACGTCATTTTTGTCATATTTAATTATAAAATAAATTGCGCGATAGAGATTATATTTTGTGCTTATTTACATTAATTTTATTAGAAATAGGACGGCTTCGAGACGAATGAATAGAATTGTAATAAAATACTTTTTTGGGGAAATTGTTTTGTTCTCCTCTCATGGTGCGAGAATGACACCAAAGCGATAGCTCCCAAATGACTCATTTTGTGAATTTGAAGCTCTCATTGGCTGCAATCAATGTGATGGATTTTGCTAGGTCATTTTCCCAGCGGGATTTGTTTAGGCGGATTAATTTTTTGAGGGGAAAAATATACTTTTAAATTACCAGCCAAATTATACGAGGAACGTTAATGTGCGTTATTTTTATTTTCAAACTGTCTGTTTTTGAGCTAAAATTTATAGAAATGAAGATTTGATAACGTTCGCACTATATGTTGAAGCCTGACAAAAAAAATAATGAAAAATGGTAAAAATTGACGGATAAAATGCGTATTTAGCGATTTTTTAGGAGGCTTTTTAAAAGCGTAGGTGTCGGCGTAGATGGGATTGTATCAGATTACTGTCAAATCGCAATTCACCGTGAAGAGTTGTTCTTCATGATTCACAATTTTTTGGGATATCAGCTCTGCTAGTTTATCCAAAAATAGCTTCGTAAACTGTCAAAATCAGCGACACCCACACCCTTAAGGCCAAGAATGCCACAAAGCAGAAAACCAAATGTTCACCTTATGAAGATAATATTTAACTTAAGTCAGAACAGGTGAGTTACGATCTTAAAAAATATAATTCTGGAAAATTGTATTGGGTTCAAATAAAAATTAGTTTTCGATTTATGTGATAATGAAGTCAATTTTTTTTCTGTCAAAATTTCTAAAACGTCTTCGACATTAGCCGCAAACGAAATCTATTTCGAATAAAAAAAGAGGTCTAAGGAAAGTGTCAACTCACATACGCAGCGTAATAAAAATTTAATTTTCACGCGTACTTCTGAAAGTTTAGCGAGCTGGTGCATTTTCAATGAAGAATTAAGGGGGTGGGCGTCGTAATTTTTTGAGCCCTTTATAGAATTAATTTATGATAGATTAATATCGGTTATGACTAAAGTTGACCCAAGGAATCTCATGGTGGCAATTATTTTTTTAAAAACAATCTAGAACAAAATCTAGAATTTTCAAAATTCGAATATTTTTTTGCTTTAACCCGCATAAAACCGGTATTCTACCATGATATGAACATTTTTTATTGGTGAATATGACCCAACGAAAACGATGCATGACATTAAAATTATCGGAAATGTCTTAATCGAATTCTAGAAATTTCAATTATTTTTAAGCNAGAGTTTGAAGACGAAAAATTGTAAAAATCGGCGTTCAAAAGTGATTCTAGAAAATTCAAGAGCGAAATTCAAAAAAATGGCTCAAACATATTAGTAACCTCACTCTTCCCGTACTCTGTGTAAATTTTCAGACGCTTTGTATGTAGGGTCTAAAAGAAGATAGATTTTGAAAAAACCGTTTAGTGCTCTAGAATAGACTCACCACCTGGTGGTGTGATGTAACAAGGTTGACTTTGTAATCGTTAGGCGAAGGCTAGACCTATAATCGAGTATCCTCAGATTTCTCACAACTACCCTAGAATTATTATGAGGCCGGATTGAAAGGTACCAGATTACGACGCCCACCCCCTTAAAATACCTTTGGGTATTACACATGATTAATTAGTTTGCTAAATTCGATTTGGACAAGATTTTTAATTTGATACAATTCAGTCTCCTATACAAAACAAAATCTCTAGCCTACCTTCAATGCCAAATTTGTCTCAAGAGTTACCGTCTATAACCTATAATATTTTATTCAAGAGGACATTGGACCTTGAAAAGCTCGTTTGAGAGGATATGAATAGGGGTGCGAAACTAAGTCGTTTAAATAATATAAAAAAGGTGTGGAAAATATATTCACTATTATAATCAATTTGCTTTGGCATTTTTTAGAAACCATAATGAAAGTGTGAAAATATTCGAAAATGATGAGTTTAACTCTGGCACGTCATTTTTGTCATATTTAATTATAAAATAAATTGCGCGATAGAGATTATATTTTGTGCTTATTTTACATTAATTTTATTAGAAATAGGACGGCTCGAGACGAATGATAGAAATTGTAATAAAATACTTTTTTGGGGAAATTGTTTGGTCTCCTCTCATGGTGCGAGAATGACACCAAAGCGAGAGCTCCCAAATGACTCATTTTGTGAATTTGAAGCTCTCATTGGCTGCAATCAATGTGATGGATTTTTGCTAGGTCATTTTCCCAGCGGATTTGTTTAGCGGATTAATTTTTTTGAGGGGAAAAATATACTTTTAAATTACCAGCCAAATTATACGAGGAACGTTAATGTGCGTTATTTTTATTTTCAAACTGTCTGTTTTTGAGCTAAAATTTATAGAAATGAAGATTTTGATGTAACGTCGCCTATATGTTTGTTCCGCGACTATCCACTATTTGAGCCCACGCAATGCTATTAGTTAACGTCATCCGCCTACGTCTTGTGGGCGTGTAATGACACCTTTTTTGCGGGAACAACATTCAGGCGGGGGTAGAACACAGTTTTGATCGAAATTCTGTAAAATAAAATAATTTGTCGACTAACAATGTGTAAATGTTGATGACTTTGATAAAAACAATAAATAAATTTTATGTCGAAAAAACACTTATTATAGAAATTCGAGCCAACACACTATGTAAATAAAAATTAGGTGGATTGACGTTCCCTAATATATTTGGGCTAGTAATTCCGTAAATTTATTCATCTTAATTAAGTTACCATAAACACAGCAAAATTTCCCAATAATAATTGTATACGCGGATAAACGTCCCTTCAATTATATACATTGTATATTCCTATCAAACTACCAAGTTCTCTATGAACCATAGACTATGGTTATGATATGACCACTTTAATTTTACAAACACTAGTACACTAAACTAATTTATTTTTCTTGGTGAAAAATTAAAATAAAATTTGATACATTATAATTGAAATAATCGATAAATTTATCGATAAATTAAAAAACTGATATCATCAGTAAACCATAAAAAGAATTTCGAAAAAAATCAAGATGTTGTATTTTTCGACAGACACCCTACATTAGCTCTGTATTTGTATTGTAATTGTGTCAGAAGCGATTTAATTGTAAAAAACGCTCTAAGCTGTTAAAATGTGACACAATCCTGAATAAAAAGGCGTGCGAGATACTTCAGTTAAAAAATTAAGGAAGTGGCACTAAAATAAGAAGAAATCTGTAGAAAAATGAACAAATTTAAACATAATACATAGCCTATGTAACATAGGGTTTCATTTAGGAAAAAGCGTTTCTCTGTCTTTCGGACGCGAAAAGAATAGTTTTATACAACCAGTGTAGTATCCATATTCACATAGTTCAAAACACTAATTGTTCTCGTTCAGTCTTAATTCAAATAACGAACATTGAACTTGGCCTTAATACCACTTGATCTTTATACAACTTCACGACCACCAGACTAAGTACTTGAAAATGAGTAATAATCAAAGGCGATCTGTTCGAAATTTTTCCTTATTCTTGGCAGAAAATATTGAAATCGATTTTATTTTCGAACCTTATCATAATGGAAAACAAGGAGGTATCTCGATTTTTTTTTCCCAAAAACATATCATAGGTAAAATTAGGAGTTATGCTTTGGACTGAACTGTATGATAATAATTTCAAAAATGGATGAAAATGACCTTAGTAATTTTTATTTCTAAAATTGGCAGTTAAGGGAGTACTGGTCGCATTT
>SCLH01000881.1:324255-351112 GCA_004367855.1 Oikopleura vanhoeffeni | reverse complement strand
ATTTCTGAAATTTTTAATGAAATTTTTTTTGAAAAATTAAGTAAAATTTTAAAAAAATTTCGAAATTTTTTGAATTTTTTAGTTTCAAAAGAAGCGCCCAAAAACAACAATGCCGAAAATGCCAATAAAATGTTTTTTCACCGACGTGAAGTTTCACAAATAGAGTTTGAAGTTTGTAAAAAAACATTTTCAAAGTCAATTTTGACACCTGTCCGCAACTTTTTTTTTCAAATTTTTATTTTTTTTGTTTTTAAAATTTTTATGCGCATCTTTTAAGCATAATGATATGTAACAATGGACGATTCGAATTCGCATTTCCCACCCTACCCTAGGCATGGATAAGAGATTTTAGAAAAAAATAGAAAATTGAAAAAAAAATTAGAATTTTGGTTCTAGAGAATTGTGCCGATGAAATTTAAAACCGAAATTTATTTTATGTGATGAAATTACATATCGTCTTCTGTCAGGGAACAAGGGAGAAAAATTTTCAAAATTTTTTCCAATTTTCTAAAAATGCCGATTTTGGAAAAACGGTACATAAGTCTTGGCCAAAATTTTTTTTGAGTCAGATTCAGCCCAAAACCTAAAACTGCTTCAAAAATTAATAAAATCGGATCTGGTCAGTTTTTGCCGTTCCTACCTTAATTTACAGCCAATTTAGTTCTCTGAAAAAAGCCAGTAGACACTTGTTTAACCGCGGTTAACCAGATGGGTGATGGTATTGGTAGTATTCTATCAAATGCAATCGCGAGATCAAGGATAAATCTTTCAAATCTATTTTTCATAAAGGTTCCCAGCAAATCAATCAGCAAATGTCAATACTTGCGCGTACCACCCCCTTAGAGCTCTGAAGGCGGCTTTATCGGATAAAGTACAACGAATCGTTTTTTGTTGAATCTCACGCGGAAGAGTTTGATGTTTTGGGAGTTACCAAAAATCTGTCAACTTCATGTTAATTTATTGAATTATAGACTGACCATGGGCTTCTAGATTATATAATGCTAAAACAATATTAAAGAACATGCAATAATTATGCCTTCGATTTAATTTAACTTGCTGGGACGCAATTTTGATATTATTTTGGCAAACCGGGAAAGACCATGTTTTAACATGTCTTTGACTGTCATTGCAGAACATTCGGGATAAGTTATTTTTTCATATCAATTGATTATACAATGTATGCTTGTAGATACTTTCAAATTTGAGCGGCTGGGAATTTTGAAAATATCTCTAATTTAAGGAGTGCATCATGCACTGTGCATGTCTGATTTTTATGAAGACTTAGAGGCAATCGGAGTGCACCAAATTGCTTCGGGATGTCTACAAAATGTAATTTTGATCAAATCCTTTTTTCGAAATTTTCGCGTTTTTTTTATTTTTTTCAAAATTTTTCACTTGACCTTAAAAAATTCATATTTTGAGTGAAATTAAACAAAAAGCTCCTACGAAGTTTCTGCTGGTTTGAGCTAGCTTTTGCACAAATTTGAGCAAATTTTGAAATATAACCTAGGAGAAGATAGATTTTCTGATAAAAAAGTCCCAAAACCCGTGGTTTTTGGCATATTCTAGTTTAACCCGTGTGAGCACAGAAAAAAAAAGGTCCGCTAAGGCACCGAAGCCTTTATAAAGGCTTTTTTCAAGCTTATTAAGAAAGCCCAAGGTAGTTAGAAGTTTTCAATTTTTTCGCACCAGAGGAAGTTTCAAACGATATATTTTTGCATCCGACATTTGATATTCTAGAATTTGATTTTTAGTTCTAGAAAATTTACTGATAAGAGCAAGGTAGATAATCACGTGATACAAGCTTCACAGTGGTGTTCACAAAATTATTTGGTATTGGAATGACTGCACAAGGGATACTGAACCTATCTATCGTTCTTTTTCTGATTTATTTAATATACGAAATCAATCAAAAATTATTTCAAAATAGATTCTAAAATTTGATGAAAAAATCACAATTTTTCATATAAATGGTTATTTTCCCGAAAAAAAAAAAAAAAAAAAAAAAAATATCAAATGCCAGATTAAGTTCACTCTGATATTAATTTCTAAGGTCGATATACTAATCAAGTGACTTCTGTGAGACAAATTTAATTGCTCGAATTACTTTTTTAATAATTAAATATTTTCGTGTAATACTTTAAAATCGACAAAATTTGAAATATCACTTCTGAAGAAAAATATCATGTTCCTGTTACAAATTAATCTTGTGTTTTGAGTTGTCAATCATGAACAAAACACTTTCCTAACAACTGGCTATTTTTCAAATTTTAATTGACGGGGCAAATAGGTCATTTAAATTTTTGTAAGACGTACAAAATTGGAAAAAATCAAACCCTCCGTAAATTTTGAACAAAATTTCCAAAAAAAAAATAAGTCATTTTTTGACCATCCTTGGCAAATTCTTTATAATGTATTCGAAGGAGACAATTACTACGATGGTTTTTTTTGCATATTTTAGATGATTTTAAATATGAAAACACCTTTATTTATAAAGGTGCTGTGCTCACACGGGTTAAATATAGCAATTATCCACAAAAACACTCCTACAAAGTTTTGCATACTAATTATACAGGTTATGTCAAAATTAAGGTTTATTTCATTATAAAACCTGGAAGAAGATAGATTTTCCGTTTTGGTTTATGTCTTCTTGTATCGCTTATGTGCCAAGGAGTGTATGCATACAAAACGTTTTGGCAAATTTCGCACGTAAGCTATAGGCTAGTTCTACCAACTGAAATTTTTGGAATTATTGCTAAAGCTTTTGATTTTCGTAAACCAGCTCTGCAAAATTGCAAATCAGACATGCACACCCCCTTTAGTTTGCCAATAATCTATTAGCCTTCAAAAAATTTCATCAATGTTTTTATGGCTTTGAAAAATTCAGTGAGTTTCAGAACTATTGAGTCCGATTTTTCATTGGTCACATAAATTGCTCTAAAATGACAAAACGAATTATTTACATTTTAGAACAGAATAATTTTCAAGTTCAATCCTAGCAAAATATTAGTCTTCTTCTTTATCAATCTTTATATTAATGTCAGCAGTTCTAAATCAGTTAATATAGACCTCAGAGGGGTCAACTAGGAAAATATTTTTTAACAAAAAACATTTTTTAACAGAACATTTTTTATCAAGAAAATTTTTTAACCATTGGAAGCTCAGCACCACTTTAGTGGTGCTAAAAATTTTGAATCCGCTGAAATCGGATGAAAAAAAAGTCCTGGAAATTTTGTGATCAAACCTAATATAATTTTATATATTTATTATATATTATTGTTTTTTTTTTTTAATTTTTATATAAATTAATTTATTTTTATTAATATTCACTCCTTATTATATAATATTAGCAATATATAGTTACTTATTTAAATTTTTATTCAAGTTTTTATTTTTTGATTGCAAAGTTGGTAAAATGAATCCGGATGCATATTGCAGCTTCCTTTCACAGGCTATCATATAAGTACCCAGCCTTTGTGAAGAAATTAGTCATGTTCAATCATAGGCTTTTTTGCTACCTGACTGTCTACTTCAGTTTAAACAAAGATGATAGGAGATATCATCCTTGCTTTTCTGAATATTCTGATTGCAATTTTTCAAAATACCTGAAGTGATATCGACTAACTATCAGTTAGTCAATAAAAGTTGTCATTTTTTTTAATTGCCAATGTTTAACATCCCATCTCCATTTCCACCAGGTGCGTTAAAAGAATTGTCGAGAAAAATGCTCGAAAAAGCCCACCATCTCACCCGTCTCTCCACCATTTTCTTAAATTTTAATTTTTGCCATGCGTGATAAATAAGGTGGGGAGAAGGGGAGAGTGCATTTCATTTGCAATCGGATGCGAGCACAACCTCAATATTTAATAGATATTTGTCAATTACATTAATATTAGTTTGACTGCAATTATGGCTGTGCAAAAAAATTAACTCAGGGAGGTTCTCTCTCTTTTCCTTTTCTTTTATATATGAAAAAAAGGGGAGAAGGGGGGAAAAAAGGGGAAAAGGAAAAAAAAGTAGAAAAAAAAGTCTTTCCAAAAAAAAAGGGGGGATAAGTAAAAAAAAAAGTTTTTTTTGGGGGGGGGAGAGAAGAGGGTGAAAAAAAATTTGAGGGTAGGGGAGAGGGGATAGGAGGATAGACATTTTAAGATTTTACCTTCAGAATATCTATCTGACTCCTACTCTTTTTTTTGTAGATATATGAAAAATTTCTTTATTTTTTGTAATTTCAATTTCAATTTTTATTTTTGTCATAGAAAGTATTTCAAAAGAAAAGATTTTATCTTATGTCAGATTTTTTGACTAAGATGTCAGTATATATTTTTTATTATTCTGGTTTTGTCGAGATAAAATTTAAAGGCATTTTTTTAGTAAACTAAATAGTCTGATAGCTTTCGATTTATTATATCAATTTTTAAATCACGGTTTTTTGGCGAGTGAGAAATTGAAATTTTTCGCAGAGTTGCAGTAAAAATTTGAAATAGTGGCCTCGAAATTGGTGATTACCTAATTACCTAATTGGTATGAAAGAACTGCATACGAAGGATATGATCACACACTAAACCTTCACTAAACACACGACTAATTAAAAAGTCTATTTGATTTGTAGTTTATAACCGTAAAATGATCTTATGAACAAGTCGAATAGTAGGCCTTTATTCCAATTTCGAGGCCTACTATTTCAAATTGTTTTACTGCAACTCTGCAAAAAAATTTCAATTTCTCACTCGCAAAACCGTGATTTGAAAATGATTATAATAATCGAAAGCTTATCAAAGACTATTTAGTTTTACTAAAAAAATGCCTTTATATTTTTTATCATTGCAATAATTTCCGTATATATTTTACCTAATATACTTTTGCTTTACATGATTACTGATTATTCTGATTTTTGTGGAAATTCACATAAAAAAAATAATAACAACTTTCTAGAATGTTGTTAAGATTTGCAAATTTCATTTTTAATTTTAAGTCTTTTCATTCTGGTTTTCTGGAATTACCAAATTGATCAGTTTAACTTTTTCAGTTTGCGATAAGAAAAGAGTTAAGAAGTAAGCTGTTGCTCAGAGGAAACTATAGAGACTTGTTGTTTTCCTAGTTTGCAAAGAAAAAAGAAGCTTCAAAATGAGACGCTTCACACCCCCGAAGCCCAGTGGGTTCCACCTCATTAATTCAAATAGCCGTTTGTTGTCATCTGTATCGGACCTTTTGCAATTTCTTCCCGGTCGTTTGCCACTGTTTGACCTGCTGGCTGTTCAAGATGCTGGAATCTCAAAATTTTATGCGGTTAGTTTTTTATTAAAAGTATACCTTCAAAAACTAATTTATTAACCTATAGCTAAAAATTGGGCTCATTATTCTGAGTATAATTGAAAATTAAAAACAAAATTTTGATTGGGAAAATAGGAGAGGGATGTGGGAGAGGTGGGATATTAATTAAGTAAGCGCACTGGAGCTATTATTATGGCTATATTTTGAATTTTGTTCACACAAACTTTTAGGGGGTATGTGACGAAAATCGGTGCCTTTCAATCACGCCTCATGACAAAACTAGGGTAATTGCAAAAAAAAGGGGAGAAAGAGATTTTCTGTGGATATTCTAATCTTTACTAATCTAACTTTGGTTTCAAAGTTCACTCAAATTTTTGCAGACGGTAGCTCGAAAAAAAATAGAAACTTTTGTGAGGCCGTTTCCTTTCAGTTTCAACCCCAGACTCAAAATATGAAATTTTCATGGTCACGTGAGAAAATTTCCTGGGAAAGAAAATTTTTGCTTTTGATTACTCGAAAGTAGGTTCAAAAGAGAGCTGGGAAAACACTGAAGAGAAAGTTGGCTTACTTTAAGCCGAAATTTTGAAGTCATAGTTGTCAAATTGAAACATAGGTTATTTTGTACTTGGCTCTTTTTCCAAGTCTTTCTATCCTCTAACTTTCGATTTCAGATGTTGGAGCCATTTCTTGATCCAGGCTCATCTTTGCAAAGAGTTTTGCACCGCAAATTTTGGAAAGAGTTGCGGGTTGTGAAAGATCACCAATTTGATGACCCTGCTTTCGTAAATCCTACTGTGGAGGTGATTGAAAATGATCGAATGTTGCGAAAGATGCAAATCACCGATGGCTTAACAATCCTTGCCAGGTTATTTTCGCAACTTTCAACCTTGCTGTGCTCTAATGAGTGCACTCCCGAGAAGCTTGCTATGTTTAAGGGTGGAATCAGAATAATAATTTCAATGAACGTTAGCCTGGACTTTCACAAGACCAAGGCTGGAATCTCCTTCACCCCTGTTGCAATGCTTAACATTTCAATCCATTTGGTCCGGTTTATGAGCGTAAGTAATAAATACCCATAAAATAGACTGCTTCATCTCAGCAACCATTTTGACCGTTTCTAAATTTAGAATCTTTCAAATAAAAAAAAAGAGAACTTTTTATATATGCCTCCCCCTCTTCTTTAGGAAAAAAAAGGATAACACAGAACAATCTTCTAATTTTCTATTTTTTCAACAATATTTCACTCCTCTCCTTTTTCTTTATAAAAATTCTTTTAATATGGGAATAGGGGCGAAAGGGAAAAAAAATTATTAAAAAATTAGCATGCAATTAAGAAAAATAGGAGGAGGATAGTATTAATCTGATTCGTTTAAACAACACAAATTCGAGTCAATTTCGCAACAGTTGTTTATTTATAAAGTACCTTTTGTTCTTTTTATTTGCATAAAATGATCCAAAACAACCTTATTTATTTTCCTTTATAGGTTATCGGATTGTTATTGGAAAAAAATAGGATCTTTGCAATTCCTCAATATTATTTCAATCTGTTCGAGATGGCACCGATTATCAAGGAAAATCCAATTGCAATTGAAGAACGATCAGAGTCAGTGTTTTTGTTTTACACTCGTAGTGTTGGAGATATAATTCATTACTATCTCCTTAAAACTCAATTCACAACGTTAGAGGGCCTTCAAGATTAGTTACTAAATCATTAATCTTTCTTTATACACAATTTTCATCTTTACATTTATAGCTTTTTCTTTTTATAAGATCTAAAAAATTAAATTTATAAACAAAAATTAATTGCACAAATTCAATTTTTTCTTTCTTTTTTACTTCTTTTATCTTGTTAATTTCAAGTATTAGATTACATATCAAATATGATTTCATAACTTTTGTAATAGTCGTTGCAATTTTGAATAAAAAATTTGAGTTGTTACTGACTCCTGTTGATACAATGCCAGTCGGTGGTGGTGACACCTTCACAGTTCCCTTTTCACGCCCAGA
Source organism: Oikopleura vanhoeffeni (assembly GCA_004367855.1). Taxonomy (NCBI): domain Eukaryota; kingdom Metazoa; phylum Chordata; class Appendicularia; order Copelata; family Oikopleuridae; genus Oikopleura; species Oikopleura vanhoeffeni. Next base: position 343,834 of record SCLH01000881.1, on the reverse strand, counting down.
AGTTTGCAAGAACTATTCTGGTCCTGAGTCAATCAAGTCTCTTTTGGAAAAGGTCACCAATGAGGGATGGGAGGCTGATTTTCGCTGTGATGCAGAAGAGTTCGACTTTGTATTGGACTATGACCTTATGCTCCCCCGCGAAGCTGTAAGTTTTCCCCCTTATTTATAGTGGATATCACTTGTGATTTTAACTTTTATTGCATGATAATAAACAAAACAAAATTTTTTTTAAAAAATTGGGGAGAGTAGGGGGGGGGAGGGGATAGGGCATATGCGATAGGATAGGGGATGGGATAGGATTCGCGATAGGATAGGGGATATTATAGGGGATAGGATAGGGGATCGGATAAGGGATAGGATAGAGGATAGGTTAGGGGATATGATAGGGGATAAGGTAACTGTCCGCTAAAAAAGTTGCCCTGAAAAATTTATATTATACTAAACCGACCAAAAAAAATCGATTGGTGCTGGTCTCACAGCTTTTTGATGAGCGGTTCCCTCACTAGAGGGCGCTGAAGTTAAGTTCAAATTCACTTTTGGTGCCAAACTATATCGGATTATATTTATTTTTATATCAGAATGACCGCAAAATTATATTTCTACATCTAAATAAACAAAAAATTAAATGGTTAAAATATTTCCGCTGCTATCGCTGAAAATGTGTTTTTTTTCAGTAAAAAGCTCAAGGATTTTCAAATCACAATAAAGTGTTTGAGAAAATATTTTAGCAGTTTAACAAAAAAGTGACTTCACGCACAAAATAATTAGTAATAATTACGCAATTTCGAGGCCTACTATTACTAATTATTTTTAGCGCGTAGTCACTTTTTTGTTAAACTGCGAAAATATTTTCTCAAACTCTTTATTGTCATTTGAAAATGATATAATACATCGAAAGCTTATCAACATTTTAGTTTTTAATTGAATTAAAAAAATACCATATAGCATGTCTCGAAAAAAACAAAGCAAAAAATGTTTTATATATTAAAAAATGTTTTTTTTGTTAATATATGTTTTTTTTGTTAAAAAATGTTTTTTATTTACAAATGTTTTGTTAAACAATTTTTTGTTAAAAATGTTTTGTTAAACAATTTTTTGTTAAAAAAATGGTTTGTTAAAAATGTTTTGTTAGTAAATGTTTTTTGTTAAAAAAAACCCCTGCCGTGTCAACTCTATATGGAAATGTAGGCACCTCTAAGATTTTCCTCAAAAATTAAAATTCGAGGCACCTTTAGAAAAAAAGTTACAGTCCACAACCTCTAACTGGAACACTTACCGACCTAAAAAAAGCGTTCCAGTTAGAGATAACCCCTATAATTTTGCTCACAAAGCTACATTGCATATTAAAATTGCTTTATTTTGTGGTCAAATTCGTTGGTAAATGAAGAAAGTTTTGTGTATAACATAATTTATATTACACAAGTCAAATACAGCAGGCAGTTTTGTCTCATTTTTTTTGAAAAAAAACTTGTTATAGAAGTTTGTTTTGTTTTTTTCTTGTTACGAATTTGCATTTTTAAAAAAATGATATCCATTTTTGTGAAATTTTTGTGGCTCTGTGAGAAAATTGACACAAAATCGCAAAAAGGCAGCCCAAGAGTTTTTTCCAGTAAGTTTTATCGCAATTGTATGAACGGTCTAGTAGCAGGGTCCGGCGGATAGGTGAAAGTTTTTTAGCTCAAAACATTCACCTATCCGCCGGACGTCTGGGAAGATACGCTCTGATTGGTCAATAAAAACAAGATCTAGAATTTATAATTTAGTTAAAGGGTAGTCAGAGTAATTTAGGCTGATTTTTTGCACAATTTTTCGTCACAAATGCAAAAGTGACCGGTTTGAAAACCTCAGAAACTACTTTTTTGGATAATTGTCTCACGCAGTAATTCGAATTTAGCTTCTAGAATGCATTTATTTAATTTTTTTCAACCAAATATATTACAGTCATCGCTCCCTAACTAGAACACTTACCGAGTCGGTAATACCGACCTAAAAAAAGTGGTTCAGTTAGGAGCGATGAATGTAAATAAAATTTTTATTAAGAATGAATTCCAAAAAGATTTCTAAGAAAAAAAAAGTCACACTCAAAAAAACTATCACTTATCGCTCATAGAGAAATTAAAAGTGCTAGAAATACGCCAGAAAATCCTAAAGCTACTGGGGCCGTTATTATCAAATTTTTTTATGAGGAAACTCAGCGAAGTATTACAAACTCGACTCTAAGAAGAATCATAAATAACTTTGATTTTCAAACAAAAGAAATAAATAGTTATNAAAAAAAAATCGATTTTTCGCTCAAATTTTCGAGATTTTACAGGGTGTCATGAAGCCAGTTCTAGCGCCTTAGTCTTAAAATGACCAGAAAAAAATTCTCTACAAGATAGCCTTAACACATTAAAACCGATTTTTGACTTTTGAAATTCCTTATTTCAAATCGTCTATAAAAATACTCAAATATGCCTATCTTTTGGCTTTTCGAAAACGCCTATCTTTTTGTCTGAGAAGTTTTGAAAAGAACCCTATCTTTTGCCTTTCACCTATCCGGACGTCAGGGAGAAAAAGTTTTTATTTTCAGATGCGTGGGCGATTGAGGAGGCTTACGTAGGTTTTTGCGTGGGTTTCACCTATCCGCCTTTACCTATCCGCTGGACCCTGCTGTAATCGAGCTTTTTTTTTCCAAGGGTCCCTAAATCAATTTTTTTTGGGTTTTAGGCAATTTTTTTCGCATGAAGCAAAATTTTCAAAAAATTGACCGAGAGTTTTACGACGTTTTCTGGGGGCGAAGAACTAGATAGGATTTATGAAAATCACATGTCGATTAAACCAGTGGATCTATTTTCAATGATTTTTGAGACCCTTTTTAAATCGGTAATAATATGCGTAGGTTGAGATATTGGACCTTGGAATTATATCAGAAGAGATTTTAAAGGCTAGAGGTATCGATATAGGTGGTCTGCATCCCAGTTGGACCTCTGTTCTGCACATAAAATACATTGCAAAGACCATCGCTTTTTCTCATTATTCTAAAAAGGGGAAATTTTTAAAAAAACTGATCAATTTTGCCCTTATTTCAATTAATGATAGTCGTCGATTTAAATTGATCCCAGCCGCCTAAATTTATTTTCGCGCACTTTCGTTTCTCTCGTAAATCTGTTTTTTGCAAATATATAAAAAAACTGCAAATTATGATTACTACATGCGCAAAGGAGCTAAATTTTGAGCTAAAGTTTGAAAAACTCTGTCCAAACGTAATTCATAAAAAAATATTCCAATATTCCGATTATTTATATTGATAAATCACAGGTGACAGCCTACAATATAACAACTAAAATATATTAATTATACACTATTTACATTATTCAAAAATACAGTATCGAAAAGTACTAGCCTACTTATTCTTTATTTCATTTAAAAAAACGAGGAAATCGTAAAATGCTCTTTATCGCCACCAGGAGCACAAACATTTTGTAAAATTTATCAGATTATTTTTCTTAGGGTCAACTTAATAAACGCTGAAATTTTGAGTTCAATACCTTCAGTATTTCTAGAACCACAATTTGTACGAAATATCCCTAACTATGTTTCAATTCACGGTAAAAGTTTATATCCCACGTGTCAAAATTGCCGCTGTTAGCAAATTTTGCTCATTTTTCCAAATGAAAATGATTCTCAAAATCGTCTAAAAAATACATGTCAAATTATTATTTCCAGCTCTGTCTTCGCCGTATTTGCGCAGTGTGTTGCGTGGGCGTTCGATTAGACTAGATGATCGGTGGCTCGTGAGTTGGCTGGGCAGCTCGCTAATCGGCTTGGGTTTGGCTTGCGGATTGGACCAATGGCGAGTCTGGATTCAGCTAACTAATCTTTGCCCTCATTGGCCCATCGATCCTGCCCATTTCAAACCGTAAACATTTTTTAATATCCGAAGAGGATTTGAACAAAAAGAAAATTTTAAAAGAGAAAAATTATAACGACTTAACAAATTTCAATAATTTTCGAATTATTTCAAGCAAATTAAAATTGATCATTTTCAAGATGTGGAATTGTGTTGAAGATAGAGTAGATCATGGACAATTTGGGAGGATTATGAGGAGAATTATATTTCGAAATGTTTATGCAGATAGATCGGCTGTTTTATCGGAGAAACCAATTGCAAAAAATACTCTGGGGTTTTTGAAGGTAATTAACTCGTTTTCGCACTTTAAGGGAGTGGTCGTCGCTGATTTGCCTGTTTTAGATGCAGTTTCTGGCTAAACTGGCAAAGGTGGAACTCCAAAAACTTTTTTTACGTAAATAACAACTCTTTGCAATCATTTTCAGAATTTCAGTAATCTGATACAATCCAACCTACGCACTCATATGAGCGTAGAATAAACCTTACCAAAAACACTAAAAAGCTTTCTCCTCCGTAAGTTTTTATCATTTTCATTTCTTTTTCGTGTCAGGCTCCAGACCATCAATACGAAAAATAATTTAGAGTGTTTTTTTCGAAATTTAGCTTTTGTCGGACAAAAACCTAAAAAAACGAAATCTGAAATCGAGATTTTTTTGTCTCTTTATCACATTTTTTTGTCTCTTGACTGCTCCGATTTAAAAATAGCACAAAATTCTTAAACATGTTTAAATATATCAAAAAACAATAAAACTATTTTTTTTTTCTATCAATTTAATTTTTTGAGTTTCAAATATTGAAAAATTATAGTACCTTCATATGCCTCCAGAACGAAGTCTGATCAAAATTTCGAAAAAACGCTCTAGATTATTGTTAAACTAGTTTGAGCTTTCATATAAAGTATAAACCGAAAATTTATCTTGAAATTGGCGGAGGAGAAAGCTTTTGAAAAAGCCTCTAAATCTCAATTTCATTTTTTAAAGTTTTTGTCCGACAAAAGCTAAATTTCGAACAAAACGGCTTTAGATTATTCTTTGTATTGATGGTCTGGAGCCTGACACAAAAAATTAATGAAAATGATAAAAACTGACGGAGAAGAAAGCTTTTTAGTGTTTTTTGGTAAGGTTTACTATACATTCATGTGAGTGCGTAGGTTGGATTGTATCAGATTAGTGAAATTCTGAAAATGATTGCGAAGAGTTGTTTTTTACGTTAAAAAAGTTTTTGGAATTCCACCTTTGCTAGTTTAGCCAGAAACCGCATCTAAAAACAGGCAAATCAGCGACGACCACTCCCTTAAGAGGGTATAGCCTATACCGTATAGGTCGCTGGAATTGTATTTTATCGATAAAACATCAGCCAACAAGGGCTACAAGGATATTATTAAGATTAGCCAGTTTGTAAAACTAGCCTTGAACTTGCGTGAGAAATGTGCGAAAACTTTTTAGTATGCATACACTCCTTGCCACATAAGCGACACCAGAAGACATAAACCAAATTGGAAAAACTATCTCCTCCTAGGTTTCATTCTCAAATAAATTGCAAAGTTGACATACCCTGTATAATTAGTAGGCCAAACTTACTAGGTTATATTTTGGAATTCACCAAAATTTCAGCAAAAGCTAGCACAGAAGAAATAAAAACCTCTTAGAGAGCGTTTTTGTCAAATTTCTTTCTAAACTCAAAACATAAATTTTTGAAGGTCACGTGAAAAAGTTTCCGAAAAAAAATGTGCTTCGATGTTTTCGAAAGTAGGCTCAGAAGAAAGCCACGGAAACACTGATCAGAAAGTCAGCTTACGTCAAGTTGATATTTTGAAGTTGTGGTGGTCAAATTCAAACAAACATTATTTTTTAAGTTAATTTTGAAACAAAAAATACTTAGACAAAATTGATCATAGTTATTTTACCTAACTAGTTTCGGATTTATTTTAATTCATTTTCAAAGGTTTTTTGTTTTTAGAAATTGGGTTGAACAGTTTTTTGCGGAGTTCGCTGAGCACAGAAGTAAAGACAAACTTAGAAAAAAATCGAAAAAACGCAAAAAATTGGGAAGATTTTTTTGATGATTTGATTGGAAGTGAACTTTTTAACCAACACCGATCAATTTGAAGCATTTTAAACACCCCTAAGACCTTATAAAACCAGCGACCTAGGGTCATACCCAGGAGACCTATGATAGATCACCTATCTTTAAAACCAAACCCCTCAGCACTGATTCTTTAAGTTTACGGGGTTAAACTTTCTCAAAAAAAATAATTCCGACCATGAATTTTTTTTTGAGACACTTAGTGATCACAATTTGAGTATTGAAAAACAGCTTTTTCGGCTTTGTTAGCCACTTTTTACGTATATTTTTTCATTTTTTTTTGTAAATGTAAGGATGGCGTCAGAAAAACGTTAACTTTATATCACAAAAAATTTTTTTGAATATTTTAATTTTGGTCATTTTGAAGGAATTTTGATCAAAAATGCGTAGGCGAAACCGCTTAAAATGCAAATTGATATTGATGGGCCATGTTTTGTCTTAAATTTTTTTATCGTTACCTACGTCAAATTTTACGGGCTATCTTATGGGCAAGTTTTACGTTTGCGATAGTATGCGATGCGACCTTTTGCGTACTTTTACCGCAATTTTTAATTTAAAAGGCCATTTTGGGCAGGAAATTTTTTTTTCAAATTTTTTTTTAAATTCTGTATTAGTCACCTATTTTCATATGCTGATAAAATTGTTGGTTTAAAAGTCGATTTTACTCTATATGACCCTAGCTATTTTCCTTAGGCTTAGGGGGTGGGTATCGTAATTTTGTCAACTAATTGTCAAAAACCACTTTTTCGTTATTATTGACTTTAATTCTTAGAATATTTTTCGAACGCGATTTTACGAGTTAACTCGTAGACTCGATTTCCGGCAAGTAGTGAACCATTCAACCATTAAATCGCATTTTACGATGCTTAAACATTAATGACAAATCAGTTATAAAGTTATCGATTAACTTGAAGACAAAATGACGTTGTTGCGTTTTTTTTTTGGAAAATTTTTACTGTATTACAGTATTATTTTTTGCAAATATTTTAATCAAAAATTAAACCTTTCATCGTGATCCGAAAAAATTCTAAGACATTTTTTCCATTACATCATAGCCAATGATCACGTGACCGTATATTTAAGGAATAAGGTGGTAAAAGTAGTACTGTTTTTTCCAAAAATTGCTTAAATCAATTTTTGAAAGAAGTGAAGTGGTTCTTTAGAGTTTTAAGACTTTTTTCCCATTACACCAAAGTCCAAAAGCGATCAACGTGACTTCAAATTAGGAAATACGGTTTTGGTGAAGTAAACAAATAGTGATCAAATTACGCCGATTTTTAGGCCATTCCACCTATTTTAAGAGTTTTGAACATAATATATTTTCCAAACACGTCACGTGATCTTATTTTCAAGAAATAAGGATTTATTTTGACATATTTTAAACCTTTTTTTTGGATTATTTCGTCACGTGATTTTATTCGGACTTTGATGTATGAGAAAAATGTCTTAAAAACACTTGAAGTTGACCTGGAATTTTTTTGACGAATTGAGTACTTTTTCAAATTACTGTATATTTGGTAATATATATTTTTTTTCAAAAGTTACACAAATCATGCGAAAGACCCCTTAAAGAATCGTAACGAATTTCTAAGACTTCCATTGCATTAAAGTATGGCTCCGGTTTAAATAGAGCATTCCAGAAGTCAAAACTTAAATTCAACATAGATAACAAATGAGACGCTACGTGATCTCGCCTACGTGAGCTTCTCTTTTATTTTTCAATGCAAGAAATAGATTCCAAATAATTTAAGAGTTTTATACTAGAAATTTTGTAGAAACAATAATTATGTTAAGACTGATAGAAAATCATTTGAAGTTTTATATGAGTAATTGCAAATATAAATTAAGGTTTATTCATCTCATTATTGCACTTTTATAGTCGAGTGAGAGTAAATTTCGCAACTTTTTGTTTCTTATCCTTATAAATGCCTTAATTCGTTTAAAATTTATTTTGTTATTTTATTGTATAGCAAATTGGCTGAATATTTTAAGCTATTGAACAATGTATGTTGATAATGAAACATTGCTTATATGGCTCGATCTATTAGAATGGTCACTAGTTGCCGAAATCGAGTCTGGGTACAGATTCATGTCTAAAGTCTACGAGTTAAGGGGGTTGTGTAATTATAAAATGACAAAATTGTTTTAGCCTGGCGAAAAAGTTGCTTATTACGATAATTGTGAAATTCGAGAAGGAAATTTTCTATGTTCATCTTATTCAAAAAATAACTTTGACCCCAAAACAATCGTGACCGAACTTCTTTCAACTGACGAAGAGCTACAAAATTTCTGCAAAGAAAATAATATTTCTCAGAAAAACGAACATATTTTCGGCCTGGCCATCGAGGCCTTTTCCTTTCTACACCGAAAATTGCGCGAGATGAAAAATACGCAATTGTCAATACAAAATTCGATGAATCAAAATTTTCAAACTCAAAATGTAAATACTTCGTTTACCACTCCAGTAAATGATCGTAAAAGAAAATATCCGGAACAAACTCCTGAGTTGCCAATGCCAAAAGATATGAAAATAAGTGAGAATGATAGAGTCTCAGATAGATGCGAAACTGTAGAATTTTATATTGATACTACCGAAAATGAAAGTGATGGAGGTTCTAGAGAAAGTAAGTTTGAATGCCTCCAAGTTTAAATTGTACATATCCTTTTTCCAACCTAAGTCCATCTTAAAAATGCTTACTATCTCTATAGCGCGTGTTCGAATCCCACTAATGTTGTCTTAGTGATTGTCTTGAGTATGATTATAGGCAAGGGTGCTTGATATTGCGACCGCCAAAGTTGATCGGTGTGTGGTCTTGGGTCTTTTTTCCCGTCTTTTAAATGACGGGAGAAAAAAATATTATTTTTCTCCCGTCTTTTTTTTGACGGTAGAAAAATAATATTTTTTTCTCCCGTTATTTAAAAGACGGGAGAAAAAAAATATATTTTTCTCCCGTCTCAGAAAAAAAATTTTTGTGAAAACTTTGAATTTTTTTTCTTTTTTTTGGTGAACAAATTCCCGACGCTATTTTTTTATTCGAATAAAAATAAGATACAATAATTGACAATAATTTAATTAATAATAAATTTTTTAATAAATTCCCGTAAAATTAGGATTTTTATTGTAATCATGAAATTCTTTAGTCAATTTTTAGGGCAGATTATTTTATTTGCAAGGACAATTTCAAGTTAAGGAGACTTGGACAACAGTTCAATCAGAAATGTTTTAATTTTTTATATTTTGAAGAATACAAATTTTAGCCATTTTATTTTCATATTGTTACGAATAACGGACCCATTTGCAATGTTTTTTATTTGAACTCGCGGCTACGCTGCGGTTAGAGACAAACTTTCATCCATGTTTCGCGTTCCTCAAAATAAACTCAGCAAAATTTTGCTCTGAAGAGTCAAATTATATAGATTTGCACATTCAATCATCGAATGTGTTAGATCGATATTCACTATTTTCCTTATTGAAATATTTAAATACAAACAAAATCCCAACCAAAACAATCGAATCTAGAGTCTGTAAAGACGGACAAAAGACGGTGGGAAAGACGAGAAAATACCCTCACCCCGATTGTGTAATCACTCAAGCAAGCACTCAGACAATCACTAAGACAACCTGTAGTGGCATTCGAACGACCGCTATAGTCTATGAGCCTATAGAGATAGTAAGATTTTAAGATGGAAACTTAGGTTGGGAAAAGATATTATACAAGAATCGCTCTGGACAATCCACGCCACGATGTTCTCGAAAAGAAAACGTAAATTTGAAGAGGCAGGTTTTGTTTGGGACGCTCTTGGGACATTACCATTGGTGGGCTCTTAAATCTTTAGCCGATCTTGATCTTACATGAATTTTAGGAAGCTTTGAGACATCTACGCATTTCAATTAAGAACGCTCTTGGACATCTAACGCCACTTGAAATTAGGAACACTTTGAATATAAAATAAACTTTTAAATGAATATTTTTTCGGTTATTCTATCTAGACAAAATATTTAAGAGCAAAAATGTTTTCATGTTGGCTGACGAAAACATTTACAATTTTAATTTCATTAACATAGTTAAAAAATTATCTCGTTTAATATGGTCTCGAGTTTATCGTATACGGACGATTTATTTTTAGAATTCATTATCAGATCGTCTTCTTTAGATTGTTCTAAAATACATGCAAATCTAGAGTACAAGATGACTTGCAAATTAGGTGGTACCGCGATTGAGCATTGTCTGTTATGCTATCGACAAAAATGGGATATGGTAGATTTTTTTTCACTGAAAAATTGTTTTGATATTTTTTTTGAAATTTTTCATCTCTTCTGATTGGCTGAAAACAATAATCTGTAGTTTTTCTTTTTTACACAGGCATCAGAAGTCATGAATTTCCATCCAGTTATCATGTTTATTAAAACCGTATACGAATAACTCAGTAATACAGATTACTACTGCTTCAGTATATGCGTCAATGGAGACTCAACTCGAGACCTAATGATTGAACATAAAACAACACGATCTCTTCACCTAGCAGGGTTTCGGCTCGAAAAGCCTACATTCATTCAGCTGGGATTCCAAGGATCCTAGGTTAATAATATGGGAATTCTCAATATGGCGCGAAACATGTCTTTTTTGAGCGTTGAACAACTCCGAAAAAAACGTTTATTTTTGAAAAATCCGTTTCTTGAGTTAGCAAAAAATCTTCGGAGGTGTTTCTTATTTTTGAGTGAGTCATCTGAACAGCAACAAACCGGAAAAAGGGCATGGGAAAGAACTTATTTTTATTTTTGAATAATCGGATATTTTCAATTTTGACGTTAGCTGGTTATCTGGAGAGAATGCTCTTCATTCTATTAAAACCTGCAAATAAAAATTAATTGATTTGAAGAAATATTTTCTTAACATCGGCAATCGCAATCAATTTCTCTCTCTTTGCTGAAAATTATTTTTGACGTGCGATCCACTGGTGGCGCTGTTTTTGGCGAGCAAGTTTCTTGTACGAAAGGCAAAGATGTACATTTTTATTTTCGTAATTTTTACTAACTTTTTCGGTGTACTCGTAAAATTTTGCTCCTAACATCTCGAATTTAGATTCTCTTCAACGTTATTTGGTGTTAAACCCGGAATAGAGGTGCCCGAAAACTCGAATTAGTTCAGAAACATATAATTAGGTTTTGGTGTTTAAATATGCGCAAGCATCGACTTTGTGGGAACGGTATTCAGCAACCATTAGTCTAAATGAATCATCAGGTGTTCTATCATGCGATTCTTTGAGTTTGTGTGTAACGAGTCAACACCGGTATTTAGCTTTACAGCCGAAAGCCTCATTAGACAGAAGTAATGAACAGTAAACCATTAGAAAAAAATTTTTGAAATTTATAACATTTTTTCTCCAAGAATTTTTTATAAAAAATTATTGCATCGCTGATTGGTTGATAATAAAACATTCTCAAAAAGTGACTTTGACCCCGAAATAAAACCGCAGATTAATCTAGACAGAAAACTTATTTCACAAATCGGAAAATGGCGTGTTAAGATAATCAAATACGAAATTGTCAATGTTCGCTAAACAAAACTTTTAAAATAGAATTTGATGAACATGTCAGTATGAGAAATACAATGATAAGCCACCATTAAATGTTGCACCATTGAATAGCGAAATTTTCTGGAGTTTATTTGATCTATTTTTTAAAGAAATTTTGATCCGATTCGCTGATTGGTCAGAAAATAAATGAGCTCATAACTCACTTTTTTACTCCAGAATATAACCGGCATGATTTAATCTATACTAAAAAAATATTGTTTTTTTACTGCGTTGCAATCAGAAATGAGTGAAGGGTATTCAAAATGACAAAATTGTCAATTCCAAGGGGTATGCGACTCTGATTTTGCCATATTTCTCGGTGAAATTACTACTAAGAGGGCTCATGAGAAAAACGAAAATGCTGACTTGGTAGATCTTTCTTCTAATCATTGCAAACAAGTGCATCACAAATTAGTTATTGACCATCACACGAATAGGTACAGGCGTTCCATAAACACTTTCAAACTGCAATCTATCTCCCTTCCAGACTGTTATATCAAATTGAGCTTCTTGTCACAGTCACGTACATGTAGTATTTGGCGGTCTAAAATTGTTCATTGCCGATCAAAAAAGCTTGCCTAAAAGACTTGACATAGTACGTCGATAGCGTGATTATGTGACAATTGAGCTCAATTTGATTACCCTTCTGTGAAGATGAGATTATGCAGTTTCAACAGTTGCTATGCTAAACGCACGTAACACTATGGTGGATGGTCAAAACTAATTTGCTGTTGCATGCACTTATTTTTTTCCGACAAGACACAAGGATTTAGAAGATCATTAACAATAAAGCATTTCGGGCTTTCATCATGAGCTCTTGTTAGTTTATATTTCACCGAGATATGGTCAGATCAGAGTCGCATACCCCTTAATTGACAATGTTTTCATTTTGAGTACCCTTCAACCATTTTCTGATTTGCAACGCAGTTAAAATATTTTGCTGTTTTAGCAGCTGTTCCTTGATCCAAAAGGAGTGGACCTGTTTGCATGTGTAGAGTGAAGCACGCGGTCGAGGACCAAAGGCGCGGAGAAAATAACACACAAACCGCGACGGGAGCGTCCGGGACCACAAGAGGCAGGGGGGCGGACGGGGCCACATCTTAAGTTAGTTAGCATTGTTACCAGAATTGTCAACATACAGAGTCGCGAATACCCTTTAGAGATTGGACTGTTTCTCATTCTTGAAATCCCCTTAACACGCATTTCTGATGATTTCAACTGTGTTGTGGCGTTGTTAGTGGTTTTGTTGTGGGTTAAAAAATATTTTGGTTTGTTGTTGGGGCGGGTTTAGCTATTTACTTAATCATGCGTTCCAATTGTCTGGAGTCATATAAGTGACTTTGAAGCTTCTTTTATTTTATGACCAGACGGCACCAATTTTGAAAATTGTTCTGAAAATAGATCAAAGTAAACCACTTCAGAATTTTCCTATCTAATGGTGCTTTCTTATATTTCTCATATCATGTTCCTCAAATCTTAATTAGAAAGTTGTCGTTCATGCTTAAAATTTGACAATTTTTGTAATTTGATTTTACTCTTACAACCATTTCGGATTGGTAAAAATATGATTTTCTTGTCTAATTTAATCAATTGCGGTTTATTGCGGGTCAAAAGTCACTTTTGAGCATTTTTATTTTTCAACAATCAGCGTATCGCATGTAATTTCAATAAATTTCTGAAATATATAAAAGTCAATAATCTTTCAGAATTTTCATTCTAATGTGTTACTTCATGTTAATTTTATAATGAGCTTTCCTGTAAATGGTATAATACTGTGTTTGCTGTTTACACCACCAAGCAAAATCTCGCTGAAAGCACCACTGTGGTCATCTTGAGACTATGGTTGCGAATACGTTTGCACAAAGTCGTTGCTTGCGATCTTTAGGACCATAAATCATTGATTTCAAATAATTCGAGTTTTGGGCACCTACTTCCGGTGCTGTTCTACGCCCGTGATCAACGTTCCTACAAGTTAATTTTAAATTTGATCTGCGGATACGAGAATTTCCGCTGCTAACCCAAATAATAAGTCAGCATTGAAGGAAAGGGATGTACATTAGGTTTTTTGAAAAACGATTTTGAGAGTTACCCTCAAAAATTTCATATTTAATGTTTCGAAAATTTCTTTAGTTTTCCCAAGGGCAAATTCTACATTTTATACTAAATATGCGTTAACGTGTACAAGGAAACATATCCTGGATAATATTGTTCTCTGCTAAACCCGTCAATTATTCTAGAATGCAATACAAAGTCATAATTTTTCAAAAACGTTTTTTGAACACATGAGAGTTAATAAAATTTGTCTTTCTAAAAGCTAAATAGAACAATTTGTGAACGTTTCTGATGCTTCAAATGGTTCAGATGTACTATCAGGTAATAGAAACACAGCCGTGGAATTTCGTCAATTCTAGAAATTTGAGTTCCAAATACAAATTTTTTGTGGAAAATTCAATGCTTCTGTAAAAATTAGTCTTTCCCAACGGAGGTTTTCTCGGATTAACCCAAATCATAAACGCGGAATCAAGTGTAACCAGTTGTGAAAAAATAAGGTTTTCCCAACGTAGGTTTCTCAATTCAACCAATCAAACGGCGGAATCAAGTGTAACCAGTTTGGAAAAAGAAGGAAAATCTTCACCCTGTATACTATATTTTTTAACCAAGTATGCCGTACAAAGTTACCAAGGACACATCTAGATTAAATATGTTCTCTGCGGTATACGCATTAACTATTTCTAGAATTGCAATGCAAAGTTCATATTTTACAGAAATAACGCCATTTGGACACCTACGAGTTAAATATGGAAAAAATCATATGCGAACTTTTTCTTCCTGCGGGTGAAATTCACCCCTTCCTGCATTTTTAACATGATATGAAAACTTTCATTTTTGACTTTTGACTCAACTCGCGTCCACACTACTGCAATCCAATTCATCGTTTTCATTAAATCATAGTAAGAATCTCTATGAGAGAGAGAGATGAAAAGAGAAGGTTTTACAACCAATTCAAGTCTTAATATGTTTCTAAGTAAATACTAGAAATATTTAAACTTAGAAACAGAAATCTTTTTCCGTCATTATTTTTTTCCTGTATTTATGACTCTTATTCGATATTTTGTTTAAAGTATCCCACAACCATAAAACAAGCATGAAAGCTTTAACAATTTCGTTACAAAAGATAAAAACATTTCGCTTTGATATAGGAACGAAAAACGTAATTTTAACGTGTCTTCAATTTAGCTGCCGAAAATATTTAAAAAGAATTACTGTACAAATTCTCCTGAATCTCATAATCAAAATGATAACTTGTGGTCTGGTGAAGATTTGAAAGTGGCTGGAGAGTCCCCAGAGCGTTCCCTGAAAATCTGAAAATGGCGAGATGCCAAGAGCGTTCCTAAAACTTCTAAATGGGCGTATAATGGCCAAGAGCGTCCTAAAAATCTAAAATGTGCGTAGATGTCCACAGAGCGTTCAAAACCAAAACCTGCCTTCTTCCCGAGAGGATTTCACTGTTTTCTTTTCAAGAATCTACGTGGCGTCGGATGTCCCATGGCGTTTCTTTATCAATATACGGTACGTGTTTATATAAAGGGTAACTACAATCGATATTTCGATAAGCTGATTTTGGAATGATATCATTCGTCCAACAACTCTAATGAAACACTTACCGACCTAAAAAAAAGGCGTTCCAGTTAGAGAAGTGTTCCAGTTAGAGATAAACCCCTTAATTTTGCTTTACAAAGTTACATGCATACTTAATTGCTTTATGGGGCTGGTCAAATGGCGTTGGTTAAATGTAGAAGTTTTGTTATACATAATTAATACACAAGTCAAATACAGCAGCAGTTTTGTCTCATTTTTAAAAAAAAACTTGTTTATAGAAGTTTGTTTTGTTTTTTTTGTTACCGTAATTTTAAACCGCTAAAACAATGTTTCAATGGCGTCAAAATTACTGATTTCTTCTAACAAAACATTTTCCATTCGGAACTTTGTAATTTCTTCATCGGCATCAGGGGCGTAACTTAGAATCTGTCGGATTCTTCAGCTTCTGAAATCTGTTCAAGATAGCGAATTTGATACGAAATATATTTTCAAAATTGTGAGTTCTGTAACATTGATTTCGAAAGTATCGAGACCAGCAATTTTTCTGAAAGCCATCTAACATTTTCGAGAATGAAGAAGAGATTGAGTCGATCGCTTTCTTTCAAATTCCAGTTTCAAAATTATGCCACTTTTTCATTTTTTCATCACCGTGAATCGAACCCAGGAGCAACTTTTTCTTGAAATTTTTCTTCAAATTCTTGGCAAATTCGAAGGGATTTGTACGATTTTTTCTCATGAAACTGTTTTATTTGCTGTTTCTTTGTAAATTTAAATTCTAAGCATATTTTGGTACTGTCGTATTTGTCTAAGCGACGTTTGTCTAAGCGAAGTCTTTAGTGTCTTTTTTGCGTTTTTTTGTGGCCAAAAACCCTGAGCATTTTTCAAAGTTCAACAATTTATTTACGTCTTAAGGCCGAAAATTATATACCAGTTCGAGTTTTTATTGAGATCGTCCCGAATTTGTTGCATACCAAGTTCAATATTTAACAGTAGATTGCGGCTGTTCATGCTGAAAATTTGGCTTATGAGTACAGCTCTCAGCTCCTTATTCGATTTTAGAGCAAAATTTCAGCTTTATTTACGCAAGGCGGACGTTTTTTTTTACGTCTATGGCGACGTTTTAAATTTTCAAAACGTCGCTGATAGACAAAATCGACAGTAGTTTTTTTTCACTCATTTATATGCTTATATGAGTTACTAAATTATAATAGTTTTATGATATTGATTATAACGTTAGGTTTTGAATATATTAATCTAGTGCCATATCTAGAATGTCAAAAAATGTACTATATATTATCACAGAAGCCTCTAAAGCTTAAAATGTAACAACGCCGATAATATTATGTCTACCAATTTTTGACAAAATAATACAAAATAATCTGGTGAGGTCGCCTTTGTGAGGCTATTTACAATTTATTAAGATCTGCTTAAGGCGTTTCTGTGATATATATTACATTTTTTGAATTATAATTGACTAGATTTATTGTATTTTCAAATTGCATATATAGCATGCAGTTCAATCACAACAATAACAAAACGGCCCAGATTTTTTACTTTCTTCTTCAAGCGTTTAGAGATAATATTTATAATAATTATTAGATACCACCACCAAAAAAAAGCAATCATTAATATAAACGTTCTATACCTATTAATATTAGTAATATCAATACAGCATAAAAAGAGTAGAGATATGTGGAGTAGAGGAAAGACAGAGACAATGTCGATTTTTGTCTCTAGCGTCGGCCGCGTAGCGTTTTTGAACATCTGTCAAGAAACGCTTGTCTCCATCTCTAGCATGCGCTTTGGTTAGAACGTAGAAAATGAAAATAAAAAACAGAAATAACGTTCTTGCAGTGCCCGCTTAGAATTGTTAATGGATATGAACTATGATTAGACAGCTGATGTCACTTTTCTAAAATTGTTTGCTGGATTCACTTCTCTACTATACATCATTTTTTTCTAAGGTTAAAATGTGAGTCTTGGGCTGCTTAGTAACAATAATTTTTGCTACTCTCATTAAACTCACGAAAAGATTATGGCAGCGATTGGCTCGATTCGAGAGACGTTCCTCTCTATTGTCGGTGTATACTCTTATCGCTCACCACGCACAAATTTTGCATGACTCAATCCGAAGCGACTAGCTAAAATTGCTTCGGTCATCATGATATTCGAAGTTACTTCAAGATAAGATTATAAATCCTCAATTTCGGAGTCTCAATTAAAAACTCATCTGTTTATAATTTTCCCTAGACCGTAAAATTTTGAACTGAAAAAATGCCGTATTTGGCCCAAAAAGCAAACAACTTAACGGTCGCCTTGACAACTGTCCGCTTAGACAAACGACGAGTACGTCAAAAAGTCAGATTCTTGACCCCTTTAATATTATAACAAGATAACCAGCCATTAAACGTTCATGAATAATATAGAATCCGACACATTCCTTTTCACTTGCAAGTTGTTAAAAGGTAATTCACATTAGAGAACATTGGCGCCTGGGCGACTCACCAGTTCGAAGTCGCAGTGAAAATGAAGCGACATAAATTTGTATACCTGTTATTGAAAGAGCGTCGATCACTCTCACCATCAATCTTCTAAGAGATGTAATTATCAGATGTCTGTTCTTAGCTTCAAATCATGTTTCTCTAACTCCATATTTTAATATTGTGTTCATCTTAGTACATATTCTAGAAGCGGAGATCACTGATTTACTTATATTAAGCCATTTTGATGCCGTTGAAAAAATTACAGTGCCAGGAATGGTATGCGTTTTTGATATTAAAGATATTTCAGTAATTTTACAAAAGCCTAATAGTTCAGTTTATGAAACATCGTTTGAGTTAGTTCAGCTTTAACAAAATTCTAACAAAAAAAACATCAACTTCAAGAGACGATATAACGTTTTTTTTAGTAATATTGAGCCAAACGGCCTGCTTATTGTTATTATAATATTTAACGACACTGTACAATTACTCGGTTGACCACAAATAAAGCAATCTATATGCTAAAGTAGCATTAGTCAGAGATAGGTTATCATCAACTGTAACAGCTCACTGGATGCGCTTATTTTTGGGTCATGGTAAGGTTCCATTGCGTTGGGCCTGTAATGATATTTCCAATACTTTGACACATATTTTACCTTTTATTATCACGTTAACAGTATATCTAATAAAGGAACGCTCGGGATCCACTCGCCGAATAGATTCTCACAATATAAGCTTGACGAGGCAGTTTTGGTTTAAAGACGCTCTATGTCATCAACCATTTTAGGTTTTAGGACCTCTGGCATCTACGCTCAATTATTTTTTAGAACCTTTACATCTACCCTAGTTTTCATTCATGTACACGTCTCATGGCATACACGCCTCTATTCAATCTCCGACACATACGTCTCAATTGACTTAGTGAGCATTTTATCGAAATTCATTATTTTTTAATTATAATCGAGCACTTCAATTGTTATCAAGACATAATACGTTTTCGCGTTTAGCAAATCAATAGTAGAAATTTATATGTTGAACGAAATTGGAGTTAATCTTTGTTTTTTTTGCGTGCTAAACCAATTTGAACAAAATATGATATTAGGTCTGTAAAAATACCAGAGGGAATATAATGCTTTCGAAAAATTTCTCGTTTTTAACTTTAAAAATTCTGTATATTGAAAACATAATTGCTTTGCTAATTGCTTTAATATTAGCATTCTTCTTTTCAAATCTCTCTCTCTCCTTAGAATCTTCTAGCTTTAACATTGAAAACGATTAATCTGGGCACATCCGTTCTGGGAACCGCAAGTGCTTCAGTCAATCAACATAGTTTTCTATTCATGTATAAATGACTGAATGGATGATCCTAAGAATGGCAAAAAGTCCTATTAATTTTCCATTTAAGTCTAAATGTCGCAAGAAATACCTGTTTTCTTAAATTGACTTTGATTTTCCTCTAGAAAATAAGCAGGAGTTAGCAAACACCTGATCGAAAACCTTTACCTACGATTCGGTAAAAATAAAAAACATTACAGGTATTTATTTTCCTCTTTTTCCAATTTTATTAANTTTTTTTCAATTTTCGGGTCTGAACCGAAAAATTTTTCATAATCGCAAATTCGATAATCGATTTTTTGACTTACAAAAATGAAGTAAATAATTATCTAGAGCTATATTTGTCGTTATTTATTTATATATGCTTAATTTTAGAAAGTTCGTACGATAAAAAATAAAATTTGTTCAATTTCGAGTCTAAAAAAATTTTTTGGTGCAACCACTTGGTGACGCTTTTTTTGGTGGTCAAAGTTTTCTTTTCAAAATTAAGGCAATTGCATATCAGAATTTTTCGTTTTAAGTAATTTTTTCGGATGCACAAAAAAATTCTACTCCAGATTGACATCCAACATTTTATGTACTATAATTTTCTCGCGGTGTAGGACCGGAA
>SCLH01000881.1:303821-321486 GCA_004367855.1 Oikopleura vanhoeffeni | reverse complement strand
TGGTTGTCAATAATTGGAAAAAATACAAGCATATCCTTTTACCAACCAAACTCCATCTCAAAAACGCTTACTGTCTCTATAGCGCGTGTTCGAATCTCACTAATGTCGTCTTAGTGATTGTCTTGAGTATGATTATAGGCAAGGGTGCTTGATATTGGGACCGCTAAATTTGATCGGTGTGTAATCAATCAAGCAATCACTAAGACAACATAAGTGGAATTCGAACACGCGCTATAGAGATAGTAAACGTTTTTGAGATGGAGTTTGGTTGGTAAAATGATATTGGTGGCCTTTTTTTCCTCACACATGAACCATGTGAGACATGGTCCGGAAAGCACTGTTTGATTGATTTGAAAATATTGCTCGGGACCTACCTATCTTTTTAATTAAAATTTATCAATTTTTGCAAAATCAAAACACGATTTAAGAAAAAAACGAGAAGCAATTTGGACCCTAAAATAAGGTCAAAATACGGTTTAATAGGAGACCAAAAACTAAAAGTCATTTTTCTCATTAACTAAAAATTCAATCACTAAAATTATTTTCGTAAAAATATAAGCTCTCATATAAGCAGATCAGCTTGAAAAAACCAGCTCGGCCGGATTAAACCTTTGTGAAAGCTTATATTTTTGCAAAAATAATTTTGATGATCCAATGTGTAGTAAAAAAATTTGACAAAATCTTTTCAAGTGAACTACCTGCTGAACTTTGACATTAATTATGTAAAATTTATATTTTTAGCAAACAGAGAAAATCGTAATAAACATTTCTTTGAACTAACCGACGACCCAGAAATTCAAGATATTTTATCACTGCGCAAACCAGGAGTGTATACTCCTGTTGCCGAAGATAGGGTTTCGAGATTAAAAGATTTAAATGGGCAAACTGTTGCATTCGAAGAACTTGTAAATAATGGAATGCCAACAGGATTGGTGAGGTGTAGAAATACAAGGTGCCAAAATAGTATGTGGAGGAAAATTAAAAAACAGGTAAAATTATAGTATAAAAAATCAAAATAAATATAAATCAATACAAATACTGAACTAAATTCGACAAACAATGTCAGTTTGCCGATTAAAATTTAATAATAGTCATAAAACTTTAATCCCCAACCGTTCATAAGTTATTTTTATCTTACTTTTTTGGCCAATTTCTCTCATATTTCTCTAAAACGCCGATTTTTATAAATTGACCAACTATTAGAAAAATTTGAGGAAGTCAGTTTTTATGAAAGTCTTCTGGCTACTTATAAATACAAACAATGTTTCTCTGCTATACTTAGTAATCATTTTATTTATTTCCAAGAAATCTCTATTTTTGACAAATAAAGAGTATAGATATACAGACTGTATAATACAGTATAGATCAAATTTTGACGTTAAAGTACCGCTTATTAAATAAATACGTTTAACAAAATTATTTTTTTCGCCAGATTGAGGTATCAAATGCTTCTTGGCCGATAACAATCAGAAGATATGATGAAATGTGATTAATATACCATGTTCCACTGATTTCATTATTAATGATTTCTTAATCGGGGTTTAGACAAGATATTTACACACCCGAGATAATCCCTACTCGGGATTCCCGAGACACAAACCCTGCTTCATCCAAAACATAAGTGTCTAGTAGATCAAAACATAATTATCTGTTCCAACAAAAAAGGTCCTTTTCAGCATCTATTTTAATTATTTGTATAAATTTAGCATTGGAAGCATTATTCAAATACTGAGCGTTATATAAAACAACGATTTGAGCGACATATCACAAGATGGCACAAAGCTGAAAGTTCTTCTTTGACTGGAATCGACGACCCAGACGATCGAGAACTGATGAATTCACATTTTTTCATGAGCATCATGCAATGAAAAACTTAAAGTAAATCTGTTTATTCGGGAATGTTTTTTTATTAAAGTTCTTAATTAACAAACGCTAATTCCAATTTCTGTGAAGAATTAGATATTTTGTTGCAACCATTTTTTTGTTATCAAAAGTTTGAAAATAAAAGTTTTACAGGGGCGCGCCCTTATCTTTAAAAATTCTTAGCAACTGGCAACATTTGAAGATATAAGACAAAATAAAAAAAAAACAAAAGTGTGTAATTTATAAAACGACTCATCCGATTTAGTTCCTAGAGAGCTCAAACTGAGTAAATATTTAGTGAATAATAAAATAAAAATAAAATTGGTCCGAATCGGATCATTTTTTGATTTTTTTTCTAAGATTACTGAAATTGTTTAATTATCAGTTTTTGTTAAAAAATTCGAAACAATGGTCTGATTCGGACCTTTTTTATTTTTTTTACTTTAAATATTTGTGCTTAGTTTGAGCTATCTAAGAAGTCAATCGGATGAGTTGTTTTCAAAGTCGAATTATAAGTTGACCGAATAAAAATGTTGGCTTAAGGAGGTACTGGTCGCTGGAATTGATTTTTCTCGATAAAATATTAGCCACCCAGAGCGTCGGTGATATTATTGAGATTAGCCAGTTTGTAGAACTAGCCTTTAGCTTGCGTGCAAGATGTGCCAAAACTTTTTTGTATGCATACACTGCCCCACACATAAGCGACACAAGAGGACCCAAGCCAAAATGGTAAAACTATCTCTTTCTAGGTTTTATGTTGCAATTGGCTGAAATTTTGACATAACTTGTAAAAGTGGTAGACCAAAAATAAACTTGACCAGTTTTTCTAATTTCACTCAAGTTTTTCTAGAATGTGAGAAAAACCACCGTTTTTTTACAATTATTTGTCGGAAAAACTATATCCTCCTAGGAAAAATTATAAAATTCACTCATTTTTTTTACTAAGCTAGCTTATACTAATACGAACAATAAACTCGAGCACTTTTTGCGATTTCGACCTTAAATTCGAAATATGATTTTTTAAGAACTCACGAGAAAATTTTCGAAAAAAAAGTGCTTAGATTTTTTTGTAAGCAGGCTCAAAAGAAAGCTACTAAAACACTGATCAGAAAGTTGGCTTACGTCAAGGTGATATTTTGAAGATTTAGTGGTTAAATTAAAGCAAACGTTATTTTTGAACTTCATTTTGAAAAAAATTACTTAAAAAAAAATCGAAAAAAAGAGAAAATTTCGAAATTTTTTTTTTGATGATTTGGTCGGTTGTTTACTTGGTTATCACCCCGGGTCATTTTGGAGCATTTATATTGCTCCTAAGGGCTTATAAAACCAGCGACCAGTACCCCCTTAAGGGGGTAACCGACGGCTTTTACTAGAATTATACAAACGTAGTCTGAGCTAACCGCAATTCGTATTGAGATAATAACAACTTCGGATTCTAGGAGATATTGTTGAAATTTTTCAAAAAATGGTGTCAAAAGTTTTTGTATTGACCGGACCGGGCCCGGTTATACCGGTCTCCCAAAAAGTGATTTTTCATTTTTGGGTAATTTTATTCCTAGCTCCTTGGATATCAAAATTTTCTTTTTTTTTTCGTATAACTTTTAATTTCTGAGCTTAACAGCTGTTACAAAAAGCCTTGATTTGCAATTCTTTGTATTTAGAGAAATTTCCAAATTAATGGGTTGTTTTTTGCCAACATGGTTCCGTGACCCCATTTCATTTAGTCGAAACAATATCAGATTTTTTTTTGAAGAAAAGCACTGTTCTTTAAAAGGTGCAAAAGCGAGGCGGTTTACAAAAGAAGTTGTTATTATTTTTTTTCTCAATAGCTTTTTAGAGGCACTTCAAAGTTATTTACCCTCAAAATTCGTCAAATAGGATTTTGAAGAAAAATTCCAAAAACTTTATTTGAGTAAAAAATCTAATTTTGATACATTTTTGTCCAGTAAGTTGCAAAAATAAAAATTAAGTTTTGTAAAAATAGTCATTATCCAATGTCTTGAGATCACGAGAAAAAGTTAATTTACCTGAAAAAATACTTAGAAAAAATCCATTATTATTGCAAAATTCGCGGAAATTTTTTTATCGAAATTCATCTTTTTTTAGGTTTTTATAAGTCCAAACCGTTAACAAAATAGATGCAGCTAAAAATCAGCTGTTTCTATCACTTCTGAGTCTCGATAAACAGCCTCCGTCGGTTACCCCAATATTTCTGATCTAAGAAAATATTTGAATTTTTTTTTCGAAATTTAAAATTTTTATTGCCATGTTTCAAGATCTGTAATTTCCACAGTGATCTAATGCAACAAAAATTAGAGCAAAAAAAGTTATTACTCAAAAAAGATACAGTGCGGTTAAGGGAAAATAAACTTTGAAAATATTAGAAAATTTTTTTGGAAAAATTTTTGACATTCGAAAATTTTTTTTTTATATTCTGGGAGCAAGCCAGCCACGAAATACAATGCAAACTAAAATTAGCTTCCATCATTATGAGTTCTCGAGATACAGCCTCCGTTGGACCCCCTTAAGGGAGTGGCATCCAGTTTGACGATAATTTGGGATATTTTGTTGCTTGTTTTCAAGGGGCGGTCTGAGAAACCTGGATAAGGGAAATTTATTTAATTTTTTAATATGTAGTACAACTCTTTGGAAATGATGTTGAGTACTACTAGATCATCGAAATGTTAACCTACGCTCAGCACTTGACTTTATAGTAGGCTTCCCAAAAAAGCACTGTAAAAGCTTATCTTCCGTCTTTCGTTTGATATTCCAGTTTTCTTTCTGTTAATTGACAGTCAGGTCTCAAATATGAATACGGAAATCTAATGGGGAGGTTTTTTGGAAATTTTTGTGCCTCTACGTGGGTTCAAAACAGCCCAATTTTGGGAGGCTCACTTAAAAAGGCTATTCTCTTCCTTTCATTTTTTCATTGATTTTTTTTGATTTTATCGAGTTCTCGAAGTTGGAGTTTCTCAGTCACACGGCCACCCAATTAACCTTCTGATGCCATTCACGTTCGATCACCTGATTAATTTTAAGACTTTATTTTTGAAACCCACAATAACAATCATTAACAAATTAAAATCATTTTAAGGATGTTAGCGACGATATCTTCAGCTTCACGTATAATATTTTTTGATACACCTATGGTTAGAGTATATTCTGCCAAGTTTTTAACTAACATAAATTTTTTTTTGGTTTTGAGATTTTTCAAAGAAAAGTCGCGTTTTTCGGGGTTGAATTAAATTGGTTATTAAGGGTGACGATAATTGAGATTTTCTCAGATAACTTTTTTTGATTGCCCTATTTTGTAGAGAATTTGTCACTGAGTTTTTTTTAACTCCAGATTTTTTTCTGGAATTTTATTTTTTTCAAAATAAAGTAGGTTTTTAAAAATTTATCTGGTTCAGAATTTCGACAAAAAACTAGAAATATCACAAGTCGTACTGAGATTGGGAGAAAAAAAAATCAAAATTAGGGCTACATTTGAAACCTTAATCTAGGCTTTGCGGTGAATTTGATGTTACCAACATTGAAAATTTTCCATATATAATTACGGAGGAGTAGACGTTGGCGCGAAAGCTCCCAAAATAAGTGTTTAAGACCACTAGAGGCAAATTTTTCAAAAAGAGCTACATTTTGGTGATTGTGCATTTATATTCATTCTTAAATTGCAAATTATTTATTAAAAAGTGATGAGAGATTGAATGAGGAAGTAAGCTTTTTTAGTGCTTAGGGACGCCTACTTCAAAATCATTTAATGAGGTGAAGTGAAGTATAATATGCTCTGGAATAGTACTGGCATCTTCCTTAAAGTGTTGTACTACGTATTTGGAAGAAACAATTAATTATTTCTGAAGCTGGTTTCCCAGAAACTTCCCTGAAAATGTGTAAAAAAGAGCTCAATTTATCGTCGCCCACATTCTTAACTTAAGGATGTGGGGCGACGATAATATTGGGGCTTCTTTTTTATCACATTTTCAATGAAGTTTCTGAGAACCTGGCTTCCAGAATAAATTATTTTTTTTTCCAAATACGTAGTTACAACTCTTAAGGAAGGTGCCAGTACTATTCAGAGGATCTGAACCTCAACTAACGCTCAGAAATGATTTTTAGTAGGGCGTTCCCTAAAAGCTAAAAGCTACTCCTCATTCATTCTCATCATTTTTCTTGTTATTTGCATTCAACTTCCAAATATAAATGCGCACTCCGACGGAAAAAATTTCAAAATTTGCCCCTAGTGGCAAAACAGCGTATTTGGGAGCCTCACGCAAAAGCTACTTCCTCCTTGAAAATATATAGAAAATTTTCAATTTGTGCAATCAAATTCACCGCAAAGCCTGGATTAAGGTTCCGACGGAAGTTTTTTCTGATTTTTGTCAAAATGTCAGGAACGACTTGTGAATTTCTAGTTTTGGTGAAATTCTGAACTATAAAATTTTCTAAAACCTATTTATTTGAAAATTCAAAAATTCAGAAATCCTGAAGTTAAAAAAACTCAGTGACAAATTCTCTACAAATAGGGCAATCAAAAAAGTTTCTGAAAATCTCAATTATATCGTCAGCCTTAATTTAACCTTTATTTCAACCCCCCGAAAAACCGGCGACTTTTCCTTGAAAAAATTCAAAACCAAAGAAAAAATCTCCTCTTAGAAAGTTTAAAAAACTTGGCAGAAAAATTCTCTACAAAATAGGGTGAAATTCAAAAAGTAATTATACGCGTGAAGCTGAGGATATCGATCGCCCACTTTCCCTTAAAAACTCTAGGGACTTTGATTTTCTGCCATTCCAGCTGCCATCACCATTTAATTCGCATTTTTTTTACGACGCTTAATCTTTAAGAAAAGAATCAGTACAAAGTTATCGATTAAACTTTGAAACTCAAATTTACGTTTGTGCGGTTTTTTCATAAAAATTTATTGACTGTATTTACAGTACTTTTTTTTTGCAAAAATTTTTCGGGATCAGAAAAAAAAATTTCTAAAGACTTTTTTTTCCATACACTATAGCCCAAAAAATGGGTCCACTGTTGACCGTTTTATTCAGAATAAGGTCGGCCAAAATAGCCTTTTTTTTTCAAAAATTGCTTTAAATACGATTTAAAAGAATGAAAAGGTTTCTTTTAGAAGTTTTTAAGACTTTTTTCCATTTACACCAAAGTCCAAAAAGGATCACGTGACCTTCAAATTAGGAAAATAAGGTTTTTGGTTGCAAGTAAACAAAATAGTGAGTCAAATTACGCCGAAAAAATTTTTGGGCCAAATAAAACACCTAATTCAGAGTTTTGAAACATAATAATATTTCCAAAAACGGCACGTGGAAAAATTTTTCTTATTTTTCGGAGAATTTAAAGGATTAATTTATTGGACATATTCCAACCTTATTTTTGGGATTATTTCGTCACGTGATTTTTATCGGACTTGGTGTAATGTGAAAAAAAAGTCTTAAAAAACGTTCTGAAGTATACCTGGGAATTTTTTTGACGTTAATTTTGAGTACTTTTTCAAATTACTGTACTATGTTTTTTTTCAAAAAGTACTTCAAATTCACGTTGGAAGACTCCTTAAAAGCAATCGTAACGAATTTCTAAAACTTTTATTGCATTTACAGTTATGGCCTCCGTTAAATAAGAGGCATTCTAGAAGTCATAACTTACGAAATTACTGATTACAGAGAAATGCGTAGTCGAAAGAAAAAAGAGAGGAATCCGAGAAATAATGATTCCCAAAACAATTTAAAGACTCATTTTACGCATGAGAATTGATGATTATAAAAAACATTGGAATTTTTTTTTGCAGAAGCAATATCCAAATTGGCGGACGGTTTAATATTTTTTAATTCTTGAAAATATCAAATTAACCCTAAAATTCGTGTTATTATATGCACTCTTGTTTTTGTTGGAATCGGCGAAAATGAGGAGAATTTTTTAATTATTCTTTCTTCACATTTTGATAACTTTTTCATAAACTTTTTTAACAAATTGTTTTTATAGGACTGTAGAGAAATTTTTTTGAAAAATGTATGGATTATTTCTACAGTTTCGAAAACTTCTGAATGTGTTAAAAACTGTAAGCCCTGAAGATGCGTAAGCGAACGTTGCAGGATATAAAATATTAATATGATTATCATTGAAAAATATTTTATGTTTATAATGATATCTTCGGTTATATGATTGATTTTAAAACGCAAAAGCCACGGATGGCTCGAGGGGACACTACGGGGTCCACGGAGATGTCTGGCCACTACGGAAGTTAAAAATCATTTCTTATTGAAGTAAACCTCACATATTTTTTGGTTATCTGAATCAAACTGGCGCTTCAGAATGGTGCGGTGTGATTTGCTTAATTTCTCATTATTCCTCAACAGGCTATTATAATCACGAGTGTTCATTTGTCCATCCGATCGAATTAAAATTTAATTTAATAAAAATTCAAATTTTTTAAAATTGACGCGCAAAATCTTTCAAAAATGTTCAAATTTAAAGATTTATTGCTGCAACGTGTTCGAAATAGGCTGGCTTTATCTGATCGGAGCCATTTTATAAAAATTTATGTCTTGGGGTTCTGAAAATGTGCTGTTGTGAATTTCTCTTTTTTTTTTAATTTAGATTTTTAGAAAATATTTTTTCACGAAAAAACGAATAAAAAATAGACATTTTAATTAGTTTTTTCGCAAGCAGTTATAGAGCATCATAATTATAGCAGCAAATAAGTTTATTCACAAAATGTGATTATGCTAGATAAAATTTTAGGATTCTAAATTGTGAACTGATAATTGAAATCACATAAAAATTTCACCTTAAATTTCAAGCCCCTCTAAACCAGATTTTTGTTGAAAAATCTCAAAAATTCAAAAAAAAAAGATATAGGTCAAAAACTACTCGTCGGGAAAAATTCTCTACAAAATAGGTTGATGATAAGTCTGTTATGGGAGGCCTTCAGATATCGTCACCCACTTCTTAAAAAGGTGCTGCTTATCAAATCTTGTTTATATTTTGGAATTTTGTTTCCTAACTATAATAGTAACAGATTTGTGTTGAATAAAAATTTTTAAAAAATTAAATGATTTCAATAAAATTATTTGCTAAAAACTTCTGCCGTTATGAACCACTGTAATTGTATTTCTCTTTTTCATGGATACGGAAAATATATTTATTAATAAAATATTCATTAGGTTATTATTGCGATCGGTATTTAAAGAAAAAGTTTGGTTGATACTATTTCGACAACGAGTTAGTGATTTAGAACACGTAGTGCTAATATTTAATTTATACCTTAATTGAATGTTAAATAAAAGCTAGAATGTAAAACTAAATAATTAGATAAGTGCGCATTTGACGAATCAAATCGGTCAATTAGCCAAATAACAAATTTAACTTTAATAAAAATAAAAAATTACCAAAATATAGAAAAAAAACTGACAGATTTAAATAAAATGTAAAAGACAATTTTTTGGAAAAATTGCTGTCTCACACTGTTTTACATATATAATTTCATATCATACATGTAGGTTTATATTTCGATATTATTTTCTGAAAATACATTACAATTTTTTTACTCGAAGAAAACACTTTGTGTATGCGGCATTGAAAAGTTTTGCCTGATGAGCAGCAACAAAATCTAACCGCTGACTAACCAGCACCACTTTTTCTGACTCAGTCAACAATTTATACTGTTTTGTAGTCAATCGAAACCGTGAATAGATCCCGTTCGTCATGTGGATAAATAAACGCCACTTTGAATTGTTGCATATTTCCACATTTAGCACCCACAACCCCCTTAAAGGGAAACTGGCGCTGGCATTATTGAATTTCCTTGATAAAAAAAAATTAGCCCATAAAGGGCTTTAATTGATACAAGTTCCAGCATTAGCCCATCTTCTTATAAAACTTTCTTTAGCTTGTGGTGAAAACAAATCTTCAAATTTTCGAAATCAGCTGAAATTTGACGTTTTTTGGGTAAAAGTCGCTGATATTTTCTCTTAGATATGGAAAAAACCACTTTCTCTTACTCCTGGGAAAAATTTATCTCGGTCAAAACTTTAATCTCAGGCATTTTGAGATTTCGATGGTCCAAATTCGACCTCCAAAACTTCGCAACTATGTTATGAATTTTTTGGGGACCCATGTAAAAATTTTCTTTGGAAAAAAAGTGGCTTTGATTTTTTTTGAAAGTAACTCAAAAGAAAGCCACTGAAAACACTGTTCTGAAGTCTGTTTACCGTTAAACCGATTTATTTTGAAAGTTTTTGGTGCTTAAAATTGAACGAGAAAACTCGAAAAACTTTGAGCATTTTAAAAGCGTTGTTGAGCCAAAATTCTCTTTGGTTGAGCAAAATTCAAACCAGCGGTTCATTTAATCGCATAAATAAGTACTTCGAAAAAAATGACCAAGATCAGAAGGACTTTTTTGGTTTCGAAAAATTTAGTCTATTTCGTGTTATTTAGCTTGCCCTCGAGTTTAGAAAATTATTTTTTCAGCCTATGACTATTAGGCTATTAAAGGCACTTATAATAACGTTATAGATTTTAAAATTGGCCTGCACACCTCTCTTAATTACACAGAAAAGTAGTATGGTGCTAAAAAAAAGCTTTTTAGACCTAAAAATTCACACTGATGCAAACTTTTTTGGAAGAGGATTTAAAAAAACGTATGTTCACGTACTTTGCTGTTGAAAACGAAGATATTTCCTTTGATTCGATTTCTATGTTATTAGAATTTTTTCTTATCAAAATATCAATTTTTTTCCAATGTTGCCTCTTTAACCCCCCACCTTGCTCCGAATGTCTATTACTGTAACCGGCCCTGAGTGTTTTAAAACACGATGATGAGTATATAGTGATTCGAAAAAAATGCGCTGTGATTTAACAAGATAACAAATTCAGAAATTCTGACCTGTAAAATTAACCAGGTGGTGGCGAATAACAAAAAAAATGATGCCAACAAATTTTGCTTGAAACTTACCCCCATAAGTAGTATTCAAAATTTGGTCTCATTCACGAGATAAAAGGAAATGCTCTTTGCACCACCAGGTGGTGCGCGGTGGTCAAAAAAATGTAAAAATGTTTATAGACATGCCAGGTAATAGCGTGATATTATAAAACTACAATTGAGTTTTTGTTATTTTTGTTGTAGTTATTTGACATGATTCCTCGCAATACGCAAAATAGGAAATGAGCTTGAAAACAGAATTTCTTTAACCCGGTTTTTGCGTATCTTATATTAATCTCAGATTTTGTTTAAAAAAAATCTGCATAAGTGCAACAGCCTTCCAGATTAAACTATGATTTCGCCACAGTTTTTGAATATCGTTTTTTTCGGTGATGTTTTTTTCGTTCTTTCTTGCCGGTTTCTGCTTGCTTTTTTATCGTAACTCCACCTACTAAAAACTGGCTTTTATCGTGGGCTAAGCCTACCCATTAGTTTATTTTAATTTTAAAAACGTGAGATTTTTGAACTCTAAGTCTATTGGAATCTATGACTCTTCCCCCCAGATTCAGAGTTATGAGTTTTAAATGTTCGAGACATTTTGTCCCAATCGAACTGTTTCAAAAAATTTGAATGTTGCTTGCCGGGAGCAAAAAACCCATTTCTGGAAAAAAAAATTTGGGGGAATTTTGTTTTGAATTTATTGTTTTGAAATTAATTTTTTTTTTTTAAAGTTGCTTTTAATAAGAATTTTTTGGAAATTTTTGTCGGAATAAGAAATTTTTTTCTTATTTTTTGTGCTCGTTTTCTCTCAAGTTGGCCATAATGATCTTTTTTCGATTTCTTGAAAGATCGGTTGTTTTGGGTCATTATATTTTAGTAAACTACTTAATGGAGGTTAATCATTTTTCTACTTAACATCATTAAAGTACTGTTTTTTTAGTAAGATTAATGATCTTAAAAACTGAAATCAATGCTAATTCTCCATTAGGTATTTTTGGACTTAAAAAATTTTTTTTTCACTTATTTAAATGGAAAAGAAAAGTATTTTTTTTTGAAATTTAAATTGAAAAAATATTTAATGGAAAATTTTTTTTCGTTAATTCAATAAAAAAATTTTTTGTTCATACTTAAATTTTCGAAAATTGTTTACTTTTATTCTATTGAAAATGATGCAGCCATCATCGATGTTCTTCCAAGCTTTTCAGACATGGGGCGTTTTTGGCTTTGATTAGTAACAGGGAAAGTTGGCACAATAGTTGAAACAAATATTTATGTTGGGAACGTATTCTTGTACCCAAATTGGTCAATCAATTCTTTTTTATTTATCAGTATATCATTGCCTTGGTGGGTAAAAAATGCTTTACATTAACCCTTGTACCCAAATTGGTCTGAATCAAATTATTTATTTAGACCAATTTGGTACAAGGAAATGGTTTACATACTTTTGTACCCAAATTCGGTCTGAACGAAAAAATGTTTTCTGAAAAAGTGCATCGTGATGATTATGCGTCATAAAGGGT
Organism: Oikopleura vanhoeffeni; assembly: GCA_004367855.1. Taxonomy (NCBI): domain Eukaryota; kingdom Metazoa; phylum Chordata; class Appendicularia; order Copelata; family Oikopleuridae; genus Oikopleura; species Oikopleura vanhoeffeni. The sequence continues at coordinate 309,173 of SCLH01000881.1, read as the reverse complement.
GGTTAAGGGGAATTTTTCACCGGACTGCACTTGGCGGATCAGTGATATGCATAAACTTATGCCGCATTAAGTAGGGTCAGTACCGGGAGAAATAACCTTGCAAAAAACTAACACCAGCGACAGATTATTTGAAGTGAATGGGGGTGCTTAAAGAATGATTCCGACATGACAAAAAATTTGGAGCCCCCAAGTGGTCAAAATTGAGTATGAAAAAACCAATTCTTTCGGGCTTTGAAACGCGCTATAAAGGTGATTTATAATTGATTTTTTGTTGTTTTATTACCGAATCGCGTAATAACACAAAAAACTCAAATAAGTCGTACTGGAGATGTGAATATATATGCAGTGAGTCTTCCGGTTACTGACCCTACTTATACGGCTAAGTTATGCGGTACCAAGAAACGCGACTCTTTTATTTTAACCAAACGGGCAATTGAGGGACTAGACCTATTTTGCACTGTTTATTGCTATGAAACTAGTGGCGATGCAATAAAGGTATACCTTTGCAGTGTTTTTGATAAAGTTTTTTGTATGGACCCATTTTGCAATGTTTTACTAGTTTGCATTTTCAATGACTGAAAAAATTAACTTGTTTACTTTTAGCTTTTGTTATCACATTTCAAATTGGTCAAAATTCTGGCCACTATTTTAAATCCAGCATTTCTCCTTTACATTTTCAGCGTATAAATGTTCGTTTGTTATTGTTGACACTTTCAGGCCGCACATAGTTAATGGCGCCAAAAGCAAATATACTTAATTGATCTTTATTTATTTTTGTGTAACTTATGATAATTAAGTCCCCTCTGGGACTTTAATTAACCGATTAAGTACATCAAAAATAAATAAAGTTCATTTAAGTATTATTTTACTTGGCAATCATTATATACTAACTTACTTTATGGAGTTAAATCATTACTACTTTAAAATATTAAGTGGCCAATTTTTGAAGACTTTGTGATTATTTTAATCACTCAGTTTTGCTTATCTCCATTAAGTATTTTTGGACTTTAAATTTTTTTTTTAACCATTAATGGATAAAAGTTTATTTTTGTAAGAAAATGGAAAAAAAATTTAATGGAAAAAAATATTTTTTTGCGTTAATTATTAACTGATCTCATTTTTCAGAAAATAAGGATTATTTATGACATATTTTAAACCTTATTTTTGGATTATTTCGTCACGTGATTTTTATCAGTTTCTGTAAGAGGAAAAAAAGTTCTTAAACGATTGAAGTTGACCCTGGAATTTTTTGACGTTAATTTGAGTACTTTTTAATTACTTATAGTATTGTACTATATATTTTTTTTCAAAAAGTACTCAAATCATGCGGGGACTCCTTAAAAGAATCGTTAAGGATTTTTAGACTTGTAATTGCATTTACAGTATGGCCTTCCGGTTTAAATAGGCATTTCTTAGAGTTACAAAACTTTTGGGAAAAACTGATACATAAGCCTCGCATGAAAGATATATCATTTCACAAACAATAATATATTATTCACAACAAATTTAAGAGGACATCTTTAGCTAGAATAATTTTGTAGAAAAACTATAATTATGTTTGAACAGAGCGATAGTAAAATCATTTGTAAGTTTATATGCGTTTAGTCTTCAAAGTCATAAATTAAGGTTAAATAATTCATCTGATATTGCACTTTTCTTTGTCTTCGGCGTTGAATTTTCGCAACTTTTGTTTCTTATCCTTACATTATAAATTGCCTTTTAATTGTTTAAATTTGAATTTTATATTTTTTGTTATATATTTTGTATGTGGAAAGTCCAAAAAAAGCCCAAAATTTAGCCGGCTAAAAGGACATTCAAACATGAAATTTAATATCNCTAAGATCATCGAAAATTTTAACCTACGCTCAGCACTTGACTTTTAGTAGGCCTCCCAAAAAGCACTAAAAAGCTATCTCCTCTTTCGTTTGATATCATTTCTTTCTGTAATTTGACAGTCAGTCTCAAATTATGAATACGGAAATCTAATGGGGAGGTTTTTTGAATTTTGTGCCTCTAGTGGTCAAAACAGCCAATTTGGGAGGCTCACTAAAAAGCTATCTCGTCCTTCATTTTTCATTGAATTTTTTTTTGATTTTAATCGAGTTCTCGAGTGGAGTTCTCAAGTCACGCGCCACAATTACCTTCTGAATGCCATCACCGGTTCGATCACCTGATTAATTTAAGACTTTTATTTCTGAACCCACAATAAACAATCATTACAAATTAAAATCATTAAGGATGTTAGCGACGATATCTCAGCTTCACGTATAATATTTTTTGATACACCTATGTTGTAGAGTATATTCTGCCAAGTTTTTTAACTAACATAAGATTTTTTTTGGTTTTGAGATTTTTCAAAGAAAAGTCGGTTTTTCGGGGGTTGAAATTAATGGTTAATTAAGGGTGACGATAATTGAGATTTCTCAGATAACTTTTTTGATTGCCCTATTTTGTAGAGAATTTGTCACTGAGTTTTTTAACTCCCAGGATTTTTTCTGAATTTTTATTTTTTTCAAATAAAGTAGGTTTTAGAAAATTTATGGTTCAGAATTTCGACAAAAACTAGAAATTCACAAGTCGTTACTGAGACTTTGGAGAAAAAAAATCAAAATAGGGGCTACATTTGAACCTTAATCTAGGCTTTGCGGTGAATTTGATGTACACATTGAAAATTTTCCATATATTTACGGAGGAGTAGACGTTGGCGCGAAGCTCCCAAATAAGCTGTTTAGACCACTAGAGGCAAAATTTTCAAAAAAGAGCTACATTTGGTGATGTGCATTTATATATTCATTCTAAATTGCAAATATTATTAAAAAGTGATGAGAGATGAATGAGGAGTAAGCTTTTTAGTGCTTTTAGGGACGCCTACTCAAAATCATTTTATGAGCGTAGGTTGAAGTATAAGATGCTCTGAATAGTACTGGCATCTTCCTTAAGTGTTGTACTACGTATTTGAAGAAACAATTAATTATTTCTGAAGCCTGGTTTCCCAGAAACTTCCCTTGAAAATGTGTAAAAAAGAGCTCAATTATCGTCGCCCACATTCTTAACTTAAGGATGTGGGCGACGATAATTGGGCTCTTTTTTACACATTTTCAAGTGAAGTTTCTGAGAAACCTGGCTTCAGAAATAATTATTTTTTTTCCAAATACGTAGTACAACTCTTAAGGAAGGTGCCAGTACTATTCAGAGCATCTGATACCTCAACCTACGCTCAGAAAATGATTTTTAGTAGGCGTCCCTAAAAGCACTAAAAAGTCTACTCCTCATTCATTCCTCATCACTTTTTCTTGTTATTTGCGATTCAACTTCCAAATATAAATGCGCACCTCCGAGCGGAAGAAAATTTCAAAAATTTTGCCCCTAGTGGTCAAAACAGCGTATTTGGGAGCCTCACGCAAAAGCCTACTCCTCCTTGAAAATATATAGAAAATTTTCAATTTGTGCATCAAATTCACCGCAAAGCCTGGATTAAGGTCCGAGNTTCATTCATCTCTCATCACTTTTTATTGATATTTGCGATTAAGAATGTCTATATAAATATTTATCACCAAATGGAAGTCTTTTTCAAAATTTTGTCTCTAGTGGTCAAAACAGCTTATCTGGGAGCCTCGCGCAAAAGCCTACTCCTCCTTTAAAATATGTAGAATTTTTTAATTCGTGCTTCAAATTTACCGCAAAGGCTGAATTAAGGTTCAAATGGAAGCCTTTTGCGATTTTTGTCTCCAGAATCTCAGAAACGACTTGTGAATTTCTAGTTTTTGTTGAAATTCTGATCTATGAATTTTCTAAAACCAACTTTATTTAAAAAAAATTTAAAATTCAGAAAAAATACTGAGAGTTAAAAAACTCAGTGACAAATTTTCTACAAAATAGGGCAATCAAAAAAGTTATCCGATAAATCTCAATTATTGTCACCCTTAATTTAACCTTTAATTTCAACCCCCGAAAACCGACTTTTCTTTGAAAAAATCTCAAAACCAAAAAAAATCTTATAAGTTTAAAAACTTGGCAGGAAATTCTCTACAACATAGGTGAATCAAAAAGTATTATACGTGAAGCTGAGATATCGTCGCCCACATCCTTAACTCGTAGACTTGATTTCTGCCATCCAGCTGCCATTCACCATTTAATCGCATTTTACGACGCTTAATCATTTAAGAAAAGATCAGTTACAAAGTTATCGATAAACTTTGAAACTAAATTACGTTTGTGCGGTTTTTTCATAAAAATTTATACTGTATTACAGTACTTTTTTTTGCAAAAATTTTTTACCAAATTACCAAATAAAACCTTTGATCGGGATCAGAAAAAAATTCTAAGACTTTTTTTCCATTACACGATAGCCCAAAAATGGTCACGTGACCGTTTATTCAAGAAATAAGGTCGGCCAAAATAGTCTTTTTTTTTTCAAAAATTGCTTAAAATACTATTTAAAAGAAATGAAAAGGTTCTTTAGAAGTTTTAAGACTTTTTTTCCATTACACCAAAGTCCAAAAAGGATCACGTGACCTTCAAATTAGGAAATAAGGTTTTGGTTCAAGTAAACAAATAGTGATCAAATTACGCCGAAAAAATTTTTGGGCCAATAAACACCTAATTCAAGAGTTTTGAACATAATAATATTTTCCAAAAACGGCACGTGATCTTATTTTTCGAGAAATAAGGATTAATTTATGACATATTCCAAACCTTATTTTTGGATTATTTCGTCACGTGATTTTATTCGGACTTTGGTGTAATGTGAAAAAAGTCTTAAAAACGTTTGAAGTTGACCCTGGAATTTTTTTGACGTAATTTGAGTACTTTTTCAAATTACTGTACTATGTTTTTTNTGTTTTTTTCAAAAATTGCTTAAATCAATTTTGAAAAAAGTGAAATGGTTCTTTAGAAGTTTTCAAGAATTTTTTTCGTTACACCAAAGTCCAAAAACGATCACTTGACCTTTAAATTAGGAAATAAGGTTTTGGTTCAAGTGAACAAATAGTGATCAAATTACGCCGAAAAATTTTTTGGGTCAATTAACACCTAATTCAAGAGTTTTGAACATAATAACATTCTCCAAAAACGTCACGTGATCTTATTTTTCGAGAAATAAGGATTAATTTATGACATATTCCAAACCTTATTTTTGGATTATTCGTCACGTGATTTTATTCGGACTTTGGTGTAATGTGAAAAAAGTCTTAAAAACGTTTGGAGTTGACTCTGGAATTTTTTTGACGTAATTTGAGTATTTTTTCAAATTACTGTACTATGTTTCTTTTCAAAAAATACTCGAATCACGTGGAAGACCCCTTAAAAGAATCGTCACGGATTTCTAAGACTCTTATTGCATTTTAAATTGGC
>SCLH01000881.1:275518-302885 GCA_004367855.1 Oikopleura vanhoeffeni | reverse complement strand
AAATTCAAAAAAAAAGATATAGGTCAAAATACTCGTCGGAAAATTCTCTACAAAATAGGTTGATGATAAAGTCTGTTTGGAGACCTTCAGATATCGTCACCCACTTCCTTAAAAAGTGCTCTTATCAAATCTTTGTTTATATTTCTGAATTATGTTTCATAACTATAATAGTAACAATTTGTTGAATAAAAATTTTACTAAAAAATAAAATTGATTCATAAAATTATTTGCTAAAAACTTCTGCCGTTATGACCACTGTAATTTATTCTCTTTTCATGGATACGAATATATTTATTAATAAAATAATTCATTAGAGTTATTGATTCGATCGGTAATTAAAGAAAAAGTTTGGTTGATCTTTTCGAACACAGTAGTGATTAGAAACGTAGTGCTAATTAATTTTACTTAATTGAATGTAAATAAAAGTAGAATGTAACTAAATAATTAGATAAGTGCGATTTGACGGATCAATCGTCAATTTAGCCAAATATACAAAATTTAAACTTTTAAAAATAAAAAATTACAAAAAATATAGAAAAAAAAACTACAATTAAATAAATAAAAGACAATTTTTGGAAAATTGCTGTGCTCAACTTTTTACATATAATTTCATATCATACATGTAGGTTTATATTTCGATATTATTTTCTGAAAATTACATACAATTTTACTCGAAGAAACACTTTGTTATGCGGCATTGAAAAGTTTTGCCTGATGCAGAACAAAAATCTAACGCTGACTAACAAGCACCACTTTTCTTGACAGTCAACAATTTAGGTACTGTTTTGTAGTCAATCGAACCGTGAAGAGTTCGTCATGTGATAAATAAACGCCACTTTGAATTGTTTGCATATTTCCAACATTTAGCACCCACAACCCCCTTAAAGGGAAACTGGGCGCTGGCATTGAATTTCCTTGATAAAAAATTAGCCATAAAGGGCTTTAATTGATACAAGTCAGATTAGCCATCTTCTATAACTATTCTTTAGCTTGTGGAAAACAAATCTCAAATTTTCGAAATCAGCTGAAATTTTGACTTAGTTTGTAAAAGTCGCTATATTTTCTCTAGAATATGGAAAAACCACTTTTCTACTCCTGGGAAAAATTATTCGGTCAAAACTTAATCTCAGGCACTTTTTGAGATTTCGATGGTCCAAATTCGACCCCAAACTCGCAATACATGTATGATTTTTTTGGGGACCCATGAAAATTCTTTTGAAAAAAAGTGCTTTGATTTTTTTGAAAGTAACCTCAAAAGAAAGCCACTGAAACACTGTTCTGAAAGTCTGTTACGTAAACCGATATTTTGAAGTTTTGGTGCTTAAAATTGAACAGAAAACTCGAAAATTTGAGCATTTTAAAAGCTGTGTTGAGCCAAAATTCTTGGTTGAAGCAAAAATTCAAACCAGTCGGTCATTAATCGCAAAATAAGTACTTCAAAAATGACCAAGATGAAAGACTTTTTTGTTCGAAAATTTATCTATTTCGTGTTATTAGCTTGCCCTCGAGTAGAACAATTATTTTTTCAGCCTATGACTAATAGGCTATAAAGGACTTATAATAAGTTATAGATTTAAAATTAGCCTTGCACACCCTCTTAATTACAAAATAAAGTTATGGCTAAAAAAAGCTTTTTAGACCTAAAATTCACACTGATGCAAACTTTTTTGGAAGGGGATTTAAAAAACGTATTTCACAGTACTGCTGTGAAAACGAAGATATTCCTTTGATTCGATTTCTATGGTTAGTAGAATTTTTCTTATCATATAATTTTTTTCCAATTTTGCCTCTTTAACCCCCACCTGCTCGCGATGATCTATTACGTACCGGCACCTGAGTGTTTTAAAACACATGATGAGTATGTTATCTCAAAAAAATGGCTGATTTTAAAAGATAACAATTCAGAAATTGAGTTAAATTAACCAGGTGGTGGCGAATAACAAAAAAATGATGCAAAACATTTTCGCTTGGGAAACTACCCCCATAAGTATATTCAAATTTGGTCTCATTCACGAGATAAAAGAAATTGCTCTTTGCACCACCAGGTGGTGCCGGGTGTCAAAATAAATAATGTCAAAACATTTGTTAGACATGCAGGAATAGCGTGATTTATAAACTACAATTGAGTTTTGTATTTTGTTGTAGTTATTGACATGATTTCTCGCAATACGCAAAATAGGAATGAGGCTTGAAAACAGAATTTTTCTTTAACCCCGGTTTTTGCGTAATCTTAATTAATCTCAGATTTGTTAAAAAAAATCTGCATAAGTGCAACAGCCTTACCAGATTAACTATGATTTCGCACAGTTTTTTGGAATATGTTTTTTTCGGTGATCGTTTTTTTCGTTCTTTCTTGCCGCGGTTTTCTGCTGCTTTTTTGATCGTAAACTCCCACCTTACTAAAACTGGCTTTACGGCTAAGCCCTACCCAATTAGTTTATTTATAATTTTAAAACGTGAGATTTTTACTTTAACCGTCATATTGAAGTCTATGACCTCTTCCCCCCATATTCAGAGTTATTGAGTTTAAAATGTTCGAGAGTTTAATTTGTCAAATCGAACTGCTTCAAAATTTGATGTGCTCCGGGGAGCAACACCCATTCGGGGAAAAAAATTTGGGATTTTTTTGAATTTTATTTTTGAAATTAATTTTTGTTTTTTAAAAGTTGCTTTTAAGGGGTGGGTTCGGTTTTTTTTGAGCCCTTGTATAGAAGTTAATTTATGATACCAATTAATAATCGGTTATGACTACAGTTGACCCAAGAAATCTCTATGGTGCCAATCTATTTTTTTCAAAAACAATCTAGAACCAAAATCGTGAGAATTTTCAAAATTCCCGAATATTTTTTGCTTTTACCCGCATAAAAGCCGGTTTTCCACCAGATATGAACATTTTTGATTGTGTGAGATATGACCCACCGAAAACTCGATGCATGACAGTTAGAAATTTATCGGAAATGTCTTAATCGAATTCTAGAGATTTTCGAATTATTTTTTAAACAAAAAATGTAAACCTAATTATTCGAATTTCGCTGATTGGTGAAAAATTTTGGATTACTGTAAGCAACTTTTTGATCAGTGAAATTTCAGCTTTTAATTTGTGTACTTTTGTTCCCGATCAGACGAACTTTTTTTCAAGACTTTTCATTGCCGATTTCATTTATAGTCTTATTTCTCAGAATTCCAGAATTTTATTCAATAAATTCTTTCTCAGCCACTTTTACCGCGATTTATATTTATTCTACCTTCAGTCGAAAAATGGCTTCATTCCTAAACATTTCGTCTAAAAGAAGATAGAGTTTGAAGTTTGAAAAACAGGCAAAATCCCGGCGTTTAAGTGAGATTCTAGAAGAAAAAAAGTCAAAAATCCGAAAAAATTCCTTCTCATCCACTTTTGGTTCTCATTTATTCGCTACTTTTGTGTAAAATTTTGAGACGCTTTGTATGTAAGTCTAAAAGAAGATAGATTAAAAAAAACCGGTTTATGCCTCTAGAAATAGACTCACCACCGGTGGTGTGATGTAACAGGTCGACTTTGAGAGGTGTAATCGTTAGACGAAGCTAGATCTACAAGACGAGTATCTCATTTTTTACAACTGCCCCTAGATTTATCTGAGGCGGTGATTGAAAGTACCAAACAAAGCGACACCCACCCCCGCTAATAAGACAATTTTTTGAAAATTTTCGAATAGAATTTTTTCTTATTTTGTGCCTCGGTTATCTCTCCAAAGTTGCATAATGGATCTTTTTCGATTCTGAAAGAAATCGTTGGTTTGGCTATTATATAGTAATACTTAATGGAGGTTAATCATTTTCTACTTAAACCATCGATTAGAGTTACTGTTTTTTAGTAAGACTTAATCATCTTAAAAACTGAATTCCAATGCTTAAGCTCCCATTAGGTATTTTTGGACTTTAAAAATTTTTTTTCACTAAGTTAGGAAAAAAGTATTTTTTTGAAACTTAACATGAAAAAATATTTAATGGAAATTTTTTATCGTAATTTCAAAGTTAAAAAATTTTTGTTCATACTTAAATTTCCGAAAATTGTTTTACTCTTTATTCTATTGTGAAAGATGGCAGCATCATCGATGCTTCGTTCCAAGCTTTTCAGACAATGGGCTGTTTTGGCTTGATTAGTAACAGAAAGTGGCCCACAATAGTGAATAAATATTATTGGGGAACGCTGATGCTTGTACCCAAATTGGTCATATCTTGTTCATCAGTATATAGTGCCTTTGGCTGGGTAAAAAAATGCTTTACATACCCTTGTACCCAAATTGTCTGAATCCCAAATTATTTATTGTGTAGACCCAATTTGGGTACAAGAAATGGTTTACATACTTTTGTATACCCAATTGGTCTGAACCGAAAAATGTTTTCTGAAAAGTGCATCGTCTCATCATTATGCGTCCATAAGGGGTGGTTAAAGGAATCACCGACGCAACTGCGATCACGGTGAATGGCCATAACTTATGCCGCATAAGTTTTTTAGGGTCAGTACCGGGAGAATAACCTGCAAAACTAAACACCACAGTACAGAGTATTTGAGTGAATGGGGTCGAACGTTTTCTCAAAAAGAAAGATTCCGATTCATTGAGCAAAAAAATGTTGGAGCCCCCCAAGTTGGTCACGAATTTGAGTATGAAAAAACAATCTTTCGGGCTTAAAACGCGCTCATAAGGTGATTATAATTGATTTTTGTTGTTTTTATACTGATCGCGTTACAAAAACTCAAATAATCCGTACTGAGTGTTCAGTTTTGCGGATGAGTCTTCCGGTACTGACCCTACTTATGCGGTACAAGAGACACCGACTTTTTATTTTAACAAACGGGCAATAAGGGATAGGCCTATTTGCACTGTTTATCTATTAGAACTAGTGGCGATGCAATAAAAGGTATACCTTTGCAGTGTTTTTGATAAGTTTTTTGGTATGGACCCACTTGCAATGTTTTGATATTAAACTTATTGCTAGTTTGCATCTTCAAAATGACTGAAAAATTAACAATTTTTTACTTTTAGTTTTGTTAACATATTCAAATTGGTGAAATCTGGCACTATTTTAAATTCAGCACTTCCTCCTTCACATTTTCAGCGTTTATAAATGTTCGTTTGATTATTGTGTAAACTTTCAGGCCGTCACTATATAATGCGCAAAAGCAAATAATACTTAATGAACTTTATTTATTTTTGTGTACTTAATGTTAACACTTAATGTCCGCAATCATAAAACAACCCGAATGACAACAAAAATTTTTTGCGGTTTTTTGATTTTTTTCTAATTATTTTTCTCAAAATTATGTTCAAAATAACGTTTGTGTCAATTTGACGACTGAAACTTCAAAATATCGGGCCAACTTTCTCTTCAGTGTTTTCCCNACCGGTATAAATGTCAAACTATTTTTAAGGAGGCGTTATAAATACAATTTTTTTATACTAGGCACGACGGCTCTAGTACCTAGTTACTCCCTAGGATTTTTTTGTACCTCGTTGGTGTCACGGTAGGCTTTTATTGTTTAAAGTCCGCGTCAGACTAAAGCGAATAAATTACCGTTAAAATGGATTTTTTTTTCTCTAATCGTTTTTTTTCTCTAATAATTTCGGGTTTTCTTGTTCTGTTTGTTTTTATTTTTTGTTTTCTCTTTGATTCTCTCTAACGTTAAAATTAACCAGGTTAGGTTCCTTTGATTCTTCTGGTACCACTGTTATAGAATGCGTTATGCGTGAGTTAAGCCTGCAAATGATTAAGTTACCGTTAGTTTCTAAAAGTTATTTATTTTGTCTTATTCAAAAATCTAGAAAAACGAGAATGAGCAAAAATACACTTTCGTGTTTTTCTTATAGGTTGATTGGGTAACGTTAAACCTATTTTCAACAACCAAGTAACCACGTGGTGTTAACAGAAGTCAAAATGAAATTTTGAAGCTGTTTTCTATTTGTTAATAGGAGCAGAATTGAGGAAAACTTTTTTTTTAATTTCATTTAATTGTTAAGTTGTTTAAGTTAATTCATTCATACAAAGTTATGCAATATTATTTGAGGGCCTAGCGTTGGCAGAAAAGTAACTTTGTCTCTGGGCTCCTTTCTCGTGCTCTCCGGCGCCCCTAAAACACTGCAGGCCAGGAGCAAAATTGTAAGTAAGGTGACGGGGTAAGGTTAAATTCGAAGACTAAATTTGTTATAATTTGTGTTTTAAACGGTTTTGGATAATAATTTTTCAGAAATTCGATAGAGCTGAAAATTCTATTTTGATTTTTTATATTTTTTTATGTGAAAGCCCGAAAATAGCTAAATTTCAGCGGCTAAAATGACGTCAAAAATTAAAATTTAAAGCATTATTCTATTTCTCAGACCAAGCAGAATAAAAATTGAACTTTTTCAAAAAAAATATTTTACTTAATTTGCAAGTTATTTCTTTATTAAAATTATTAAAAAGCTTAAATTGAAGAAAGGAATTTGTTATATTTTCTGTTTTAAATGATTTTGGACAATTCTTTTTTGTTCATTTGATAGAGCTGAAAATTCTATTTTGATTTTTTAAATTTTTGTATGTGAAAGTCCAAAAAAGCTAAAAATTTCAGCGGCTAAAATGACACTCAAACTGAAATTTATATTTATAAAAGTACCAGCATCACTCAGCAATTTCAGTGCACCTTTTTAAATTTTGATATCTTTCTTAATTGTCGAGTTCTGGCACTTTTGAGTTATGTCAAATATAATTTTATTCAATGAGTGAGTCCCCTAATTAGTGATGTTTGTCTTATTGATCAGTATTCTTTTTCAACTTAAAACTCCCGCTGTTTTCAAGCAAATATGTTTGAGGTTACAAAATATTAGGAGACGAGGGTTCCTGTCTTATTTTTGTCTCAAAGAGGGGGGGTGGCCGAAATTCCGAAGACCCACGATGACCACGACACAAAAAAAAAGATGGCACAGAAATCACTTCAAGGGGATAGAGATAGTACGCATTTTTCTAAGGTTGGAAAAAGGATGTCAAATATTACGTAATATTTACCAAAAATTATAAAAAATATATTTTAGAAGCGATGATTGCAAATTTTGAACTTGCAGTTTTTACTGTCCTACTTACAATTCAAATTGGACATTTTTATTTAAACTAATTCATTTACAACGGAAATTCTAGTATTTGAGGCTCACCTTCATCTCATTTTTTTCTCAAATAAATACTATGTATGTTTTGGTACAAGTAAAAAGTAATTTTATTAAATTATTCAAAACTTTCTTGGCCAAATCATTTTCACATGTTGGTATACTATAGGCAGGTTCTATAGCCTATAGAACATTAACTTTAACATACATTCGCATATTATTGTTTGTGGAAGCGTCTTGATTTCGGGAAATTTTTTGTATGAACTGCCTTTGATAAAATTATTTTTGTAAAATTTTCGAAACTGTCAACTCTGTTAAGTACACTGACTGTACCCTTATCCGAACGTTGTTTTCTTATCCAAACGATTTTTGGCCGAGCTGAGGGGTTCGGATAAGAGTACAGTCAGTGTCACTGATGTATCAAATCGGAAATAATTAAAGGGAAACGTGGAAAAAGCTGATAAAATTCGAGTTTGCTTTCGGTTGCACTTTTGGCCTGATTTCTGTCCCGTTCCTGCATAATCGAACCAAGAAAAATAACTCGTTATTCATTGAGCATCAGAGAAAGCTTAACCTTTAACAGAATAACATGATGATACTACCGTTTTATCTCGTTACCAAGGAGTCGTTAGTTCTAAATATACGCGAAAATATAAAAACATGATGTTAAGGGTATCGTGGTTCCTACCTTTTCTGTAGTTGTTTTGTTAAAAAACTGCATTAAATCAAGCGTTTATTTTTTGAAAATACAAAACAACCCATATCCCTTTATAATTTTTTGGTTGGAATGCGTAGCCACAACGTTAAAATCACACGTTTAAAGGAGTAGTGGCTACGCACTTTAACCAAAAAGTGATAAAGGGATACGAAGGAAAACCGTATCAACCCAACAGGTTTAACTGTAGAACTACTTCAGGAAACCATCAAAATAGAAAATGAAATAGACGCCGGACTGGACCCACTACTCGAAGTGGATATCATACTAAGAGCAAAAACCCTTATCGAAAAATGTTCAATTTCTCCAATAGAAACTCACAATGGCAAAAAATGCCCAAATCTACGGCTTTACCTATCCTACGGAGCCAACCCAGAAAATGGTCCTTAGGAGCAGTTACAAAATTCGCCAATTCAAAAGGTATAGCCAATCACAGCGCTCGCTCGAGCGCCAATCAAAACTGACTCACTACCGCCTCTGACAGAAAAAACGCAGCCAATCCAAGCCGCTCTGATGGCAGAGGAAATTGTCGACGCTCTGGACGAAGATCTCGATGCTTTTTCCGACGACGATGTTTTTATCACCGCTGTATCTCAAAGCCACACCTTTTTACCTGAAACAGTCTTATCTGATTCTAGCCCCATTAGTCCTATAATACGACCATTACTAAAAAGGGCCAGAAAAAGAAAAGCTTGCACTTTATCAGTACCAAAAAAACGTACTAGAAAGTAAAGTAATGTGAAAACAAAAAATGCGAACCAAAATTTCTTGCCTCGCATTTTTCTTTTACAGGGGGGACACGTAACAATCCTCTCAGATCTGTACTTGTACAGCTCAAGTCGTTCAGACAAAGCCCAATGGCAAGCTGCACAATAACAGATCTATCTTTCACATCAACTTACTTTCTGTACTCAACCTTATTGGTAAGCTCTCACGTGACACTTTTACCAAACTGTACTCGTACAATATTGGGCAAATTCGCAATCGTCGAACCGGGTGAGTCAGAGACATTATCAAAGAGATTTCCTTCGTCAGGCAATGCAGCAATAATCCAGGGGGTTGGCAGTTTCTCTGTTCTGATATTCTGGTTTTGAAGATTTCAGCGTTTTTCGGTACGCTCATCTCTAAGATTTTTTTGAAATGAAGTCGAAAACGCGAGTTTTTGAATTCGCGAATTTTGGTTCGATCCATTGATTGGGCTATTCTGTTGAAATTTGCTTACACTATTTTCCGTTTCAGGTTGTTAATCAATAAACGACGAAACTCAAGCCTAGCCATCGTTGTTCTTGTTCCTCCGCAATCACATATCGCAATACTCAAGTAATACTCAGGACGAAGATCACAGTCGCATACGGTAGTTAGCCTTAAGAATACGAGTATTTCCACTCTATTCTTTCGCAGTATGTAAAATAATTGTTGGAGCCAAACAAGGGAAGGCCTTCTGGATTGAAAACCATGCTCCCGCCAATTAGAAGGTTTGAAATTAAAAACAGGCCTTTCTTTACTACGGGGCTAGTATAAATATACTACAGCAAAAAGAATGGTTGCATATCGTGAACCAGTAGCCAATGAGCGGTCGCTTTGAAATGAACTCAAAATAAAAACAAATTTTCACACAATTATGAACTATTTATTACTCGAGAGGCATACCTTAATGAATTATCTTTTTTATTTGTTCATCAAAATATGGCAAAAAATACTGCATGAAAATGACCAAAATGGAGGCCAAAAAAGTGAAAGGCCAAGGATAATCTAGAAAATTGCTATAAAACTAACTTATTCGGCCATAAAAACGATTGGTGCCGGTCTTTCTTCTGGTCAATTTTTTAAGTAATATTGCTATAGAACGTTTAAGGGGGTTGTGGGTGTAAAATCTAGCTTATTGCGAGCAAATTGAAATCGCTATTACGTTGGAAATATAGCAGGAAATATAGCATATGTTAATTCAAACCGTGAAGATAACTGATTGAGAAAAAATTATTATTTTGGGCCTTAATTGAGGGCTTTTATTTAATTGCCTCGGTGCTATTTGACAGATCCGGAAATGGGTGCTTGATGAAAAACTTTTTACTGGGTATATATATTTTCTTCAATAAACATCAAAGTAATGTTTTACAATCTAGGCAACTTTTGTGATTTTTGAATTTTCGTATTATTACTTTTTCACAAATTTTTAAGTTCGAATTTAACTTTTCGAATTCGTCAAATTTTGAGATATTTTTTGAAAAAGTCCCGAAAATTATAAAAAATTTTCATTATTTTTCGGTAAATTTTTTTTAAGTATTTGTTTCAAATCACCGAGAAAAACTCTACAAAATGGCCATTTTACTTTCTGAGTAGGTCACCACATATTCTTTTATATGATCTTTGAAAAATCATTTGACATTTTTTGGGAATTTTTGGTCGAAACTATATGGTAATATTTTGAAAATTTTCCTCATTTCTTGTTCAAAAATTTTCAAACTTATTTTTCTGGAATCATCAGCTGAAAATATTAAGAATGCCACCTTTTATTTCATTCAAATATGTCGTCGTTTTCTTTCTTTGCTCTTGTTTATACTCTGAATCATATTTTTTGCAACGAAACTACGGTTCGGGAAAAATTCATCGAAGCCCTTTGAAATCCAAAATTAAAAAAAATAAAATCTGATTATACGAAGTAAGCTCAAAAGTAGCAAATTTTGTTCGGAAACGTTTGTATTCGAAAATTTCGAAGTGGCAAAAAGTTTACCATCAAGAGAAAAAATTGAAAAAGTGCAAATCTGTCAAATTGCACCGAGGGGGTAGTGTCTGTGAAAAAAGTGTTACTAAAAATAAGAGAGCTAACTTATTTGGACATGAAAAAAGTGTATCATACAAATTTGAGAGATTTAAATCGCTTTCACGAGTTTTTATTAAATCGAGTGCTGAAATTATTTCTTCATACATGAGCTGTTTTTGCGGTTTTCCACGTTAAAAAAACTGGTTACATGCAAAATATTGATAATTCAGATAAACAAATATTCAAAGTTCTGGTTGACCGCGAAGCGAGCACTTTTACTTTATTTTTGAAACTTTTCAGTGAAATCACATTTTTGGTTTCAAATCAGTCATTAAAAATGACTCTTAATTTTTTTTTATTCTTAATTTTCGGTTAATGCAGTAAAATACTCATAAAGCATTTATTTGATATTGTAAGTATCAATATCATATTGAAATTAAGATATGCGGAGAATCTACAAGTTGTAAACTACAACCTCCTAAAATGTAAGTTAAGATATTCAGTGCTCTGCTGCTTTTCTATGCAGTAACAGAAAAATGTTAAGGAGCATTAATTTAATCACGGATAAAATTTCTTCGCAGCTATTTTGAGCTGGATAACTCAGCCTGGATTTGAACTTTCGTTTCTCGCGTTGCATTTTGAATGGCTGCCTGTCAACGCTTTAAAGGCGATTCTGTTATTCCAAGGAATATATTATAAAAGATCATAAATGTTCACGCATTTCAAGATTTAACTTAAGAACCATAATGTAAATAATAAGCCTTAAATCTACGGATCTTGCGTTTAGAACAGACTCGAATCTAATATAATCGATTCGAATTCGTTTTTTGTTTTCTAAACAAAATCGTTTTGGATAGTTGGCGGCCCAAGTTTTGTCGCAATATTTATACTTTCTTTTTAACAAAATATTTCTTAACCCCTAGACTCATAGAGTATTGATATCCCCCAGAGCATCTTCGAGAGCCACTTTTTGGCTTGACTTTGAAGTCATATTATGGGAAAGGTTAGGTGTGAGGGAATTAATTGTTTTGAAATCATTGAGATAAAGGATAGACTCGAATTTTTAATTAATTATATTAAGACAATCAAAAAATTAATCACTTCATTCCGCTGTGGAAAAAGTGAAGTTAACTCGAACTGTTTCTACAGAAAACCATACGATTTTATAATGAGATGCTAGTAAAATAAATTAAGTGAAACCTATGTTCCTAAACCTGGTCTCCGATTCGAAATACCTTATCGGGTTCGTCTATGAAACGATATTCCACCTCTGATATAGTGAAATAGTGGTAAACAATATGTCTGCGCCTAATATTTCCGCCCCGCTTTCTCATTCATTAGCAATTTCTCTGTTTTCAACAAAAAGAAATAAAAAAAGTTCTTACATTTAGTAGAAACATTATTATTTTTTTCAACGATGGTCAAGACGAATTCCTAAAACTGAGTATTTAAGACCTTGTTTGTTTTAGAAAACTGTGAGATAAAGCTGATAAAGAAAAATTTCAGAGAAATCCAAAAAAAAAGTAGGATAAAATATTCGAACGGCTCATCCAAAACAAAAATTTCTATCATTTTTCAGAAATTAATTGCTAACTCTATAGCGATTTGAACCTTGAACTTCAATTTCGTTTATTTTTGTCCTTTCCGGTCTTTTCAAAAAATGAAAGCACTTTTATGGCTCTATGAGTCTAGGGTTAAATAAACTTGATTAATCATCAGCATAACATCATGAGGGAATTATACGATATAAAATTATTAATGAACTGGTTACCTCTCAGCCGTCCGTACAGTCATGTTGGAACCGGATCTACTTCATTTTTACCCTTGACATAGATGCCTCCTCTTCGACCAAAATAGCGATCGATTTACTTACCAATATACGTTTCTGCGGTTTTTACTTATTTTTGCTAAACAATCTCAAATCTCCGCAAGACCGATGTTAGTTTTTTTACGTACAAAAATAAAAATTTTCATATAGTAGAAAAAAATATCACGTGACCGTATAATTGAGAAATAAGATATGTGCCAAAAGTCGTCAAATTACAAAATGGAACTCATTAACTCTACAATCCGGAACAACTCTGGACTCACAGTCTTTTCACGGTCACGCGTGACCGTGGGTTTTAAATCAAGCGTATAACCTTGCGTTCATTATCAACATATATTTTTCACTTGATCATTGGTAATTCTGATAATTTCCTACAATCGTATCAAAACAAAATGTGAAAAAAAGAATTTAAATGCATCAAATGGTGATAAAAGAAATATAAAAATCTCTCTCTTTTTAGCACAATTCACACAATTAAGAGCATAATTGATACGCATTGAGGCTAAATTGACATTTTAAAATTTGCAGTTTAAACCGGCACCAATTTGGGTGCTGAAACTGCAAAAAAATTGCATGTTTTGATTAAAATTTTTAAAAAATCAGAGCTCCTTAAAAATTAAAAAGAACTATTTTTTATGACAAGGTTCAAGGCCAATTTCAAGTTCATCGTAGAAGCTTGTAAGTACCCTCAAAGAAATCGGAGAGGTCAATTTCCAAATAAAAATATTAGCTACTATGGGTGATATGTACTGAATGGTTACTAGAGAGCAATAAATAGTCATAAATTTCTGAGATCACACAAGAAGATTTGCTCTCTGGCGACCTTTCAGTACATTATTGACCCATAGTTGCTAATATTTTCACCAGAAAGTTGACTCTTCCGATCCTTTTGAGGGTACTTATGAGTGTCTCGATGACTTTGAAGTTAACGGTAATTTGATATACGGTAAACATATTACGTATTTTGAAACTACTCCAATCACGCCAAAAAAATTCCAGGGTCAACTTCAAACGTTTTCAAGACGTTTTTCTCATTACGGTACAGTCCGAATGAATTCACGTGACGAAATAATTCAAAAATAAGGTCTGAAAATGTCATATATTATCCTTATTTCTTGAAAATAAGATCACGTGACCATTGGAAGAGAACCATTATGTTCAAAATCTTAAATTAGGTGTTTATAACCCAAAAAAAAATTTTCGGCTCAATCGATACTATTTATGTACTTGACCCAAAACCTTATTTCTTGATTAAAAGTCCACGTGATTGTTTTTGGTCTTTGGTGTGATGGAAAAAAATCTCAAAAACTTCTAAAGAACCACTTCATTTTTTCAAAAATTGATTTAAGTGATTTAAAAAAAAACAGTACTATTTTGGGCCAACCTTATTCTCTGAATATCGGTCACGTGATCATTTTCAGGCTATGGTGTGATGGAAAAAAGTCTTACAATTTTTTGATTTTGCTCCAAGTCTTTTTTTGATGGTTTAAATTTTTTTTGCAAAAAAGTAAGACTGTAATACAGTAAAAATTTCTAGAAAAAAAAACGCACAAACGTCAATTATTTAAATAGTCGATCGATTACTTTGTAAATATTTCATAATGAATGATTAAGAGTCCTAAATTGCGATTAAACGGGTCACGGTCACGCGGACCGTAAACAGACTGTGGGAGTTAAAGCAAGCTCGGTATGTGAACTTGTTTGCCTATAACAAAAACTTGGTAATTTCTCAAAAAAGTATTGATTTATTTTATTCTGAGGGTTCCAAATTTAAACTATAAAATGTTCAATTTCCAAACTAAATTTTAAACTAAGTTATTTGAAGTTTCAAATATTACTTAACTTATTTTATTTAATATATCCTTGAATTATTCAGAAAAAATTTATTCTCGGAAATTCGCTGGGGAGTCTCCAACTGCGTGAAACAAGTTTTCGAAAAAAGAAACATCCAAATTATCTTTCATCGTTAATAAAATACTATTTCTGAATTATCAGGATCATCATGTCATTGCATCTTTGAGGTGTTTTTATATGACTTTCGAATCATAGCATTTCTATTTTCCCAATGAATATTGGGCTCCAATATGACGCTTTAAAGAAGTTAACTTGGTTTTACTGAGACTTTTGTTCATCTTACTTTTTATGCGAACATACTATATGTATTTATTATTATACTGTATGTACAAAATATCGGAATGGCTTGCAAAAAAGCTTTGTGCGATTGTTTGACCAAAAACTCTTGAAAATGTAGTAGGTAAATATGATAACTTTCGCCAAATTTTGGAGTTAATTTATAACACAAACTTTGTACCCTAACAACAAAAGATTCAATTTCAGTCAAGTATAACAACCTAAAACGTTGTCTAAACTTAAGACTCTGAGTGGCACTTAATGTAGGGTGGGAAATGCGAATTCGATTTTCAATGAGTTCCTTTAAACTAGACTTAAAGATGCGCATAAAAATTTTAAACACGAAAACAAAAAAAAAATTTGANAAACCCTGGTGTGGCCTGAGTATTTTCGACAGGGAGTGAGTGGTCACTTTATCACTGTGGCGTTATATATTGATGATAACAAGATTAAAATTTACGACTCTTTGATTAATAGCGAATACATTTATTATGAGGGAGTGAAACAAATTATGATGAATGTTCTTAAGGAATTACGCAGTATAAAAAAGTTATCAGCCGATCATCCTGATTGTGAGGTCATTCACCCGGAAGGTCAAATAAACAGTGATTGTGGTCTTTCAACTATTTTGTTTGCAGAACTGTTTTTTGAGAAACAAGAGCAATTTATTCTAAACCTGAAGTATGAAGATAAAGTTTTCAAACTTCGAGCACATCATTAATGGTGTTTAACCGAAAAAAAAATATACATCGAGAATTAGCATCAAACAGCAATTGATCCCGATGCTTTCATCAACTCCTAGACCATCGCGCAAATGACGATTGGTCAAACTTTGAATAGAAAAACATTTCAAAATAAATTTTTATAATTTCTTGATGTACAAGTAAACCAATTAATAACTGTGTTTGTCTTATTTTTAAATTAATTATTTGAAAGCATACTTTTTCTGTTTTTAGGAAATCAATAAACCAAAAGGAACCCTTGCCTTGCTTTTTTTGTACTGAATTAAAGATTAAGCTGGTTTGAATTCATAAATGAATCGAAAACATTCCTAGGAAAATAACAAGGATGGCTGAAAACACTAAACAACTTGTCGAATTATAATAACATGCGGAGATTTTTTCTTTGCGCCACAATTTTTCGATTTTTATAGGTTTTTTTTTAATCATTTTAGCGATTTATCGATTTTGCTCACTTGCGTCACTTGTGGATAGTTTTTCAATTTTGAGGGTCATTTTCGTGATCTCTGTGACGATTTGCAATGTGGTGAAATTTTGGGTCATTTGAGACATTTTCGACGTCCACAATTGATACCTCGAAAATTGAACTCACACCTACTGTGAGACCCGGGGTCGGAATTTTAGAAAATTTTGAGAAAAGCCAGTTTAGGCAAACTAAAAGTATTCGAAAACACTTACAGCTTGTTCGCATTATAATCAAGGCGTAGGCGCTGGCTTGATATCCTTTTTCCAGTGATTTTTTGATGATTTATCGATTTTGCTCTCTTGCGTCACTGTGGACAGTTTTTTTTTATTTTAAGGTCATTTTCGTGATCTCTGGTGACGATTTGGCATGTGGTGAAATTTTTGGTCAAATTGAAGACCATTATCGACGTCCAAATTGTTTACCTTCGAAATTTGAAACTAACACCGTCCTGTGAGACTCTGGGGGTTGATCTTCAAAAAATTTGAGAATACGCCCCCTAGGAAAACCTACACGGATTCTTGAAACACTAATAACTTGTCAAATATAATAACGCGGGAGATTTTTTTATACAAGCACAATTTTTTTCGATTTTTTTGAACTTCAAAGCCTTCCAGCCACCTTGTGCTGAACTTTTAAAAGAATTTTTTTTTCTTCTCAAAAAATTGTTTTTCGCCTACGATGCAACACAACTGAGCATCAAAAATGAAAGAAATCGAGATATCGATTTCAAAAAGGTCTTATCTGTATTCAAAATCCACCATTCCTCTCCCGAAAGTTAGCCTAATGAGTAATTTGTAGATTATTATCTGGTTCCAGTGCTTGTTTAACTGCATAAAACAAAAAATTTGCATCCAAATAATGCATTTCCGGTCAGATGAGCAATTTCTGAAACTCACCAAAATTCTTGAAATTAAAATTAAGAGGAACTTTCTGGGATCGGTTCCGATATTCCGCTGGCCAAAATGATACTTCTCCAAAATATTTTTTGGTTTCTGGGTTTTAAAACACAGCGGTGCAGGTGGGGTTAAGGTTTCCGACGGGTTTTAGTGATTTTCAAAACGTATGCCCTAGCTAACTAAAGCTCGTAGCAACTTCAAAATTTGATTTCCAGAAGATATTTGAAATCTCTAAAAATGTCGTTAAAGTTTTTGCAATTACCGCACCGGTGGTATACCGGTCCAAAAACTCAGTTTTTACAATTTTAAAATAGCTACATCTAGCTCGTGGATATAAAATTTTTCTATTTCTTCGTAAATAAACTTAAATTCGTAGCTTAACCAGATTCGCGAGAGCTTTCAACATTATTCATTAAATTGAACGAAATTCCCAAAATAAATACGTGTTTTAGCACATGGTCGCTCAAAACGATGCATCTAGTTCACCAACACCAGATTTTTCTTACCAAAAGCATTTTTTTTCAAAAGTGTACAAATACCAGACCTGCAAGCCGTTAAAAAACTCTTTTATAGTTTGGCTTTTATACGCAGTCAAAGTCTGGTGACCTTCAACACCGGATATTTTCTACAATACAAAATCTAATTTCGACACTTTTTCTCTTAAAATTTTAATTTTACTTATTTAAGTATAATTAAACCGATTACAAGAAATTGAATGCAATTAAAATCAGCTTCCTATCACAAAAATATGGTCTCCTTCGGATACCCCAAATTTCTGATCTAAGAAAACATTTGAAATTTTTTTTCGAAAATTAAATTTTTTTATTCTCATTTTCAAAGATAAATTCAGAGTGAACTAATGCATTAAACCATTAGAGTGAACGGGTATTTACTTCAAAAGATACAGTTAAGAAAAATATAACTTGGAAAAATAGAAAATTTTGGAAATTTTTTATAAATCGAAATTTTTTTGGAAGCAAACCAGTAACAAAATGCAGCTAAAAATTAGCTTTCAATCACTTCTGATTCTCGAGATACAGCCTTCATCGGATACCGGAGGCACCAGAGCCTTTCAGAAGGATCTACTTTGAGCGATGTTTACAGAAAACTTTTATGAGATCAACCATCAATCTTTCTTTATGATCAAGTTGAAGAGTTAAATTTTCGAAGAAAATTTCTTTCAAATTCTAGAAAATAACGTTTGAAAAACCAAGTTAATTAAACCACGTGATACTACCTCATGGTTAGCCTCCAGGAAATATATGTTTATCTCAATAACTGCGAAGTGCTCTGTTCTGGAAATCAAAAGATATTTTCAAATAAGTTGAAAATATCCAGGAAAAAATCACGTTTTTTAGGAAATATTGTTAGTTTTTTCGATTTAATGAAATTATTTGATGATAATTACAATATTAAGGCAAATATGGTATGAAAGTACCATTCTTGCATGATTTTCAAAAATTAAATATTTTGAAACATATCACTTTTTCCATACTAAATTTCAAAATAAGATATTTTGAAATTTCACTTTATAACAAAATATTTCGCCCCAGAACTTCTTGGATGTAAATTTTTTTGCAAAATGGACTCAAAAAACTCTCCTAAAAACTGGCTCATTTCAATTTCATGTCGAAATTATTTAATCAGAAGTAAGAGTTTTTTTTTCGATAATAATAAAACTTTATTGAAAGATTTAAGGGAGTGCTGGTCGCATTAAAGAACTCGGACATGAAATTTTCCAGATTAGTTTTAAAATGTTTTTTCTGAAAATATGAGGCGACGCTGAAAACCCTGTTTTTGGCCTTAAAATGCGACCAGTACTCTCTAAGGTGTACATTAATTGCAAAATTTAAGCAGGCTGATGCAGAAGAAATAACTTATCAAAAGCGTTAACTGATTTTAAGTATCCTAAGATCAAAAGAAAGTGCAATTTATTTTAAAAAAGCCCCGAAACAGTCCCTACTACAATGCTGAAAAGGCAAAGCAGGAAGTGTCTCCGGTTCGTTTTTTGAAAAAATCTGAATGAAAAATTTTGTAATACTACTTCTGAGACAGAGTTTGTGTTAAACTGTGCCAAAAGCAGGTGCAGAAAAAGTTTTTATTAAAAATAATTGGATTTTTTGCCCAATTATTTACTGTCGCTTAGATCTCAGATAAGTTTTACTGAGAGTTGTTTTTTAATAATGTTTCATATTTGAAGGATTTTATGTAAGAAAGAAAAGGTGGATAAGTTGGGTGCGAATTAAAAATTCATAAAAACGACATTTTTAATTTTGAAAAAGGCAGCAGAGAGCAGTGCGGGAAGTTTTAAGAATTTTTGTTATGACAATTTTTGATTAATGGAGAAGTTTTGATTTGATAAGCATGAATGTGGAAATTGAGCAGGTTATTTTAGAAGATTTGGAAATGAATTTGTTGAACTGTTGATTGTGTTAGTACTGAAATTCTGTTTGTTTATATTCCTTTGTTTGAGTCATAATTATGCGTCCGCGCCATCTTCTGTTTAAAAAAGTTAAACGAAAATGGTCTTTCAATCAACTCGTCATAAAATTTGAACCTATAAGCGAAAAAAATTTGTAAAATTTTTTTTAATCACCGATTTTCAAATTGAATTGAAGAAAAAAGTCTGCAACCATTTTTTGCACTATTTTGGATGATTCAAAGTGGCTTGAGCTCTTCAAAAGGATCTGTGCCTTCAAGGTTAAGGCAAAAAACCTCCAACTTGAGCTGAATTTTGGTACAACAGTCGGTATAGTACGCGTTTGACTGAAGTTGCATGCTGCAAACGAAAATTCCAATGATTATTGAAACCGAATTCTAGCAGTCATTTTAAGCTATTATTTGTTTCTCTATGGCATTGCAATGATGGTTAAAATTAGTTTTTTAAGGGGACTGACACCCAGTCTGACGAGGGTGCTCCAAAATTTATTTCTCTCGGCATTGAAATAAAACAAATGAAGAATTGTTCTAGTAAACAGTACTCGAGAAAAATGTGCGATTATTTTGAAGCGCTAGGACAACGGAAATACTTTTTAACAAATTGTACTCACCATCAAGTACTTTTATTTGTTTTTGATAATTACGGAGCTTCTGGATTTGGTAAAATATTTCTAATAGTGAAATTGAACTCGTCATTAAAGTTGTCCTATAAGAATTAAAGGTTATTATATTCCAAATAGAAAGTAATAATAATTGATGTGAAATCAAATTAAAGTATCGATGTAATGCATAGCTCAGAATGATGCCCGCACTCACTTTATAAAACTGATTGCGAGAGATCTAAGTCGAATTCGAAAAAAGAACGATGTGACGATGATCGAACATATCTTAAGAAAATAAATAAAGAAAACATGACTTTCGAAAAAACATTTTCCCATATTCACCACCGCTGTATTCTTTTTTATCACATAATTTCGAAATTTCCATGTATTTTCATATATACCTTAGTATCCACATTTTGAATTAGAATGCGTAGCCACACTCCTTTTAACGTGTGATTTTAACGTTGTGGCTACGCATTCTAACCAAAAAGGATAAAGGGATATATGAGAAAATTTTAAGAGAAATAGGCAAAATAAAAAAAATTGAATCAATCCTAAGTTTAAGAAAGCCTTAAGGGGTAGCAGCGATGTGGCCGATTGAAGTCAATTTAACTTACAAAAATAATTAGTTGGTTTATTTTTTTTGTGCTTATTATCGTTAGCTGAACCAAATAAATATGTATCAGCTCATTAAATTATTTTTTATCTATCTAGGAAAGATTTGAGTTCGAACTTTTATTTTTGAATTCGTAAATTTTTAAAAAAATTCAAGGCATTTAAAAAATTTTACGCATTTTGTTCAAAATTTTTCTGATTTAGTTTTGAAATCTGTGAAAAAAAACAAAAAAAATTGCCACTTAACTTTTTCATCCATGTCTACATATTTTCTGACGCTGTTTGAAAAATCATAAAATGTTTATTTGTCATTTTTTGTCGACTTTTATAGAAATATTATGAAAATTTCTGCAAATCAAGTACAAAATTTTAATTAGTAGTTTTTTGAAATCTCTATAAAAAATCAAGCCGAATGACTTTTGAAATGTTCTGTATCTATTTGGTTTCCGTATTTCAACCGATGGAAGGGTCAAGCGAATACTGTTTCTCTGAACTACTGATGAAATTAACAATACTTTGCTTGCGACCCGGTTTGTGCCATTTGGCACGCAATTTAATGAAATTTATTTTCGCAACAAAATCGAATAAAATTTCGGGTGTAAAAGGCGTGTTTTCTTTGAAAGTCAGGCGATTTTTTAATATTTAAACGCAATTGAAGGTCAATTTTTATTCCTAAAACAGCTGTTTTCTCTATTTTTCATGAAAAAAAACTTTCATATTAGGAAATTGTTTCATGGAGATAATGATCACCCACTAATTAGCGCATTACCACCCGAAAAGGTCTAAGTTTATAAATATTGTCTTCAAAAAAAATTCTTACATCGGGTTGAGTTGGAAATGGATTCCAATGAAGTAGTTTTGATATTTCACAGATACTTAGTTATGTTGAGAATTAAAATATAAACTTTGCAAGAATGAACACTTTTATTGAAGATTAGAATTAAAAAAAATAAATTTCACATTTTTTTGTCTTTCATTAATCACTCCGAAAAAATTTACCAATCTGCCACATCGCTGCTACCCCTTAAAAAATGATCTGAGAGAATATATTTTCTTTGAAATACACATGAAACCTGTATTCTTTCGGAGCTGTAAAAAGTAAGTTTTGGTTATGTCTTTAACCGGTTGTCTAAGTGATATATTTGTCTCAATTTTATTGCATAATTTTTTAAGGTTTCGTTCTTCATATCAAACAAAAAAAACATTTTTTCATGTTTTGATGACAAGTTATTATTTTTGAAAACGGGCTACTTTTCACAAGCAACAAAAATGTAAGCACCCAAATCCCCTTAAATATGAAAATAAAACTACTATAATATCAAACTTCCAACCTATGATAAATCAACATTAAAAATAAAAATAATATCTTTGAAGTCCACTAATGAAAATAAATCCAGTATAAGCCTTATTTGTTAATTATGGTCCTCCTTCTTAAAATCAAAACAATATTCTTTCTAATTTGATGTTTGATGTCACTTAAAGTGACTCACTTTCTGTTTGTATTTATTTTAGTGGCAATCTGTAGCTAAAATGCTCGGTTCCGTTGGTTATATAAACGGACTCGCTCCTCAAAAATCTATTCAAATCGACAGATATCTTGAGAAGATGTGTGAAATGAAAATAAGAGATTTATGTTCAAATATACCGGCTCGCAAATAGAAATAAAATTTATTTTATGGGATTTAATTCAGAGGGAATTGTATTCAACCATTGTGGTACTTGATGCTTGGTGTTTCATATGGCAGAAGTACACATATGGTTGTATATTAACCTCGGCCAATCGACAGAGAGAGCAGTTATGATCATTAAAAGGTAGCGCGAACTGACCATTGAATTTTTTTCAATTATAAAATACAGTCGGTGCACACAAGTTGAAAGTTGGTGGCGTCGAGACCAAAAGTGATTTGTTAAAAAATACCATCAGGCAAAAATATTCCGTTCGAAATTCTTCATATTTTTAAATTTGAAGATAAGCCCTTATATGACACTGTAGCGGCTATTGGATTAAGTACAACGAATAACTTTTGGTCTAGACGCCACTCGAAACCAAGCGGTAAAGGGGTCAGCAACTGTATTTTAATATAATTCAATGTGAAATCTCGAGGCTCCCATGCAAATTATTTTATTTATTGAAATCTGGGATTCTCCCCATTTTTCAAATATTTTATTAAATACAGTCACTGACGTATTTTTAGTTAACTGTATATATTTTTTTTAACTCGTAACTGACTGTTTCGACATTAATAGAAATTTTAACGACTTTAATGAAAGCGACCTCTTAAGGAGCATTTATTACCTGTGATAAGATTTCAACCATCATGGCACTCAGTCAACATAATGGGAGATCTTTGCAATCGCCCGCTGCTTAGCCGGGTGGTTGGAGCTCTTGTTCAGATAAATATTCAACATCAATTTGCCAAATATTTAACTTTTCCATCTTTTAGAGACGATTGAAATAAGAAATTTTGAAAGTCAAGAATGAGTACTGATTTTATTTACTCATCTTGCAGAGAATTTTTTGGTCATTTTAAGACGAAGATTTTTTTTTGCGATTTGTTCATAATTAATCGTTTTTAAAGATGAGAAATCGACCTTATAGTCCGCGGGTTTTCTGGTTGGTATTTTTGCAACGTTATCAAATGTACGGCTGTTCAAAATTAACCGGTAAAGTACAACTTCGTCAGATACTTGGATCAATTTTATGGAGATGCTTTATTTTTTTCGAAATAAGCGTTTTTATAAAGGACATTGGTTTTACTGAGTTGTGGTTTTCCGTCAGTGATCGTTTTATCAAAAACATTTTTTGCTAAATTTCCCGAAAATGTGATAAATCACAAAGTAAATCAAAGTTCAGTTAATAAAAAATGTTATGTGTATAAAGAAGTTTTCGTGTTCAAGATTCTGAAGAAATGTGATAGAATAAAGTATGTCTTTTCTGATTTTATTATCATTCCATCTCATTGGATAATTATTTAAAAAAAAAACCTTTAGAGTTTTTTTTCAAATTTGGTTTCCATAAAAGAATAAATGACGTAAACCCGTAAGTTTATGCCTACTTATTAAATACTCATTAATTAATACAATCCACTTAGAAAACACCACTAAAAGCGTGGAAGAATACGCGTCTCTGATTGGCTCTGATTTGGCTTTCCCGTAAACATGAATAGGAAAAACGAATCTTTTGCGTTTAATGTCGGCGTCCCCTCTGAGTTGGCTGTACTCATTAAATGAATCATAACCAAATTTTTCTGCAATAAAATTTCTAGTATGACCTGATGAATATCAGAAGAATCGTCGAGATTTTACAAGAAATAATTAATCACGACTGGAAAAAAAAAAAAACATATACACGTACAATTTTGACCACGTCCGATTTCAATTATTTTTGAAGAACTTTTTGGGCTGAAATTAACTCAGAAAACATTTTGGATAAACATAATGCTACCATCAGAGTTTCAAGTGCAACGAGACCAAAAGTGATTTGTTAAAATTGACACTAGTCGGGCAGCCCGACTCGGGCTAGTCTAGGCCAGAATAAATCATGCATCCAATTTTCTGAAAAATAGCACCATTGGATCCCGTTCGAAATTCTCTGGCTTTTTCAATTTGCAGAAAAAGCTAATTCTGCTTTGAAAGCGACTAAATCGGATTCAACAAAGCACGTTTGGTCTCGACGTCACTTGAAACGTAGTTTTCACCGCTTTAATAAAGAAAAAAAAATATCCAACTTTTAACGGTGAAGTTAAACTAAATACCTAGGTAGCAATTGTTTATTATTACTTATCGATACCGATCTCTTGTTGCTATCAAAACCATGTACAATAAACCCATATCCTTTATCACCTTTGATTAATCTAAGAGATGTGGCTGAAAAGAAGAGAAAGCGGCTCATGAGTGGCTAGAAGGGGTCTCAGGAGTTTAAGATTGGCTCCCTCAACCCACATCTCTTAGATTAATCAAAAGGTGATAAAGAGATATTAAATACATTTTCTATGATATCATGGGAGGCCATGCAGTATTTTTAATTATTCTTTTAAAGCTTTTTCCTGATAAATCCAAATTAACTCCGTGGCGCATAAGACAAATAAACGCTGGTGCTATTGAATCCATGATGGATCTGGAAATTGAACGTGGAAACAATTAATTTAACAAAGAATGCTATTTATATAGGCTGAGTAGTGATGTGTTTTGAAGGTTTATTAAAAACTTTGAAAAAAACCGGAAATTGAATGTGCAAAAATCACACACATGCATGAAGCTTTTGTGTACTTGTGTGATACCAGACAATCTATAAACTTAATACTGGGCTTTTGTACGGCTAACCATCTAAGCCCAGTATCAAAACGTAATTTCGCGCTAAAAAAATAGAAATAGATTTCGCGCCAAGTAATTACTGCATTTTCCCCAAAATCTGTTCAAACCAAAATATATGTCTCTCATTCTGAAGATGGCTTTTGCCGAAACGTTAAATAAATACTATTTTTAATAGAAACAAAATAATAATGGATGTGTTCACTTTGGACTAATATACGTCTACGAGTTAAAATAAACGAAACTTTTTTTTGGAATTTCGTGTGTATTTTGTCAATCTTGGAATAAATAATAATAAAAATATGAAATTATGTTTTTGAATGTTTAAATAGGCAGAAAAGAAGCATATATCGACTAGTGTGAAAATTGGTGGTTAGGTATATTTTAGGATTTTGTTTAACAATTTTGTTAATAACCAATTTGGCTTTAACAAAAAAGTATCATATTAACGGCCAGGTTCAAAAACCTAATTTTTTGGCGTGATTTTAAGTTAAGATAATTAAAGTTATATCCAAAACTCCAAATTTTTTGAGGTGATAACTCGATATGATATATGACACCAGAAAAATATACGCTTCGTCCTTAGTACACTAAATACACTAAACATTAATATAATTTATAAATAATTAATTAATACAATATATTAATCATATAATTAAGTTTTGATACAGAAATAATCACAGACGAATAGAAAGTGTAAGAGAGAAAATACTAATACTTTTATTATTGTTTTTTTAACCTCCTGGAAGCCAGGGATTCTTTTGTTTTTAAGGGTTAAAATTCTCCGATGAATTTCGCCCGAATAAATATAAATAAAAAGATAATATGTTATATAGAGTATTACTTCCCAAAAGTGTGAAAACGCATTTATCAAATTTTAACCATAGATATCTAACCCCTGGGCACTCATTTGTTTTGAGGTTGGCGCCAAAACAGTAAGACACACAATGGATTATTTAACGAGGACGATTGTTCATGGGCATTTAAGATAAAAAAAATTATTAAAGATACATTTATGCCATCCAACTTAAAATTAACCATGGTTAAAAATGACCGGCTTTAAAAAAAATAGCCGGTTACTAAAAAGTTTACCGCGGCGGCCTTGACATCAGAAAAGCCAAACTAGAATCTGAAAAACACTTTTAAATAATAAAATGTACATATTTCAATATTCTATATCAATGTCTAAGTAAAAATTGGTCATTTTAGCATGGAAACCAGAGTGGCTACTCAAGTGAACAATATTTTTGAACACTTCTGGGCACTTAAAACCCATAAGAAAAAATATTAGTTAAGAATATAACATTTACTAAAGATATAAGAAAAAGAATGAAAAAATTATTGCCTAGAAGCTGCAAATTTATTAGGGTGTTCTCGGTGGTTAACAGATGGTATTTTCATCTTATATTTAAACCGCAAACTTAACCACTAATAAACGTTTTGTAAATTCCTAGTCCTAAATATCTTCGAATGTAAGCAGATTTTGGGCTATATTATAAATATAGGGATAAGGGGTTAAATTTGAATTTCGAATTTCAGATTTTCAAACAATAAGTAACCCAGCCTATGAAAAATTATGTTAGAGTATGGCCTATTTTTGACATAAATCTACCCGTTTGAAGTACAGAGAAAATAAATTCTGGCTAATTTGACAACAACAATTAAATAAGGCAAGCTCACAAATGCAACATCTAAGTCTGGAAAATTTTATGGACATTTTTAATGAAAAAGACTAAGCCTTTCAAAGGCTGAGAATTTAACAATTTCGAGCCTTGAATTTTTGGTGCAGATACCGTAGGATTTGCAAAGATATATAATCCTTTTAACACATAAGTATCTAAAACTTGGACAAAAGGGACTTGGCGATCCCCGGATTTTAAAAAACATAAAACGATTTGAAGAAATAATATAACATATGCGTAGGCTGAAAAAGTGTTGAATTTCTGGGGTCCTAATCATCTGGTCAGAATAGAGCAAACTTACTTTTGATAATCGGGGGGAGATTTTAATATATATAAATTACCATGAATAATATTTGTACAGTATACAGTGGAGTCGTCACAAAAATATTTAATCAAAGTACATTTTGCATGGTAGTGAATTTGGAAGTGCTATACATTCTTACCCTTTAATAAGTTTGAAGTTGAAAATCAACCCTTCAGGGAACTGGAACACTAATTCCTGGGAAACCTGGAGCACTCTGAATATTACAATTTGAAATTGACACCTATGATTTTGGTAACAATCAATTTATCAAAATAAAATAGAGTTTAAATTTTGTAACTCGAAGAAAATATGAACCTTTAAAAATAAATTTGGAAATTTTGACTCTTTTTTTATAAATCAAAAAGTTTAAATGCATTATCATATGTAATTTGTTCTTTACAATTTGTGACAATTTTTAGGACTGAGTCCGTGTTTGGAAGTTTTTAACGTGTTATTCTGTGGTTAAAACAGTTTGTGTCCATGATTGATAAAGCAGCACCGAAGATAAGGTGGAATTCTAGAAAATAAAATTTAGATATATGCACGAAAAAAACAGAAACCGATGATCATTTCGGTTTTTACTTACTAAATCCAATTTCCCTGTTCGACGAATGAGGCTTTGTAATTGTTCCCAAAATCTGGTTTCTGCGTCTTATTCGAGTATCTAAAAACGTCAATCCATGTAAAAAAGTTTCCAGGGAATGATGCATTCAACAAATCGAATCAAAATCAATATTCTGAAAAAAAAAAAAAGAAAGGAAAAAAA
>SCLH01000881.1:235393-275497 GCA_004367855.1 Oikopleura vanhoeffeni | reverse complement strand
CTAAAAATAGAATGAGGCTTGAAAACAGAATTTTTCTTTAACCCCGGTTTTGGCGTATCTTAATTAATCTCAGATTGTTAAAAAAAATCTCGATAAGTGCAACAGCCTTACCAGATTAACTATGATTCGCACAGTTTTTGAATATGTTTTTTCGGTGATGGTTTTTTTCGTTCTTTCTTGCCGGTTTTTCTGCTGCGTTTTTGATCGTAACTCCACCTACTAAAACTGGCTTTTACGGGCTAAGCCTACCCAATTAGTTATTTATAATTTTAAAAACGTGAGTATTTTGACTCTAACGTCATATTGAATCTATGACCCTCTTCCCCCAGATTCAGAGTTATGATTTAAATGTTCGAGACATTAATTGGTCAAATCGAACTGTTTCAAAATTTGATGTGCTGCCGGGAGCAAAACCCATTTCTGGAAAAAAATTTGGGAATTTTTTTGAATTTTTATTTTTTGAAATTAATTTTTGTTTTTTTTAAAGTTGCTTTAATAAGAATTTTTTGGAAAATTTTCGGAATAGAAATTTTTTTCTTATTTTGTGCCTCGTTCTCTCAAAGTTGGCATAATGATCTTTTTCGATTCTTGAAAGATCGTTGTTTTGGGCTCATTATATAGTAACTACTTAATGGAGGTTAATCATTTTCTACTTAAACATCATTAAGTACTGTTTTTTAGAAGACTAATGATCTTAAAACTGAAATCATGCTTAATCTCCATTAGTATTTTGTGGACTTAAAATTTTTTTCACTATTTAATGGAAAAAAGTATTTTTTTGAATTAAATGAAAAAATATTAAATGGAAATTTTTTTTCGTAATTCAATAAAAAAATTTTTGTTCATACTTAAATTTCCGAAAATTGTTTACTTTTATCCTATTGAAATGATGCAGCATCATCGATGCTTCTTCCAAGCTTTTCAGACATGGGCGTTTGGCTTGATTTGAACAGAAGTGGCACAATAGTGAACAAATATTTATTTTGGGGAACGTATTCTTGTACCCAAATTGGTCAATCATCTTTTTATTCATCAGTATTATTGCCTTGGTGGGTAAAAAAAATGCTTACATACCCCTTGTACCAAATTGGCTGATAATCCAAATTATTTATTTGACAATTTGGGTACAAGAAATGGTTATCATACTTTTGTACCCAAATTGGTCTGAACGAAAAATGTTTTCTGAAAGTGCATCGTCATGATTATGCGTCATAAGGGTGGTTAAGGAATTTCACCGACTGCACTGGATCACAGTGATATGCATAACTTATGCCGCCTATGTAGGGTCATACGGGAGATAACCTGCAAAACTAAACACCACAGTACAGATTATTTGAGTGAATGGGGTCGAACTTTCCAAAAAGAATGATTCCGATCATGACAAAAAAATTTTGGAGCCCCCAAGTGGTCACAATTTGAGTATGAAAAACAACTTTCGGGCTTTGAAACGCGCTAATAAAGGTTGATTTAAATTGATTTTTGTTGTTTTTATACCGATCGCGTTACAAAACTCAAATAATCCGTACTGAGTGGTTCAGTTTTGCAGATGAGTCTTCCGGTACTGACCCCACTTAATACGGCATAAGTTATGCGGTACAAGAAACGCCGACTCTTTATTTAACAAACGGGCAATGAGGGATAGACCTATTTGCACTGTTTTATCTATTAGAACTAGTGGCGATGCAATAAAAGGTATACCTTTGGCAATGTTTTTGATAAGTTTTTTGGTATGGACCCATTTGCAATTTAACTAAGTTTGCATTTTCAAAAATGACTGAAAAATTAACTTTTTTACTTTTAGTTGGTTATCACATTCAAATTGGTCAAATCTGGCACTATTTTTAAATCCAGCACTTCCTCCTTTACATTTTCAGCGTTTATAAATGTTCGTTGATTATTGTGTACACTTTCAGGCCGGTCACTATATAATGCGCAAAAGCAAATAATACTTAATGATCTTTATTTATTTTGTGTACTTAATGATAATTAAGTCCGCCCTCTGGGGACTTTATTAACATTATACAGTACCTCTTAAGGAGGTTAATCATTTTCGACTTAAACATCATTAATACGGTTTTTTTTGAGAACTTAATGATCTTTAAAACTTCAATCAAGGCTTAATCTCCATAAGTTTTTTGGACTTAAATATATTTTTTTTCAACTATTAATGAAAAAAAGTATTTTTTTTGTAATCAAATAGAAAATATCAATGAAAAAAAATAGTTTTTTCGTAATTAAATAGAAATAATTTTTTTTGTACGTTATCAAATTTCTATTTTTTATTCAATTGAAATGATGCCTTTTCCAAGCTTTTCAGACATGGGCACTGGCCGTTTTGGCTTGATTAGCACTCCCTCCTTACCTTTTCAGCGTTCATAATGTTCGTTTGATATTGGTACACTTCCAGGCCGTTACTGTATAATGCGCAAAAGCAAATAATGCTTAATGATCTTTATTTATTTTTGTGTACTTAATGAATAATAAGTTCCCCCTTGGGGCGACTTAATTAACATTAAGTACACAAAAATAATAAAGTTCATTAAGCATTATTTTACTTTCCGCATCATTAAGTACAAAAAAAATAAAGTTCATAAGTAATTATTTTACTTTTGCAATCATATGCTCGAAATTTTTAAGTGTTTTTTGGTTCATTTTGCTCAAAATTTTAATTTTATTTTTTTTTTCATTTTTCGAAGAATCGGATTCGCATTTTTTGGCGCTGTCCGATTCTATTTATTTTCGATGAAAAAAGATTCAGTTTATACGAAGCAAAAGTTTCTAAAAAAATATCAAAATTATTAATGGCCATTTTTATTTTTTTTCATAATATGATTTGTCAGCGTCATCGGTTGTTTCGGTACGTTGTTTTTTAAAAAATGTTATTAAATCCACATATTCTCTCACCTTATTCATTCTTTCCATGATTTTATTAATCAAAAATGGATTATTTTTCAAAAAAAAAATTTTTAAAAAATTTTCTTTTTCAAATTTGACGCCGGCCTGATACGGTTTCCGTCTCGCGGCTTAAATTTATTTTATTTTTGTAATTGTTTCGGTCTGAACGAGTCAGAAATTAGGGAAATTGTAATGCAGTTAATTTGGGCGTAGCCTTTACGTGATTTTTTTCGATAATTTTAAAACTTTACTCAAAGATTTGAAGTACAGTTCAATAATGTATAATCAGACTTATGCTAATTTTGCCATAAGCTGAAGAATTTTGTTTTTATTAAACTGCAGGGTGTAACTTGTCAAGGATTTTCAACTTATTACCAAGGATATTGCGATTAGCATCACGCCTTCATGCCGAAATATAAAAAAATGAATAAATTTTTGGCAAAAAAATGTTTTTTCTCTCTTCTTTTTCCAAATTCAATTTTTTTCTCTCTCTTTGGTTTTCAATGTTTTATTTTTTTCTCTCTTTTTCAAAAAGTGATTTTTTTAAATACAATACCCAAAAGGAGCTTCCATTTTCTTCTGGTATTTATTGACATGATTCCTCGCAAGACGCAAAATAGGAATGAGGCTCGAATACAGAATTGTTCTCTAACCCCGGTTTTCGCGTAATCTTAATTAATCTCGGATTTGTTATGAAAATGTGCATAAGTGCAACACATTCCTCTCCGAAAGTTAGCCTAATGAGTATATTTGTAGATTATTATCTGGTTCCAGTGTGTTATAAAACTGCATAAAACAAAAAAATGCATCAAATAATGCATTTCCGGTCAGATGAGCAATTTCTGAAACTCACCAAAATTCTTGAAATTAAAAATAAGAGGAACTTTCTGGGATCGGTTCCGATATTCCGCTGGCCAAAATGATACTTCTCCAAAATATTTTTGGTTTCTGGGTTTTAAAACACAGCGGTGCAGGTGGGGGTTAAGGTTTCCGACGGGTTTTAGTGATTTTCAAACGTATGCCCTAAGCTAACTAAAGCTCGTAGCAACTTCAAAATTTGATTTCCAGAAGATATTCGAAATCTCTAAAAATGTCGTTAAAAGTTTTTGCAATTACCGCACCGGTTGGTATACCGGTCCAAAAACTCAGTTTTTACAATTTTAAAAATAGCTACATCTAGCTCGTGGATATAAAATTTTTCTATTTCTTCGTAAATAAACTTAAATTTCGTAGCTTAACAGATTCGCGAGAGCTTTCAACATTATTCATTAAATTGAACGAAATTCCCAAAATAAATACGTGTTTTAGCACATGGTCGCTCAAAACGATGCATCTAGTTCACCAACATCAAATTTTTTCTTAACAAAAGCATTTTTTTCAAAAGTGTACAAATACCAGACCTGCAAGCCGTTAAAAGAAACTCTTTTATAGTTTGGCTTTTATACGCAGTCAAAGTCTGGTGACCTTCAAACACCGGATATTTTCTACAATACAAAATCTTAATTTCGACACTTTTTTCTCTTAAAATTTTAATTTTACTTATTTAGTATAATTAAACCGATTACAAGAAATTGAATGCAATTAAAATCAGCTTCCTATCACAAAAATATGGTCTCCTTCGGATACCCCAAATTTCTGAATCTAAGAAAACATTTGAAATTTTTTTTTCGAAAATTAAATTTTTTTTATTCTCATTTTCAAGAATAAATTCAGAGTGAACTAATGCATTAAACATTAGAGTGAACGGGTTATTACTTCAAAAGATACAGTTAAGAAAAATATAACTTGGAAAAATAGAAAATTTTGGAAATTTTTATAAATCGAAATTTTTTTGGAAGCAAACCAGTAACAAAATGCAGCTAAAATTAGCTTTCAATCACTTCTGAATCTCGAGATACAGCCTTCATCGGATACCGGAGGCACCAGAGCCTTTCAGAAGGATCTACTTTGAGCGATGTTTACAGAAAACTTTTATGAGATCAACCATCAATCTTTCTTTTATGATCAAGTTGAAGAGTTAAATTTTCGAAGAAAATTTCTTTCAAATTCTAGAAAATAACGTTTGAAAAACAAGGTTAATTAAACCACGTGATACTACCTCATGGTTAGCTCCAGGAAATATATGTTTATCTCAATAACTGCGAAGTGCTCTGTTCTGGAAATCAAAAGATATTTTCAAATAAGTTGAAAATATCCATGAAAAAATCACGTTTTTTAGGAAAATATTGTTAGTTTTTTCGATTTAATGAAATTATTTGATGATAATTACAATATTAAGGCAAATATGGTATGAAAGTACCATTCTTGCATGATTTTCAAAAATTAAATATTTTTTGAAAACATATCACTTTTTCCATACTAATTTCAAAATAAGATATTTTGAAATTTCACTTATAATAAAAATTTTCGCCCCAGAACTTTCTGGGATGTAAATTTTTTTGCAAAATGGACTCAAAAAACTCTCCTAAAAACTGGCTCATTTCAATTTCATGTCGAAAATTATTTTATCAGAAGTAAGAGTTTTTTTTTCGATAATAATAAAACTTTATTGAAAGATTTAAGGGAGTGCTGGTCGCATTTAAAGACTCGGACATGAAATTTTCCAGATTAGTTTTAAAATGTTTTTTTCTGAAAATATGAGGCGACGCTGAAAACCCTGTTTTTGGCCTTAAAATGCGACCAGTACTCTCTTAAGGTGTACATTAATTGCAAAATTTAAGCAGGCTGATGCAGAAGAAATAAACTTATCAAAAGCGTTAACTGATTTTAAGTATCCTAGATCAAAAGAAAGTGCAATTTATTTTTAAAAAGCCCCGAAACAGTCCCTACTACAATGCTGAAAAGGCACAAGCAGGAAGTGTCTCCGGTTCGTTTTTGAAAAAATCTGAATGAAAATTTTGTATACTACTTCTGAGACAGAGTTTTGTGTTAAACTGTGCCAAAAGCAGGTGCAGAAAAGGTTTTATTAAAAATAATTGGATTTTTTGCCCAATTATTTACTGTCGCTTAGATCTCAGATAAGTTTTACTGAGAGTTGTTTTTTAATAATGTTTCATATTTGAAGGATTTTTATGTAAGAAAGAAAAGGTGGATAAGTTGGGTGCGAAATTAAAAATTCATAAAAACGACATTTTTAATTTTGAAAAAGGCAGCAGAGAGCAGTGCGGGAAGTTTTAAGAATTTTTGTTATGACAATTTTTGATTAATGGAGAAGTTTTGATTTGATAAGCATGAATGTGGAAATTGAGCAGGTTATTTTAGAAGATTTGAAATGATTTGTTGAACTGTTGATTGTGTTAGTACTTGAAATTCTGTTTGTTTATATTCCATTTGTGATTGTCATAATTTATGCGTCCGCGCCATCTTCTGTTTTAAAAAAGTTAAACGAAAAATGGTCTTTCAATCAACTCGTCATAAAATTTGAACCTATAAGCGAAAAAAATTTGTAAATATTTTTTTTAATCACCGATTTTCAAATTGAATTTGAAAGAAAAAAGTCTGCAACCATTTTTTGCACTATTTTTGGATGATTCAAAGTGGCTTGAGTCTTTCAAAAGGATCTGTGCCTTCAAGGGTTAAGGCCAAAAACCTCACTTTGAGCTGGAATTTTGGTACAACAGTCGGTATAGTAGCGTTTGACTGAAGTTGCATGCTCAAACGAAAAATTCCAATGATTATTGAAACCGAATTCTAGCAGTCATTTTAAGCTATTATTTGTTTCTCTATGGCATTGCAATGATGGTTAAAATTAGTTTTTTAAGGGGACTGACCCAGTCTGACTGAGGGTGCTCCAAAATTTATTTCTCTCGGCATTGAAATAAAACAAATGAAGAATTGATTTCTAGTAAACAGTACTCGAGAAAAATGTTGCGATTATTTTTGAAGCGCTAGGACAACCGGAAATACTTTTTAACAAATTGTACTCACCATCAAGTACTTTATTTGTTTTTGTATAATTACGGAGCTTCTGGATTTGGTAAAATATTTCTAATAGTGAAATTGAACTCGTCATTAAAAGTTGTCCTATAAGAATTAAAGGTTATTATATTCCAAATAGAAAGTATAATAAATTGATGTGAAATCAAATTAAAGTATCGATGTAATGCATAGCTCCAGAATGATGCACCGCACTCACTTTATAAAACTGATTGCGAGAGATCTAAGTCGAATTCGAAAAAAGAAATTCGATGATGACCTTGAAAAATAAATAAAGAAAAATGACTTTCGAAAAAAACATTTTCCCATATTCAACCACCGCTGTATTCTTTTTTTATCACATAATTTCGAAATTTCCATGTATTTTCATATATACCTTTATCACTTTTTGATTAGAATGCGTAGCCACTACTCCTTTTAACGTGTGATTTTAACGTTGTGGCTACGCATTCTAACCAAAAAGTGATAAAGGGATATATGAGAAAATTTTTAAGAGAAATAAGGCAAAAATAAAAAAAATTGAATCAATCCCTAGTTTAAGAAAGCCTTAAGGGGGTAGCAGCGATGTGGCCGATTGAAGTCAATTTAACTTACAAAAATAATTAGTTGGTTTATTTTTTTGTGCTTATTATCGTTAGCTGAACCAGAATATCTATCTTAGGAAAGATTTGAGTTCGAACTTTTATTTTTGAATTCGTAAATTTTTAAAAAAATTCAAAGCATTTAAAAAATTTTACGCATTTTTTGTTCAAAATTTTTCTGATTTAGTTTTTGAAATCTGTGAAAAAAAACAAAAAAAATTGCCACTTTAACTTTTTCATCCATGTCTACATATTTTCTGACCGCTGTTTGAAAAATCATAAAATGTTTATTTGTCATTTTTTGTCGACTTTTATAGAAATATTATGAAAATTTTCTGCAAATCAAGTACAAAAATTTTAATTAGTAGTTTTTTGAAATCTCTATAAAAAATCAAGCCGAATGACTTTTGAAATGTTCTGGTATCTATTTAGTTTCCGTATTTCAACCGATGGAAGGGTCAAGCGAATACTGTTTCTGAACTACTGATGAAATTAACAATACTTGCTTGCGACACCGGTTTGTGCCATTTGGCACGCAATTTAATGAAATTTTATTTTCGCAACAAAATCGAAATAAAATTTCGGGTGTAAAAGGCGTGTTTTCTTTTGAAAGTCAGGCGATTTTTTAATATTTAAACCGCAATTGAAGGTCAATTTTTATTCCTAAAAAGCTGTTTTTCTCTATTTTTCATGAAAAAAAACTTTCATATTAGGAAATTGTTTCATGGAGATAATGATTCACCCACTAATTAGCGCATTACACCCGAAAAGGTCTAAGTTTATAAATATTGTCTTCAAAAAAAATTCTTACATCGGGTTGAGTTGGAAATGGATTCCAATGAAAGTAGTTTTGATATTTTCACAGATACTTAGTTATGTTGAGAAATTAAAAATATAAACGTTTGCAAGAATGAACACTTTTATTGAAGATTAGAATTAAAAAAAATAAATTTCACATTTTTTTGTCTTTCATTAATCACTCCGAAAAAATTTACCAATCTGCCACATCGCTGCTACCCCCTTAAAAATGATCTGAGAGAAATATATTTTTCTTTGGAAATACACTGAAACCTGTATTCTTTCGGAGCTGTAAAAAGTAAAGTTTTGGTTATGTCTTTAACCGGTTGTCTAAGTGATATATTTGTCTCAATTTTATTGCATAATTATTTTAAGGTTTCGTTCTTTCATATCAAACAATAAAAAACATTTTTTCATGTTTTGATGACAAGTTATTTATTTTTGAAAACGGGCTACTTTTCACAAGCAACAAAAATGTAAGCACCCTAAATCCCCTTAAATATGAAAAATAAAACTACTATAATATCAAACTTCCAACTCTATGATAAATCAACATTAAAAATAAAAATAATTATCTTTGAAGTCCACTAATGAAAATAAATCCAGTATAAGCTTATTTGTTTAATTATGGTCCTCCTTCTTAAAATCAAAAACAATATTCTTTCTAATTTGATTGTTTGATGTCACTTAAAGTGACTCACTTTCCTGTTGTATTTATTTTAGTGGCAATCTGTAGCTAAAATAGCTCGGTTTCCGTTGGGTTTATAAACGGACTCGCTCCTCAAAAATCTATTCAAATCGACAGATACTCTTGAGAGAGATGTGTGAAATGAAAATAAAGAGATTTTATGTTCAAATATACCGGCTCGCAAATAGAAATAAAATTTATTTTATGGGATTTAATTCAGAGGGAATTGTATTCAACCATTGTGGTACTTGATGCTTGGTGTTTCATATAGCAGAAGTACACATATGGTTGTATATTAACCTACGGCCAATCGACAGAGAGAGCAGTTATGATCATTTAAAAGGTAGCGCGAACTGACCATTTGAATTTTTTTCAATTATAAATACAGTCGGTGCACACAAGTTGAAAGTTGGTGGCGTCGAGACCAAAAGTGATTTGTTAAAAAATACCATCAGGCAAAAATATTCCGTTCGAAATTCTTCATATTTTTAAATTTGAAAGATAAGCCCTTATATGACACTGTAAGCGGCTATATTGGATTAAGTACAACGAATAACTTTTGGTCTAGACGCCACTCGAAACTCAAGCGGTAAAGGGGTCAGCAACTGTATTTTATATAATTCATGTGAAATCTCGAGGCTCCATGCAAAATTATTTTTATTATTTGAAATCTGGGATTCTCCCCATTTTTCAAATATTTTATTAAATACAGTCACTGACGTATTTTTAGTTAACTGTATATATTTTTTTTAACTCGTTAACTGACTGTTTCGACATTAATAGAAATTTTAACGACTTTAATGAAAGCGACCTCTTAAGGAGCATTTATTACCTGTGATAAGATTTCAACCATCATGGCACTCAGTCAACATAATGGGAGATCTTGCAATCGCCGCTGCTTAGTGCCGGGTGGTTGGAGCTCTTGTTCAGATAAATATTCAACATCAATTTGCCAAATATTTAACTTTTTCCATCTTTTAGAGACGATTTGAAATAAGAAATTTTGAAAGTCAAGAATGAGTACTGATTTTATTTACTCATCTTGCAGAGAATTTTTTGGTCATTTTAAGACGAAGATTTTTTTTTGCGATTTGTTTCATAATAAATCGTTTTAAAGATGAGAAAATCGACCTTATAGTCCGCGGGTTTTTCTGGTTGAGTATTTTTTGCAACGTTATCAAATGTACCGGCTGTTCAAAATTAACCGGTAAAGTACAACTTCGTCAGATACTTGGATACAATTTTATGGAGATGCTTTTATTTTTTTCGAAATAGCGTTTTTATAAAGGATCATTGGTTTTACTGAGTTGTGGTTTCCGTCAGTGATCGTTTTATCAAAACATTTTTGCTAAATTTTCCCGAAAATGTGATAAAATCACAAAGTAAATCAAAGTTCAGTTAATAAAAAATGTTATGTGTATAAAGAAGTTTTCGTGTTCAGATTCTGAGAAATGTGTTAGAAATAAAGTATGTATTTTCTGATTTTTATTATCAATTCCATCTCTTCGGATAATTATTTAAAAAAAAACCTTTAGAGTTTTTTTTCAAATTTGGTTTCCATAAAAGAATAAATGACGTAAACCTCGTAAGTTTATGCCTACTTATTAAATACTCATTAATTAAATACAATCCACTTAGAAAACACCACT
The DNA here is from genome assembly GCA_004367855.1 of Oikopleura vanhoeffeni. Classification (NCBI taxonomy): domain Eukaryota; kingdom Metazoa; phylum Chordata; class Appendicularia; order Copelata; family Oikopleuridae; genus Oikopleura; species Oikopleura vanhoeffeni. The sequence continues at coordinate 264,950 of SCLH01000881.1, read as the reverse complement.
AAAAGCGTGGAAGAATACGCGTCTCTGATTGGCTCTGATTTGGCTTTCCCGTAAACATGATAGGAAAAACGAATCTTTTGCGTTTAATGTCGGCGTCCTCTGAGTTGGCTGTACTCATTAAATGAATCATAACCAAATTTTTCTGCAATAAATTTCTAGTATGACCTGATGATATCAGAAGAATCGTCGAGATTTTACAAGAAATTAATTAATCACGACTGGAAAAAAATAAAAACATATACACGATACAATTTGACCACGTCCGATTTCAATTATTTTTGAAGAACTTTTTGGGCTGAAATTAACTCAGAAAACATTTTGGATAAACATAATGCCTACCATCAGAGTTTCAAGTGGCAACGAGACCAAAAGTGATTTGTTAAAATTGACACTAGTCGGGCAGCCCGACTCGGGCTAGTCTAGGCCAGAATATAATCATGCATCCAATTTTCTGAAAAATAGCACCATTGGATCCCGTTCGAAATTCTCTGGCTTTTTCAATTTGCAGAATAAAGCCTAATTCTGCTTTGAAAGCGACTAAATCGGATTCAACAAAGCACGTTTGGTCTCGACGTCACTTGAAACGTAGTTTTCACCGCTTTAATAAAGAAAAAAAAATATTCCAACTTTTAACGGTGAAGTTAAACTAAATACCTAGGTAGCAATTGTTTATTATTACTTATCGATACCGATCTCTTGTTGGCTATCAAAACCATTGTACAATAAACCCATATCCCTTTATCACCTTTTGATTAATCTAAGAGATGTTGGCTGAAAAGAAGAGAAAGCGGCTTCATGAGTGGCTAGAAAGGGTCTCAGGAGTGTTAGGATTGGCTCCCTCAACCCACATCTCTTAGATTAATCAAAAGGTGATAAAGAGATATTAAATACATTTTCTATGATATCATGGAGGCCATGCAGTATTTTTAATTATTCTTTTAAAGCTTTCTTTACCTGATAAATCCAAATTTAACTCCGTGGCGCATAAGACAAATATAACGCTGGTGCATATTGAATCCATGATGGATCTGGAAATTGAACGTGGAACAATTAATTTACAAAGAATGCCTATTTATTATAGGCTGAGTAGTGGATGTGTTTTGAAGGTTTATTAATAACTTTGAAAAAACCGGAATTGAATGTGCAAAAATCACACACATGCATGAAGCTTTTGTGTACTTGTGTGATACCAGACAATTCTATAACTTAATACTTGGGCTTTTGTACGGCTAACCATCTAAGCCCAGTATCAAAACGTAATTTCGCGCTAAAAAAATTAGAAATTAGATTTCGCGCCAAGTAATTACTGCATTTTCCCCAAAATCTGTTCAACCAAAATATATGTCTCTCATTCTGAAGATGGCTTTTGCCGAAACGTTAAATAAATACTATTTTTAATAGAAAACAAAATAATAATGGATGTGTTCACTTTGGACTCAATATACGTCTACGAGTTAAAATAAACGAAACTTTTTTTTGGAATTTCGTGTGTATTTTTGTCAATCTTGGAATAAATAATAATAAAAATATGAAATTATGTTTTTGATGTTTTAAATACGGCAGAAAAGAAGCATATATCGACTAGTGTGAAAATTGGTGGGTTAGGTATATTTTAGGATTTTGTTTAACAATTTTGTTAATAACCAATTTGGCTTTAACAAAAAAGTATCATATTAACGGCCAGGTTCAAAAACCTAATTTTTTGGCGTGATTTTAAGTTAAGATAATTTAAAGTTATAATTCCAAAACATTCCAAAATTTTTTGAGGTGATAATCCGATATGATATATGACACCAGAAAATACGCTTCGTCCTTAGTACACTAAATACACTAAAACATTAATATAATTTATAAATAATTAATTAATACAAATATATTAATCAATATAATTAAGTTTTGATACAGAAATAATCACAGACGATAGAAAGTGTAAGAGAGAAAATACTAATACTTTTATTTATTTGTTTTTAACCTCCTGGAAGCCAGGGATTCTTTTTGTTTTTAAGGGTTAAAATTCTCCGATGAATTTCGCCCGAATAAATATAAATAAAAAGATAATATGTTATATAGAGTTATTACTTCCAAAAGTGGTGAAAACGCATTTATCAAATTTTAACCCATAGATATCTTAACCCCTGGGCACTCATTTGTTTGAGGTTGGCGCCAAAACAGTAGACACACAATGGATTATTTAACGAGGACGATTGTTCATGGGCATTTAAGATAAAAAAAATTATTAAAGATACATTTATGCCATCCAACTTAAAATTAACCATGGTTAAAAATGACCGGCTTTAAAAAAATAGCCGGTTACTAAAAGTTTACCGCGGCGGCCTTGACATCAGAAAAGCAAAACTAAGAATCTGAAAAACACTTTTAAATAAATAAAATGTACATATTTCATATTCTATATCATGTCTAAGTAAAAATTGGTCATTTTAGCATGGAAAACCAGAGTGGCTACTCAAGTGAACAATATTTTTGAACACTTCTGGGGCACTTAAAACCCATAAGAAAAAATATTAGTTAAGATTATACATTTACTATAAGATATAAGAAAAAGATGAAAAAAATTATTGCCTAGAATGCTGCAAATTTATTAGGGTGTTCTCGGTGGTTAAACAGATGGTATTTTCATCTTATATTTAAACCGCAAACTTAACCACTAATAAACGTTTTGTAAATTTCTAGTCCTAAATATCTCGAATGTAGCAGATTTTGCATATATTATAAATATAGGGATAAGGGGGAAATTTGAATTTCGAATTTCAGATTTTCAACAATAAGTAACCAGCCTATGAAAAATTATGTTAGAGTATGGCCTATTTTTGACATAAATCTACCCCGTTTGAAGTACAGAAAAATAATTCTGCTATATTTTGACCAACAACAATTAAATAAGGCAAAGCTCACAAATGCAACATCTAAGTCTGAAAATTTTATGGAAATTTTTATGAAAAAGACTAACCTTTCAAAGGCTGAGAATTTTAAAAATTTCGAGCTTTGAATTTTTGGTGCAGATACCGGTAGGATTGCAAGATATATAATCCTTTTAACACTATAGTACTAAAACTTGGACAAAAGGGACTTGCGATCCCCGTGATTTTAAAAACATAAAACGATTGAAGAAATAATATAAAATATGCGTAGGCTGAAAAAGTGTTGAATTTCTGGGGTCCTATTATCTGGTCAGAAATAGAGCAAACTTACTTTTGATATATCGGGGGGAGATTTTAATATATATAAATTACCTGAATAAATATTGTTACAGTATACAGTGGAGGTCGTCACAAAAATATTTATCAAAGTACAGTTTTGCCTGGTAGTGAATTTGGAAGTGCTATACATTCTTCCCTTTAATAAGTTTGAAGTTGAAATCACCTTCAGGGAACTGGAACACTAATTCTGGGAAACCTGGAGCACCTGAATATTACATTTTGAAATATGACACCTATGATTTGTAACAATCAATTTTATCAAATAAAATAGAGTTTAAATTTTGTAACTCGAAGAAATATGACCTTTAAAATAAATTTGGAAATTTGACTCTTTTTTATAAATCAAAAAGTTTAAATGCATTATCATATGTAATTTGTTCTTACCATTTGTGACAATTTTTAGGACTGAGTCGTGTTTGAAGTTTTTACGTGTTATTCTGTCGGTTAAAACAGTTTGTGTCCATGATGATAAAGCAGCACCAAGATAAAAGGTGGATTCTAGAAAATAAAATTTAGATATATGCACGAAAAAAACAGAAACCATGATCATTTCTGGTTTTACTTACTAAATCCAATTTCCTGTTCGACGAATGAGGCTTTGTAATTGTTTCCCAAAAATTCTGGTTTCTGCGTCTTATTCGAGTATCTCATAACGTCATCCATGTAAAAAAAGTTTCCAGGGAATGATGCATTCAACAATCGAATCAAATCAATATTCTGAAAAAAGATTTAAACTTAAACAACTTAAATATAAAATAATTAGTTTTATAGATCACTTTATTCTGAAAAAAATACCAACTTTCTAGCGCGTGCGTGATAGAAATTTGTCAGCCGTAATATAACTACACTGTATTTATTTTGTTATAATTTCAAAAATAAATGTGAATTTTCATATTTTATAAGCATGAAATCGTTACATCAGGGTTTTAGAAACTATTTTTTTAATTTTGTTAATTAGTTATTAAGTTTTTTTGTCAAATTTTCTATAAAATTATCATTTTTTTTCATAAACTGTAGTGATTTCATTATATTTCTTACATTTGGTGGAGAAGCAAGATAGACGACTTCCAAATTATATTCTCCCATTTTTGCCTTTAAGTTGGTGATAAAGTTATTTCGAATTTCATCAGAGTAAGAAAGTCCAAGGATAAGTTTGCAAATTTCTTTATTTCGTTCCCGAGCTCCCTTTGGTCGCGATGGTTTACACCTAGATGTTAAAGTTAATCGGCTGTCACAATAAATCCATCATTTAAGGTGGCACTCATTTATTTTTTTGATTAGGAGCTGACGATTTGAAATAAGGAATTTTAAACGTCAAAATAGGGAACCGTTTTCATCGGCTCATTTTCAAGCATTTTTTCCTGGTTATTCAAGGTTCTAGGATTATATTTTTTTTCAATTTTTTTAATGTTTTTTTATGTTTAATTATCATGGTTTGACAGGAGCTGAGTTATTTGGTGCTCAAATACCATAATAAAAAGCTAAATTAATAATTGATTTTGAAGAAATTAAGCTATGTCAAAAACTAAGCCTAAGCTTTTTATCTCTGTAGGTCTTTAAATTTATACCACCACCTGGGTCAAGAACAGTGAATGAGGACAATGAGCAACACACGAGCTTTTGCCCCGACAGTCATCATGTAAATTTGACGTAAAACAATTTTTTTGAAAATAATTTCAAAACTTAACCTTAAGTTGGAGTTTCAATTTTTTTGTCGCATAAGGAAGTTGAAAGGTTATATTTTTGCATCCGGCATTTTAAATTCAAGAATTTGGATTTTTATTTCTAGAAAGTTTAGTGACAAGAGCAAGGTATAGCATATCACGTGATACAAGCTCACAGTGGTGTTTGCTAATTATTTTGATTCCGGAATCAATGCACAAGGATCTGGCCTACGTCATTGTTCGGTCCGATTTGATCTATATATGGTCAATCACAAGTTATTTTTAAATAGGTCTAAAATTTTGATGAAAAAATTACGATTTTTCATAAAAAATGGTTATTTTTCCCTATAAAAGCAGATAATTGCACTTCTGATATTATTTTTAGGTCGATATACTAATCAAGTAACTCTGTGGACAATTTTTAATTGCTAAAATTAGTTTAAAATAAATGGAAAATTTTGAAATTTCACTTCTGAAAAAATATCTGTTCCTGTATACCAATTAAATTTTGTTTTAAGTGTCAAGCATGCAAAAAACACTTTCCTAAAAACTGGCTATTTTCAAATTTTGATTGACTAAATAGGTCGCATTTATTTATTTTAGAAGTAAAAGATTAGAAAAAAATCTCAAAAAATCAACAGCCGTAATATTTGAACAAAATTTGCAAAAAAAAAATGAACTATTTTTTTGGAATCGCCGCACAATTTTTTATAATGTATTTGGACGAGACAATTCTACAATGTTTTTTGCCGTTTTTAAATAATTTTAAGTATGCTTGAGCCTATATATAGGCTCTTTGCTCACACGGGTTAAGGGGGTTGTATCGACTGGCTATATTGAGCAATCTAAAAGTGAAAGAGAGCAATTTTTTCGATTTTTGAAGTCAAGTTGGCATGTTAAGTTATATTAGACAAAAAATTTGGAAAAAAATTTCAAAAATTTGTGAAATTTTTTCTGGGTGTTGAACATGATAAAATATTTTGCTCTCTAGCGCTCGAACAGCTTATAATTGGATTATAGTTTATTATACCATTTCGAGAAAACTGATACTTACAATATTTTTGGTGCTACTTACAACTTGAAACGATGACCTTGAGGTCAAAAAATAATATTCAAACTGTACTCCACCGAGTTTAAAAATGAATATCAAAATAAAACGGCAATCATTTTTTGCGTAATTGTCAGTAGCACCTATTGTTAATGTGAAAATATTATTTTAAGTAACATGTAGAAAAAATACGATTTTCCGTGGCCAAAACTATGAAAAACGACAGTTTTCGTCGATTTCGAGGCTCTTTCAAAATAAAATTTGAAAAAAACGGCAAACATTTTTCCACATTTAAATTTTTTAGCTTATGCCAAAAAATCAAACATTTATGATGCTGGGTATAAAAGTTATTCGATCATTAAAAATTTATTTTTGCTTCCGGTTAGCCTGATTTACCGGTTGGTTCAACATACAATTCATCGACAGAGCTGATATCCCAAAAACTTTTAATTTTGAAGAACAACTCTTCGGGATCATTTTGAATTTAATAATAATCTGATACAGTCCCACCTACGCCCACACCTACTCTTTTAATAAACCTCCTAAAAACACTCAGAACGTATCTTCTCCTTCAGTTTTATTTTTTTTTGTGTCTGGCTCCAGAGAAGCAACAAAAATAATTCACTGGCGCCCGTTTCTCGAAAATTTGCTTTTGGTTAACAAAAACGCGAAAAAACTAGAAATTTTGAAAAGTTTAGTTTGGGAGGCTCAGTACAAAGGTATCTTCTCCACCAGTTAAGGAGATACAGTTTCGGCTCATACTGGATATGAAAGCACAAGACTTGTTTGACAATACGCTAAAGAGTTTTTTTTTAAATTTTGATTCGGTGTTTCTTGGGGCCATGTCAAGTTTTTATTTTTAGCCTAAATTTTAACAAAATGAAGGTTCTTCAAAAATTAAAGTTGATAAAAATACTCTCAAATAATTAACACACTGACAAATCCGCTAAATAAGAACACTTTCAAGAGTTTTCATGCTATTTTAAACTCGGTCTCGCCAATANAATTAGTTTTTGTTTTTTGCGTTTTTGTCCGCCAAAAGCAAATTTTCGATAAACGGGCGCTAGTGCATTATTTGTGTTGATTTTTTGGAGCCTGACACAAAAAAATAATTAAAACTGATGAACATTGAAGGAGAAGATACGTTCTGAGTGTTTTTAGGAGGCTTATTAAAAGCGTAGGTGTGGGCGTAGGTGGGACTGTATCAGATTACTGTCAAATTCAAAATGATCGCGAAGAGTTGTTTCTCAAGATAAAAATGTTTTTGGGATATCAGCTGTCAGTTTATCGAAAAACACCTTCGTAAAAGGTTCAAATCAGCGACACCCACACCCTTATGACCAAAAAAGTCATTCTTCAAATTTTGAAACTTCTTATTTTAAGTCTTCAGGTGAGATTAAGTCATAAATATTTAATATGCATTTTTTATAGTAAAACTACATTTTTATAAGCTTTCGATTTATTTCAAATCATCGTCAGATAAGTTTTTTTTTGAGTGCGAACTTTTTGTGAAAAGGCTTTCGCAGGTTAGCATCGTAATAATTTGGCAATATATTTAATAATTGATCACATTTTTTTCGGATTCAAAAATGAATTTTTTTTTATATTTTTTTGCGTAGTTTCACTTTGTGTACTATATATTTATTTTTTCGTATTTTCACTAAAATATATCGCCTAAAACTATAGCGGATATCGTCAAAATTTTCAGATTCAATATTTTCTCATGATCATACTACGGATATCGGAGAAATTTTCGCAAACAAAATTTGTTCAAAAAATGACATCTTTTTTATACGTATTTAGGATAGACAGTGTCTATTGATATTACCAGCGGATATTGTTAATGTGACATCAGGTTTATATAGTAAGGGATCTCGGAGAAATTTTCGTAATAAAATTAGATCACAAAAATTATAATTTTTTATTGTAGTTTTGATAGCGATGGTCTATCGGACACAATATAATAATTATTGATATGGAAAAAATAAAGTGAATAGAATTAAAAAAAAATTTTGCTTCGAATATGAATGGTTCTGAAAAATTATGTTTCATCTTTAAGGGGGTGCCATAAGTCCTGCAGATTGATACATTTTTTCAGAGCGATAAATGAAAGAAAAAAAATGTAAATATCTTTTTTTTTATTTTTATACTTTAATAAAGAAGTGTCCATTCCTTGCAAACGTTTATATTTTATTTCTTAACAATAACTGACTATCTGTGAAAATAGCTAAACCCCACTTTTCAATTGGGAATCCATTTCCACTAACCCGACCATAGAGATTTTTTTGAAGAGACGATATTAATAAACTTCAGACACTTCACGACTGTCGGGTGTAATGCCGCTAAAAAGTTTTGATTTTTGATGTTGCTAATTAAAAAATTTCATGATATGAAAGTTTTTTTCCCGATGAAAAATGGTCAAAAATGGCAAAAAGTAGAGAAAAACAACTTTTTGAGATAAAATTGACCTTCAATTGCGTTTGATATAAAAAATGTTCTTACTATATCTAAAAGAATATGGCGCCTATTACACCCACAATTTATTTTGGATTTTGACCAGCAATAATATTTCTAAATATTTAGTCCAAAGGGCACTTATATCGAGTGTACAGCCGAGATGTTTAATTTTCATCGATAGTTTAGAAATGAAAATTCGCGCGACAAACTCATTAGTTGACATACGGATATTTAATAGATACATAGACATTAAATAATTGATTCTACCGATTTTTATGATAATTCGAAATGACAAATTAAAACTTTTGGACATGATTTGCGGAAAATTTTCATATACTATTTCCATAAAATTCCGACAGAAGATGAAAAATAAAGATTTTATGATTTTTTCAAACGGCTGGCAAAAATATGTAGGCGTTTTTGAAAAAAGTAAAAGTAGCCATTTTTTCGTTTTTTGTCACAGATTGAAATATAAGAAAACAGAAAAAATTTTGGCCGAAAAATACGGAAAATTTTCATATTTCTTGATTTTTTTCAAATTTTTACGATTTCAAAAATGAAACTCGAACTCAAATCTTTCCTAAAATGAATAAAAATAATTTTTATCAAGCTGAACCATATTTATATCGGTTCAGCTAACTATAATAGCATAAAAACATATACTGACTTATTGATTTTCGTAAAGTTATAATGACTCCAGTCTGCAGGGTTTATGGCACCCCTTAAGGAGGTTGTAGGGTCTTTAAATCCAATATTTGACATTTTGAAACGCCTTTAACTTTGTATGGTTTATTAATAACCCGTAATACAGAAATAACTCAGTTAATACACATTACATACTGCTTCCAGTAAATGTGGCAGTCAATGAGATTTGAACTCGAGACCTCATGAATTAACATTAAGAACGAAACGATTTCTTCACCTAGCAGGGTTTCGGCTCGAAAGCGCTACATTCCATTCAGCTATCGTGGATCCACAGTGTATACTGTTGTTTACCGTGATAAGTTCAAATTTTTTGAGACAAAAACTGGTCACGACGAACTATGACATATTCTCAGCTGACTCATGTTGGATCCAATTTTTTTGAAAAGAATTTTAGTACTAAAATTACCTCCACATACTGGTTTTTTTGTTGTTTTTTGGAAAAAAAAGTATAGCGGTATGAGTATACATAGCAAATAGTTGGAATTTGAATATATTGATATTCAAACGCTTGGCTAGGTCAAGTTGGACTTGTTTTTTCTGATTTTGACCAGTGGCGCTGCTGAGCNGCTTTTCCAAGGTCGTAGAAAATTTTAACAAACATTTTTGAATTCTCCGTGGTCTGTTTAATGATAAACATTGGTAATTTTTTTATTTTTGTAAATTGTTCAAGAAAATCACAATTTCTGACTCCCAAAAATTTTTTTTCGAATTTTTTAGAAGTTTAACTGATTTCGATTAACTCAATTAAATATCAATATAGTTTTCATTAGTCATGGATTAAAAGATAAATTGGAGATCCTACAACCTCTTAATTTTTAAATCATAATTATTAGTAAAATATACTTGTGTTATAGTCTGATATAATCAAGTTACAATTTAATTATAATTTTATACAAATTTAATTGAATTTTAATTATGACTATTAACAAAGTATTTAGTTAAATTACTTACATATCAAGCCAATCAGATTCATAACGCCAATGGACAAAAAGATACGGTCTATTTCCAATAACATTTTCTGTAAACTCTTGCGAGAATCGTCTGATATCAGTAGGCCTCAAAAAATTTCTTGCCACCTCCGAAAAAGTCTGTTGCCATTTTTCCTGGTCAGGTAGGCATTTTTTACCATAAACAATACCTACACATTTGTAAGCTGAAAGATCTAATGTAGCTGGAACATTTGGGTCACAAGCTTCGCCACAGGTTTTTGGATTTAATTCCTTCATCGATTCGATGATAAATTCATTTTTGACGGGCATACTGATAGCACGTTGGAAATGAACAACTCCCTCGTAACGCTTCGCATCAATATCTCCACATTTTACAAGGGCATCAATTTGTTGGTTGCATAATACTTGCATTTCTCGCATACTTTGGACAGGCATGATCTAAAAATAATTTAAAATAAATAAATTAATAGTCATAAGAATTTTTCTAAAATATTTAGTCCTAGCATTGTTTTAATTAGTTATAATTAAAACCAATCAGAATTATGATAATAATATATTTAGGAGGTGGTCAACGCAAATCATGAAAAAATATGTTTCCCCCTTATTTTTTCTGGAACGTCCAAAACTTCATATTTTCTTAATTTAAAATCGTTAAGCGGTATTTTCAGGGTCATAACTACTCCAGAAAGTACTATTTTAGAAATTAATTTTCTTGTTGGAAGTTAAATTGAGAGTTTTGAAGCTTAGTTTCAGGCTATTTAAATCTATTTCTGAGTGAAAATTAAAAAAAAATTTCCAGACGAAAATTAAATTCTCACTTGTGATTCCGACCTGTGACAGCGACAGATAATTGTTTGGTATTTGCGAATATGCTACTTAGAAAAGTTATTTATGAAAATTGAGAGAAAAAAGATAGGTTTTGAAAATCCATGATTATTTAGCTTAAGGGGGTAGTATCCAGCGAAAAAGTTTGGCTGAAAAAATGTATATAACTAAATCGACCCAAAAAAAAGGTTGGTCGGGGTCTCGCAGCGCTATCTGGTGTCTAGCGCCCTTTAGCGGCAATATTGTTAATAGCCTCGATATCGCTCTGGATAAAATAAAAAGAGAACCAACTTGGAATTTTAACTTAAAAATAAATTGCAAATGAATCTAGGATTACGTTCTTTGTAATTTGCTCAATAAAACATTCAGATCGATTGATTTTAACATTAATCAAACATTAAATATATATTTATTTAGATTTTTTTGACAAAACAATGCATTTTTATTACATAATAGCCAAGAAATTAAAAAATCAGACAATTTGAATAAAAACAGATTTTTGGGAGCAAATTATCACGTTTTGAGACAGTGAATGCCGAGTTTAAATAAAGTGTTCGGAAAATAGTTAAAATGTACAAAACATGAAAAATAATATACATAACTCTGGTGGTTGTCTAGTCAATTGCTTTAATTGCGATTTTTCTTTGTATCCCTAACTACTCTTAAAACAAATGATTCGTTGCAAAAATTGTGAATTTATCAGTGAGTATTAATTAACGGAAATGCCAGAGTTTCATCACAAATGATTGATGTCTATATTTGTCAACCTTTTGATAAAATTTGTTCTTGAATGGTCATAATTATTGCTACCATTATAGACACCGTACTGTGCCAATGTGTTTGATCTAATTAATTTTTTGCGAATTAAACCTTTTTATATATATTCTTAGCAATTTGTTATTTCAAACTTTAAACTAGTGAAATTCAATATATTATCACAAATAAGCCTTCTACTGTAATATGTTGAAGCTTAAAAACTGGCAGAAAAAATATTCCGCAAACGCCAAGATTTTGCGCCATAACTTTTGTTCAGGCCCTAAAAAAAATTTCGCCGGAGCATGATAATTAAGAGGAGATTTCAAGGATAAAACTACTTCAATTCACAAAAAATAATTTCTAATGTCAACACAAAAAAGTTTTTTGCAAAGACGAATAAAAAAACAGTTTTTAGGTATAACTTAGCGTTTTTAAAACACGCAAACAAAATTCGCCGAATAATATTTAAGATTAATTATTCTGCAGTCACTTCTCGTTCAAAAATTAAAAAATCGGACTGTCAGATAGAGAGTTTTATGATTTGAAAAAGTTCAACTTTGGCGCCCTTTTGGCTGGAAAAAAAAACCCCCCCAACCCTTTTTTCAAAAAATTTTGTCCCCCTAAACGAGAACTCGACCAAAATTTGTTTCAGGGTCAATTTAGTATTATATGAAATTTTCAGCCAAACTTTTCGCTGGACACTACCCCCTTAAATAATCGTCTTTTCTAGATTCCAAGCGTTATGCATTCAAATCGCAAATTCTGTGAGCGAAGAGCTGAAGATTTTATCAGTACGGTAATTAAACAAAATAAAATGAAGTCGATACCTCAAAAACTCAGGGAGAATATAAAATTCTAATTGTTCAAAGGGGAAGATTTTCGAACGTCATTTTCGGCGGAAGTGACCAAAAGTACGATCAAGTTCAAACCTGATTCGACACCTATCGACTCGAATTTTGTTTTTCTGGGAAAATCATAATTTTATTTACTCTTTATTTAGCGTGAAACAAACTTCAAAATTGGCCACTTTTGCGTTGACCATCCCCTTAAGACTCAAGTTTTATTGTTACAGCGTAAAGTTAAACTTTTAAAATTTTGCCTTTTTTACCCATAAAAAAACACAATAATAATTGTTAATCAAAGAAAAAATTTATAAATTTGAAATAATTAAATGTACGGTTTTACTGATAACTTATTAGTATTTGTTTTGTTTAATTTTGTGTCTTAAGAGGGAATATAATGGTCGTAATATTGTACTTTTGCACACCACTTAATAGGAATACGAAACAGTTTTAGAAGTGAACTCTCTAGCGCCCTTTTGGTTGACATTCCGACATTTTTGGAACGTTATAATTACTACTGATTGGGAAGTATTTATTTATAGATTCCCGAGATAAAAACGTTGCTTTTTGATAGTACTATCTAAATTGAACTACAAGTTCCAGTATAGACTACCGCGTGAGTTTCAAGTGGCGTCGAGATTCGAGCCAGATAGAAGACCATACTCGCGCTGTTATCAAACAAACCTAATCGGGCGTGAACTGATGACGCATCAATAAATGAAAAAGCCGATGGCGAGCTCGAGAATTGTCTAATGTAATAAAAATTACACATTAAAATGCAAAAATATACTGTATAGTTCATAATCAGAAGGCTATTAATAAATTTTCAACCAATTCAGTTATAAAAGCCAAAATAAAAATAAATACACAATCTGAAATCTTACCTTTTTCAGCATACCGATATCAATAGTGTCCCCAGCTGGCCATACCAAATCTACAGTATAATTGGTATCATAAATTGGAAGAATAAAGGGATTTTTTGCGGCGTCACCCATTCGAGGATGTCTTAAGAAATATTTTACAAATTTATTTTATTTTGTGATCTTAAATGTTTTGAAAATTTTTTCCGTAATATTAAATGTTTTTGAAATTCTCTCACCTATGGAAAACTGGTACGGTAATACCACGTTTCATGTCGTATGCATCGGTAGCTCCTTGTCTCAGTAAACGAAACAAGTTATTTGGACCCATATCGAAATACAACATAGGTAAAATCCACCCTCCTTCTGAACCATCTCCACCTGCCGCCTAAATAATTTGTTTTAAAAAATGTTGAAAAATTTTTTTTAACTTTTGTGTATAAATAAGAAACAAAAACTGATGAATAATCGAATATCTTAAAAAATAATTTCACCAAAACAACGTGAAAAAATAGAATGGTATGGTGAAATTTCGGTTTCTATATCTGTTCGGAGTTTCTATATCTGTATCGGAGTTCTATATCTGTCGAGAAAACCATTTAAGCGGGTGGCATAAACCCGGCATCCTGGAGTCAATATAACTTACGAAAAGTAGGTAAGTCAGTATAGTTTTTTCATGCTTATTATAGTTAGCTAAACCGCATTAAAAATATGTTCATTTTCAAAAATCATTTTTATCTATTTAGAAAGATTTGAGTTCGGGTTTTCAATCTTTTGAAAATCGTAAAATTTGAAAAAAATCGAAGCATTATTTGAAATTTTTCCGCATTTTTTGTCCTAAATTTTTATTTTGTTTTAATACTGAATCATGTGGGTAAAACCAAAAAAAGCCACTTTAAGGGTGGTTAGCAGCGATGTGGCAGATTGTACATTTTCGGAGTGATTTTTGAAAGGAAAAAAATGTTTGAAAAATGTTTTATTTTATTTTTTTCTTCAATAAAAGTGTTCATTCTTGCAACGTTTTACTTTTTAATTTTCCAACATACTTAAGTATTTTTGTTAAAAATATCAAAACCACTTTTCATTACGACTCCATTTCCAACTTGACCCGCATGTGGGATTTTTACAGGCGATATTTATAAACTTTTCAACATTTTCGGGTGGTAATGCAGTAAATTTAGTGGCGAGAATTTCATTATCAAATGAAAAAATTCTTCGATATTGGAAAGTTTTTATTCCATGAAAAATAGAAAAAAAACAGCTTTTTAGAAAAAAAATTGACCTTATATTGAGTTTAAATATGAAAAAATTTCCTGACTTGTGATTTTTTATAGATTTTTTGAAAAAAATAAAATTTCTATAANACATTTTTTTTTCTTTCAAATATGGCTCTGAAAAAATGTACCAATCTGCTGGACTTATGCCACCCCCTTAAGGGGGTAGCAGCGATGTGGCAGATTGGTACATTTTTTCTGAGGAATTTATGAAAGAAAAAAAAAGGTGGAAATTTTATTTTTATCTTCAATAAAAGTGTACATTCTTGCAAACGTTTATATTTTTAATTTCTCAACATAACTAACTATCTGTAAAAATATCAAAAACCACTTTTTATTGGAATTCTATTTCCAACTAAACCCGATGGTAGAATTTATAAACTTCAGACATTTTTGGGTGTAATGCGCTAAAAAGTGGGTAAATTATTCTGCACATTAAAAAATTTCCTTAATATGAAAGTTTTTTTTCCATAAACAATAAATTAAAACAGCTTTTTAGAAATAAAAATTGACCTTTAATTGCGACGTTTAATTGCGTTATTAAAAAATGTCCTGACTTTCAAAAGAAAAGACGCCTATTACACCCGAAATTTTATTGATATTTTTTTGCGAAAATAAATTCTTTATTAATTGCGTGCCAAATGGCACAAACCGGTGTCACAAGAAAGTGTTGTAAATTTCATCAGTAGTTTAGAAACGATATTCGCTTAACCCTGCCATCGGTTGAAATACGGAAACCAAATAGATGCCAGAAAATTTCACAAGTGATTTGGCCTGATTTTTTAAGGAGAATTCAAAAAACCACTAATAAAATTTTGGACTTGATTTGCAGAAAATTTTCATAATATTTTTAAAAAAGTCGACAAAAATGACAAATAAACATTTTATGATTTTTCAAACAGCAGTCAGAAAATATGTAGACATGCATGAAAAAAATTAAAGTGGCTATTTTTTTCGTTTTAATTCACAAATTTNACGATCAAGTTCAAACTTGATTCGACACCTATGCGATCGAATTTTGTTTTTTCCTGGGAAAAAATCATAATTTTATTTACTCTTATTTAGCGTGAAACAAACTTCCAAATTGGCCACTTTTTGCGTTGACCATCCCCTTAAGACTCAAGTTTTATGTTACAGGTAAAGTTAAACTTTAAAATTTTGCCTTTCTTACCATAAAAAACACAATAATAATTGTTTAATCAAAGAAAAAAATTTATAAATTTGAAATAATTAAAATGTACGGTTTTACTTGATAACTTATTAGTATTGTTTTGTTTATTTTTGTGTCTTAAGCAGGGAATATTATAGATCGTAAATATTGTACTTTTGGCACACCACTTAATAGGAATACGAAACAGTTTAGAAGTGAAACTCTCTAGCGCCCTTTTGGTTGACATTCCGACATTTTGGACGTTATAATTACTACTGATTGGGAAGTATTTATTTATAGATTCCCGAGATAAAAACGGTTGCTTTTTTTGATAGTACTATTTCTTAAATGAACTACAAGTTCCAGTATAGACTACCGCGTGACGTTTTCAAGTGGCGTCGAGATTCCGAGCCAGGATAGAAGGACCATACTCGCGCTGTTAATCAAACAAACCTATTCGGAGCGTGGAACTGATGACGCATCCAAATAATGAAAAAGCAATGGCGAGCTCGGAGAATTTGTCCTAATTGTAATAAAAATTACACATTAAAATGCAAAAATATACTGTTAGTTCATAATCAGAAAGGCTATTAATAAATTTTCAACCAATTCAGTTATAAAAGCCAACATAAAAATAAATACACAATCTGAAATCCTTACCTTTTCAGCATAACCGATTCAATAGTGTCCCCAGCGGCCATTACCAAATCTACAGTATAATTGGCTATTTCATAAATGGAAGAATAAAGGGGATTTTTTGCGGCGTCACCCATTCGAGGATGTCCTTAAGAATATATTTTACAAATTTGTATTTTCTATTTTTGTATCTTAAATGTTTTGAAAATTTTTTTCCGTTAATATTAAATGTTTTTTGAAATTCTCTCACCTATATGGAAACTGGTCGGTAATACCACGTTTTCCATGCTCGTGCATCCGGTAGCTCCTGGTCTATGTAAACGAAACTAAGGTTATTTGGACCCATATCGAAATTACAACATAGGTAAAATCCACCTCCTTCTGAACCATCTCACCTGCCGCCCTAAATAATTTGTTTTAAAAAATGTTGAAAAATTTTTTTTTAACTTTTGTGTTAACATAAGAAACAACAAAACTTGATGAATAATCGAATATCTTAAAAAATAATTTCACCAAAACACGTGAAAAATAGAATGGTATTGGTGAAATTTCGGTTTCTATATCTGTTTCGGGAGTTGTCTATATCTGTATCGGAGTTCTATATCTGGTCGAGAAAACCATTTATGCCGGGTGGCATAAACCCGGCATCCTGGAGTCCAATAATAACTTACGAAAATAGGTAAAGTCAGTCATATTTTTTCATGCTATTATAGTTAGCTAAACCGATTAAAAATATGTTTCATTTCATAAAATCATTTTTATCTCATTTAGAAAGATTTTGAGTTCGGGTTTTCATCTTTTGAAAATCGTAAAAAATTTGAAAAAAAATCGAAGCATTATGAAAATTTTTCCGCATTTTTTGTCCTAAATTTTTATTTTGTTTTAATACTTGAATCTGTGGGGTAAAACCAAAAAAAGCCACTTTAACAGGGTGGTAGCAGCGATGTGGCAGATTGATTACATTTTTCGGAGTGATTTTTGAAAGGAAAAAAATGATTTGAAAAATTTTATTTTATTTTCTTCAATAAAAGTGTTCATTCTTGCAACGTTTTACTTTTAATTTTCCAACATACTTAAGTATTTTGTAAAAATATCAAAAACCCACTTTTCATTACGAACTCCATTTCCAACTTGACCCCATGTGGGATTTTTTTTACAGGCGATATTTATAAACTTCACATTTTCGGTGGTAATGCAGTAAATTAGTGGCGAGATCATTATCACAATGTAAAAAATTTCTTCGATATTGGAAAGTTTTTTTCCATTAAAAAATAGAAGAAAAAAGCTTTTTAGGAAAAAAAACTTGACCTTTAATTGAGTTTAAATATGAAATAAATGTCCTGAATTTTTAAAAGTAAAGTAGCCTATTCAACACCGCGAATTTTTATATAGATTTTTCGAAAAAATTAAATTTTTCATAAATTGCGTGCCCAAAATTGGCACAAACCGGTGGTCACAAGCAAGTGTTGTAAATTTCATCAGTAGTTCAGAACGATATTCGATTGACCCTTCCATCGGTTTTGAAATACGGAATATCGAATAGTAATCAGACAATAACACAACTGGATTCGGCATGATTTTTCAAGGAGAATTTAAAAAAGCATTAATAAAAATTTTAGACTTAATTTTGCTAAAATTTTTATAACATTTCTTAAAAAAGTCGAACAAAAATATGACAAATGAACATGCTAATTGATTTTTTAAACCAGCATTCAGAAAATCTGTAAACATACATGAAAAAAGTTAAAGTGGCTATGTTTTTTCGTTTTTATTCACGATTTAAAAAAAAAAACAAAAAAAATTTGGGTGAAAAAATGCGTGTAAATTTTAATAATTTTTGAATTTTTTTGAAAATTTTTACGAAAATTCAAAATAAAGTTCGAACTCAAATATTTCCTAAAATAGATAACAATGATTTTAATGGCTGATACACATTATTCTTGGTTCAGCTAACAATACAAGCCAAACAAAATATACCAACTAATTATTTTGTAAGTTAACATTGACGCGCAGTCTGCACAATGCTGCTACCCCCCCTTAACTTTTTTTTAATTTTTTCATTTTTATCGAAACTTTTTCAGAAAAAATTATATGAAAATTTTTCTCCAAATCAAGTCCAAAATTTTTTATTTTCGGTGGTTTTTGAACTCTCCATAAAAAATCATGCAGAATCCAAGCATATTAAATGTTTTGCATCTATTAATCGCCCGTATGTCAACTAATCGGTAGGTCGCGTGATTATGCATTTCCGAATGTTTATGAATTTTTAACACTTGATGTTGGCACTCGATAATGTGCCATTCAGCACTGAATCTTTAAAATTTTATGGTTTGTGAAAACCTTCTCATATAATTGGTGGGTGTAATAATGGCGCCATTTTGTTGTTTTAGTCAGACATTTTTTTGATTATTCAAAACGCAATTAAGGTCAAATTTTTATCTCAAAAAACTGTTTTTTCTCTACTTTTTGCTCAATTTTACCCTTTTTTCATGAAAAAAAACCTTTGATAATTTAAGACATATTGCGACTGTGCAGAGTAAAAAAGGTAACTAATTTAGCGGAGTACAACCCGACAATTGTCTTGAAGTTTATTATATTTGTCTTGTAAAAAAAATTCTATAGTCGGCGTTAAGGTTGGAAAATGATGCAGCAGTGCTCAAAGTGGTTTTTTTGTATTTTAAAACTATAGGTTATAGTTTAGGAAATAAAAATGTAAACGTTTGTAAGAATGAACACTTTTATTGAACATAAAAATAAAAAAAAAATTCCACATTTTTTTTTCTTTCAAATATGGCTTGAAAAAATGGTACCAATCTGCTGGACTTTATGCCACCCCTTAAGGGGGTAGCAGCGATGGGCAGATTGGTACATTTTTTCTGAAGGAATTTAATGAAGAAAAAAAAAGGTGGAAATTTTACTTTTTATCTCAATAAAAGTGTACATTTTGCAAACGTGTTTCTATTTTAATTTCGTCAACTAACTAACACTAATCTGTAAAATATCAAAAACCACTTTTTATTTGGAATTCTATTTCCACTAACCCGATGGTAGAATTTATAAACTCAGACATTTTTGGGTGCAGATGCGCTAAAAAGTGGGTAAATTATTCTGCACATTTTTAAAAATTTCCTCAATATGAAAGTTTTTCTTCATAAACAATAATTAAAAACAGCTTTTTAGAAAATAAAATTGACCTTTAATTGGCGTTAGTTAAAAAATGTCTGACTCTTCAAAAGAAAGACGCCTATTCAGCCCGAATTTGTATTGATATTTTTTTGCGAAATAAATTTCTTTATTATTCGCGTGCCAAATGGCACAAACCGGTTGTCCACAAGAAAGTTTGTTGTAATTTCATCAGTAGTTTAGAAACGATATCGCTTAACCCTTGCCATCGGTTGAAATACGGAAACCAATGATGCAGAAAATTTCACAAGTGATTGTGGCCTGAGTTTTTAAGGAGAAATTCAAAAACCACTAATAAAAATTTGGACTTTAGTTTGCAGAAAATTTTCATAATATTTTAAAAGAAAGGTCGACAAAAATGACAAATAAACATTTTATGATTTTCAACAGCAGTCAGAAATCATTGTAGACATGCATTGAAAAAAATTAAAGTGGCTATTTTTTTCGTTTTTAAAATTCACCAATTTTCAAAAAAAGATCTCAGAAAAATTTTGGACGAAAAATGCGGTAAAATTTTTTTTACTGCTTTGAATTTTTGGAGAAAAATTTACGGAATTCAAAAATAAAAGTTCGAACTCAATCTTTCCTTAAATGATAACAAAATATTTAATTGAGCTGATACACATTATTCTTGGTTCAGCTAACGATAATAAGCACAAAAAAATAAATCAACTAATTATTTTCGTAAATTAAATTTACGCCAGTCCGCCACATCGCTGCTACCCCTTAAAGTTTCTTAGAAAAAGAGCATTAATATAATTTATAAGTTCAAATTTTCAAAAAGTTAGAAAAAAATATAAATTACGTATGAAAATGCACCAAATTACCATTGAAAAACCATAATATGCACTTCAGATCATATAATAAAAAATTTCTAAGTTTTTTTGAAACAATATTCATAAAAATTGCTGAAAATTAGCAAACCCTTGATTCCCCAATTAATTTAATAATTATATTTTGAAGAGTATTTTGCGATGAATACGCTTCAATTTATATCAATCGTTGCAAAATACCAGTAAATTTCAATTTCAGCTTTTAGATAATCAATTATAATACCAGTTAACTAAATTATTTAAAAATGCACCCAAAAAATGCCTCGAAATTATCGTCTGACGATAATCGTCATGTTTATGTCATAGCTATAGACCTGTGGAGGAAGTGGCAAGTGTTCATTATAATCTGTATACCAGTCAAAATTATGACTGTAAGGCCTTTGCAGTTCTCCGGTTTGTGACCGGTAGTTTTCTGGTTTGAATTCATATTGAATTTTATTCATTGAAACAGGTTCATTTACGTCAATTCCAAGTTCGATTTTTTGCAAATTATGTATATAAGAGTCTTGGGCATTTGAAGGGTTCGAGTTAAAATTCTCGAAATTTGAGGCATCATCAGAAATTTTCGGGACATTATCCCAGACCGATTCAAGTCGAATATGGCTGAATTTGAAGTATACTATGCAGCAAAATGATAGAAAAAGGGCCCCTAGCGGCACATATTTCCTCCTCTCTGGTAGTAAATATGTCCATAAAGACCCTGTACTTTTTCTCTTTGACTTTTTTTTCGTCCGTTTCTCGTGAGTTTTGTTTTGCGTAAATTTCGTAGTAGTTTTCGACCCGGATTTTACTAAGCCTTCGGTCTCATTTCTACTCTTTTTCATACCATGCAGCCTAATTCCCACAGATTCTTATAAAATAACTCGTATCAGTAGTGATATTTTTCTCTGATATAATCACAAAATTTTTTGTTTGTTGAAAAACGTCGTGTTATGTGTTTTGTATTGAATATCGTGAAAATGGAGCAATAGCTATGGTGGTGGAATAAAAAAGATGCGTAGGTGTGATATTGGCTCGGTGGGTGAGCTCGAATGTGGTGGCTAGGCCGACCTTAACATTTTGCGCCCGTGTGAAGGCGAGAGGAATCGGAGCTGGAGAAAAGCTAACCAAAATAATATCGAGGTGGTGCCCCAAGGGTGGGTCGGGCGTTAACACTCTTTTCATTGGCTAAAAAACCGACCAAGACCGGCGCAATTTGAATTTTTTTGACAAACGGTCCCATCTTGTAATGACATAAACATGGCGACGATCCCCTTAAAATTAATAGTGGGTAACTTACGGATGCGGCGGCAGCAGCGGCTGGGGGACCAGCAGGAATAAGTGGAAGAATTGGTTGAACTGGTGCTGAGTTTATTGGTACAAAATATGTATGTTTTGTTGATGCGCTACCACTTAAGGGGGTCGGTGCATTTTGGACAGATACGGATATGGGCTTTTGGATTGAAAAACTTTTTCACTGGGTTTATATATTCTTCTCAATATACACAACAGTGAAACTTCTACCTCCAGCGGCAACTTTTGTAACAATCAAGAATGTTCGAGTTATTGCCTTTTTAAAAAATTTTGAGTTCGAATTAAAACTTTTCGAATTCGACAAATTTATTGAGAAATTTTGGAAAAGACTTCCGACATTATAAAAAATGCCTTATTTTTCCTTCAAATTTTTTTTACAGTATTTGGTTTCAAATCAACGAAAAAACTTCTTCAACAATGCCACTTTAACTTTTTCGCGTAGGTGGACCTCATATTTTTCATATGCTATTTTGAAAATCTAGTTATAACATTTTTTTCGGGCCATTTTTCGGCGAAAACTATTTGGAAACTATTTGAAAAAAAATCAGATTATTACAAAGTAAGCTCAAAAGGGCACTTACCTTTGAAAAACTTTTTATCGAAAATTATGAAGTGGCAAAAAGTTTCCAGTCAAGACAAAAAAATTGAAAAAAATGAAATCTGTCAAAAGCACTGACCCCCTTAGCTTTAAAGCCTCCGGAAGGCATTTTGACATTTGTAATACATAAGAAGATGTTAAGACAATTTCGGGGCCTTCTAAGTATAGTTGGTTGAAGGCTAATCAGGTATACTTCTAATCTTAATTGACGGGAAACCCAATTAACAGTAAAACTTTTTATAGAGCTTATTTTGTCGAGTTATTATGAAAATGAATTTACCAAAACTATGCCAGTTTGATTACGCCGCCTAATTATCGCTGCATATAACATTGGTAAATTAGGTAAATAAACGTTGCCTTAAGGGGGTGTATAGGCTGGAAAGGCTTTTTTTGAAGCGCCATAACTTTTTATTCCTTCATAACAATTTTATAAGAATTCAATCAGGAAATAGTATTCGTAATCTTCTGGAAGACATTTTAACTTCTGACTTTTTTCAATAGCATGTTCGACCAACCGTAAATGAGTAACCGCGAGCAAATTTTTTCTTTTGAAGTCCTATTTCTTTTCGTTTCCTTTCATTTCAAAACAACGTCATTTTTCGGAATGGTAACAAGCCCAAGGGTGGTGAGCAAGAAATGTTGTAAGGGAATTTCTGGAATGTGGCTGTAAATCGAACAAAAAGTGCGCGAAATTCGAATTTCGAAATATGAAAGTGGAGGAATTAGACAATTTAAATGACAGCCAAAGTTCCTTGGGTACGGTTTTGCGGAAAACGATTTAGCAACTATGGCTGATTTTTGAACAGGAACGGTTGCTAAGAGATCAAAAAATAATTGTGATGAAAAAGTTTGAATTTTTTTTCTAGAATGCCGCTGTGATAAGTAAAATGTCTTCAGAAATTACGAACTTACTATTCCTGAATTTTTATAAGATTTGTTATTAGGAAATAAAACAGTTATGAAGCCTTCGAAAAAAGCCTTTCCAGCCTATACAACCCCCTTAAGCTGGATGTAGAGATTTTGGTTGCGTTTTGGTCGAATAGAAATTGTGAACTTTTATTTTCGTTTGATATTTTGATTCAGAATGAATAACAAATTTGGTCTGAATGTTTTTTGGTTTGACATAGCAGAGTTCTAATATTTCAAACGAGTATAAAACAGACATTTTCAGCATGAATTTCTTTAATATTTTTTCAATTTATCTTCAATCTGTAATCTAGACTAAAAAGGACCTTCAGTAAAATTCGTTTATGAGTTTTAACTTTCAATTCGAATTTTATTTGTTATCGGATTTAATAGCTGCATAATCTCATGCCGTAACAAATACCATGTTCTAAATTTTGACTGACTTGAGACCGATATAAACTCAAGAAAACTTTGTACCCAGTTCCATAAGTGGATCTGCTGTGCTTCGACGACTGGTCAGCAGCTACACAACGGGCACTGACCAACGGGTGCACAGGTACTTTCTTGACGAACGCCGCTCGAACTGTGCAAACTGCAACTACGGTGCAACGGGGCGCACTGTGCAGCTAAAACTTGTCTGAGCTACTGGTGCAGCTTCGCTCAGCCATCGATAGGGCAAGTCTGCATTGGTCAAGCATATTGACCACCTTCTTGGAGCGAGCGATACTAACATACTTAAATATATATAATTTATACAGGGGCTATATCGGCCGAAAAACCTAACGCAATTAACGATTTTAAGCTTTAAATACTTTGATTCCATATCACGAAATCCAGATTCGCCGAAAATTGTGTGGGCGTTTTAAGGTTTTTTGTACAAATTCTTTTAGTGCGTTATAATGACGTCATTTTTCAAGATCAACTTTCCTAAACACTACTTTTTTTAAAAATTTTAGTTTGAATTGCGTTTAATGAAGTACTTAATCTACGCAGTTTTTGGTATTAACTTTAATTTTCATTGTTGGATCGAACATAATTTGTCTTTGTTTAATAAAAATCTTATTTGTCTTTTAAAAATAGAATACTTGTTTCAGATTTTGAAAAAGTCCTCTTCAACAAACCAATGAAAACATAACAAATTAGCTGACGTCATTGACGCGTCATTGGTGGAAAACGAGCAAATGGGAGCGAGATTTCGACTATGGCCATTATATGAAGAGATTTATAAGCATTGTTTAGAGTCTAAACTGTAGACATATCTAATTATACTAATGACGGGCAAAAAAAATGATGTCAAGCTTTTTGTTAAATTTCCAAAAAAATTTATATATTTTCAAAGACCTCGGGCTCATGTTTTGTTTAGCCCTTTGTGAGCACAGAGCCACAATTGTGGCTCCAGCATACCTAACATCATCAAAAAACGACAAAAAAAACTGGATCGAGGAATTCTTTTCTTTCTAAAATACATTATAAAAGATTTTAGATTTTCGGGTTTCAAAAAATAAGTGGAATTTTTTTCGATGTTTTGTTCCGGCATTACGGGAGT
Organism: Oikopleura vanhoeffeni; assembly: GCA_004367855.1. Taxonomy (NCBI): domain Eukaryota; kingdom Metazoa; phylum Chordata; class Appendicularia; order Copelata; family Oikopleuridae; genus Oikopleura; species Oikopleura vanhoeffeni. The sequence continues at coordinate 240,206 of SCLH01000881.1, read as the reverse complement.
TGATTTATCAGGATTTTGAGCCTCAAATGTGAGATTAGCCAAGTTTTTTAGGAAAGCTGTTTGTGATGCAAACAGAAAAAATAAAAAATATATTGGTGGAGAAGTGAAATATCTAATTTTCAACTTCAAGTATCCCATGAAAAAATTTAGTTATTTATAAAAGTGGGAATCTAACCAATCAAAATGTCCTACAGTGTAATTCATTCCATATTTATCGAAAAAATGCCATTAATCTGCTTTTATAGGAAAATAAAGATTTTTCATCAAAAATCATGATTTTCAAATCAAATTTTTGGACTTATTTATAAATTACTTTTGAATTATGAGATATTAAATCAAAGCGGACAAAAACTATGACGTAGGCCAGATTCTTGTGCATTGTTTTCGACAGAGATAAAAATTGTTAGAGACAACTGTGACCGTGTATCACGGTGATATGGTACACCTTGCTTTCTCACTAGTTTCTGAACTCAAACATTAATTTACTAGAATATGAAATGTCGAGGGATGCCAAAAAATAATGACCTTCAACTTCCTTATGCAGACAAAATTAAAATTCCAACTACCTTTAAGCTTTTCTGTGAACAACATTCAAAGTAGGAGCCACAATTGTGGCTCTGGGTGCCTTTGGCGGAACTTTTTTTTATATTATTCAAACTAGGTCGTGTTAAACCATATTAGACGATTTGAATAAGGAATTTCAAAACCTCAAAAATGGGTATCAATTTCTTATAAGCTATCTTGTTGGAGAATTTTTTTGGTTCATTTTAAGCTTATGTTTTTTTGTTTCGTTTGAAATTGTTTTTTCATACAAATATTGACTTGAAGGTCAAATTTTCATGCTGTTGTTTTACCATAAAAAAATGTTTTGAGAAGTCCGGGAGTCGAAACCCAGGTAACGGGATGATTATCGAGTCGCGCTAACCACTACGCCAACTGCAATATAACTGACTGGAAATATGTTGATATATGACGCGAAACCTTTCGCCCCACAATGCCTTCAGTTTTTGCTGCTCTAAAGGCGTCTAATTAAGAGCATATCATTTGTCTTTTTTCTCAAACAGGAGTAAGTATTTTTTCGGCTAAGGGTATTTTGATTAGAGCAAACCGACCACCTTATCAACACACTGACCGGTCAAAGTTCAATGTCAATCTCATCTTTTAAAGGAATCGGAAGAGTCGAGGATCTTCTAGTGACCTTTCAGTACATAATTGACCCTAGTTGCCTCATATTTCCATACGAAAAGTCGAGTCGAATTAGTCGACCCTTCCGATTCATTTTGAAGGTACTTTCAAGTCTTTACGATGAACTGGGATTGACCTTGAACTTTAACCGGTTATTGTGGTCGACCGGGGTGCGTCGGTTGCTTCTTAATCAAAATACCCCTAAGCCGAAAATACTTAACTCCTGATTGCAGAAAAAGAAATGATAGCTCTTAATTAGACGCCTTTTAGAGCATTTAACCTTCAAATCAATATTTTTTCGATAAAATTTCAAAAACGAAAAAAATCCTAAGTCTTAAAATGACCAAAAAAAAATTACTTATTTCAAAATCGTCTTAGTCAAATAGAGAAGAGAAAAGTCGAAGAAAAAACGAACACCTACAATTATAAATCACTTTTATTTAGAATTTCAAATTAGTTTTAAAACAAATATTATTGGGTATATAATCTAGAAAGCTAGTTCTCAGATTTGGTTATTCTGATCATAAAAATTACATAAAACATAGAAATTTAAAATTTAATAGCGCTCAGAGCATTAAATTTAAAAAAAAGTTATCTCGACATGCGGAAGTTTTGAAAAATATTATATTTATTAAAGAATTTTTTGTTGGAGCTGAAATAGTTGTGATATAATACTCATATTATATATAAATTAATGGTAATTAAACAGCTAAAACTTTTGAACATAAATTATGTTACATAATCTAAAAAGCGTCTACTAGTTACCTATTTGACTTGACAAAAAAACAATCTGCTACCTTTTTTAACTGACATAAGATAAAATGTAACTCAAATGAATAATTTTTTAATGAACAAGATTAATGTCTTTATTGATTCATCAATAAGGATTATTTTAAACTGGAAATATCGATAGTGGACTCATGAAGTTACTTAATAAAAGTTCTCCTTTGCAATTCTCATTTTTGTGCACAATAGTCATTGACAATAGCGACTACTGATTTGTATGATTTTTTGAGTGTTTGGAAGTATATTCAAAGATGTGTATCCAAGGCCTTTCGCAGACTTCGGACCCGAATTTGACCAAATAAAAGCCACCGGATATCACGACGTAGTCCAATAAGTGCCTCCGAAAATTAAGTTCAATCTTAACACGAAAGTAGAGACCCCTTTTTTAAATATTGTTTATTTAGGAAATTTTAATTATTTTTTTTGCTTAAATCTCTAAAAATTTATTTTTTGAATTTTATGTTATCAAAACTATTATTTTTTTGGTGGAAAATTTCCCATATATATATGCGCCACGGAATTAACAGCACTTTTTAAAACGTACCGCATATGGTTCAGGTCGACTTCCGATTGTGTTGGCTTCTTAAAATTTCCAACATCAGGTAGACGATAGCGACAGCCCCTAAATAGCGATTACTAAAAAAATTACAATACCTCACTTTTGATTGGCGCCTTGATGTCTAGAAAAACCAGTAGACAAAATTTGAATGTAGAAAATCAAATTTTAAGAGTTTATGAATTCTCAAAAAAAATGATTTTCTGTCTATACGGAAAGAACATCCCGACACTCAATCTTCATTTTTAATGAATAAAGATAGATGAGGCGCTTTAGAATATTTTTCGACAAGCGCATTTAGTAAATACGTACCGATAAGCTCGAGGGTGCGCTTAACATGCTTCTTTCTAAATACCATTTTCCACATCTGGCTGCCACGAACTGTTTAACAAGCGTACGACAGAAGGCATTTATTGGCGTAAAAATACAGTTTAAAGGTCGGTCACCTCCCAATGATTCATCTTGAATTTATTCAAAGGTCAGTAGTCCGAGAATTCGTTCAATTAATTTTTTAATTGAATTAAGCTTGAATTTCTACTACGATCAATTTTGCGAAATTTATTTTTAGATGTTTTTATGTCGAGTACCTGAAAACAGGGTGGCGTTTACACCAATCACAATTTATTTTTCTCTAGCGATTTTTTCATTGAAAAAATTTTCAAATTGATAAGCGCGATTTCGGTCAAGTTCAAGTATTTATTTTTTTGATTGAGGGTGGTGGGGCCTAGGCGCGATTTTGATTTTGGTGTCGATTGTGACTCGATTTTCGGTGCTTTGAAACAGATGATTATTTAGCCTGGTGGTGTAACGATTGGCTAGCACGAGTCAACAACGCCCCATTGGCCCCCACCACCGTTTGTATCATTAAAGACCCAACCTAATGCAGAACCGGCCTGATACTAACACCGCTGAGGGCGGGCCAAACTATATATTTTAAGAAAAAGTGCTGAAGCCAAATTTTTTTACGAATAAAAAAATTTACACCAAAATGTCTTAATAACTACCCTAGTAAAGCGGCCCTTAACGCACGGGGATTTACACGTTCAAAAGAAACCACGGATTAGGGCTAGACGGTTTTGATAGGAATCAAGTGGGCAATAAGGGCAAAAAAGTTCAAGATTATGAGGCCTTACTGAAATCAGTTAAAAAATTATTAAGAATTACCCCAGGATGTGGCGCAAAATATTAGGTGTTATTTTTACTTAAAATTGTATTGTCCTCAGTACATGAACTGTAACCTGGACATGATTATTGAATCTTCATTCATGACAAAAATAACTTCAGAGAATGTTGTCAAATTCGATTTTATTTTTTAACAGGAATCTATCAGATCATATTTATCGTATAAATAGTCATTTCCGTTTAAAATTAATTCATTTTTTTCAAACCTTATTAATTTTCAAATAAATTTCTTTATAATAGTTTCAAATTTTAAAAGCAAAGTTTTAATTTTCGAGGTTAAAAAATCTTAATGGAAATACTAAATAATCAAAAATAAACTGACCGTATAAAAAAACAAGAATTGCGAATGTAACAATTGAGTGTTAATCTACATGTTTCGTTTTATTACAGTATTTTAAAGATTTTATTTTTTAATAATGTTTTTGATCAAAACTGCCAGTTTGCAAAAAGTTACGAAAAAATATGCATTAGACCGCAAAAATTGAATCTGATTAAAAATTGAGTCTGGCTCTATGATATCTTCAAAAAACCTCACCTAAAAAATATAGACCAAAATAATGCCTTATTTGGCCAACACATATTCGAGTTATCTTAGTTTTCCAGGCGAAAATAGGCCAGTTTGTATTAAATTACCGCAAAGCGCCCTTATTTCTTCTCCATCACCTTCGGGTAAAAAATCAAACAATGAAATGAAAGGTTAACAGAGTTCTCTATTTTCGATTTTTGCTTTCAAATGTGTCCGATATCTTGCGGACGTATCGGGGGATTTTTTGCTCTCAATTTTTTTGTGAATAAACCAATTCCGGTGCTCTAAAAGTAGTCCTTGTTTTAATAAAATGATCAAAAGCGGGCAATTTTCGATACAGTATTCTCTCAAAACATCTCAAAATGCCCACGTATACACAATTTGACAGCGGGTCCACATGGAATTTCGACCACTGAAAATGCGCAAGATAAGGAGAGATTTTTCAGAAAATTTCGATAAAAAATGTAAAAATTGTTTGATTATTATGTCGTTTCGATGCAAGTTTGCCCCACCTTATTCGTGTTGGTGTATGTTGCCGCGTTCTTTGGTCCGTGGTACCGAACGCCCAAAGCAAAGTC
>SCLH01000881.1:194777-234973 GCA_004367855.1 Oikopleura vanhoeffeni | reverse complement strand
ATAAAAAGTTATGAGCCTTCGAAAAAGCCTTTCCAGCCTATACAACCCCCTTAAGCGTGGATTAGAGATTTTGGTGCGTTTTTGGTCGAATTAGGAAATGTGAACTTTTATTTTCGTTTGATATTTTGATTCAGAATGAATAAAAAATTGTCTGAATTGTTTTTGTTTGACATAGCAGAGTTCTAATATTTTCAAACGAGTATAAAACAAGCATTTTCAGCATGTTTTTTAATTTTTTCAATTTATCTTCAAATCTTGTATCTAGACTAAAAGGACCTAGTAAAATTCGTTTTTATGAGTTTTAACTTCAATTCGATTTTATTTGTTATCGGACTTTATAGCTGCATAATCTCATGCGGTACAAATACCATGTTCTAAATTTGACTGACTTGAACCGATTATAAAATCAAGAAAACTTTTGTACCAGTTCCTATAAGTGGATCTGCTGGTGCTTCGACGACTGGTGCAGCAGCTACAGCAACGGGCACTGCAACGGGTGCAGCAGGTACTTCTGGTGCAACTGGAACGGCCGCTGCAACTGGTGCAACTGCAACTACTGGTGCAACTGGGGCCACTGGTGCAGCTAAAACTGCTGAGGCTACTGGTGCAGCTTGCTCAGCCATGATAGGCAAGTCTGCAATTGGTAGAGGAGGCATAATTGGACCACCTTCTTGGTAGCGAGGATACTAAAATATTAAATAATATAATTTAATACAGGGGGCTATATCGCCGAAAAACCTACGCAAATTAACGATTTTAGCTTAAATACTTTGAGTGCTCATATCACCGAAAGTGCCAATATCGCCGAATTGTGTGGGCGTTTAAGGTTTTTGTTACAAATTTCTTTTAGTGCGTTATGAATGACGTCATTTTTCAAGATCAACTTTCCTAAAACTACTTTTTAAAATTTTAGTTTGATTGCGTTTAATGAAGTACTTAATTCTACGCAGTTTGGTATATACTTTTATTTTCATTGTTGGATCGAACATATTTGTCTTTTTTAATAAAAATCTTATTTGTCTTTAAAAATAGAATACTTTTTCAGATTTGAAAAGTCCTCTTCAACAACCAATGAAAACATAACAAATAGCTGACGTCATGACGCGTCATTGTGGAAACGAGCAAATGAGCGAGATTTAGACTATGGCCATTTATGAATGAGATTTATAAGCATTGTTTAGAGTCTAAACTGTAGACATATCTAATATAATAATGACGGGCAAAAAAATGATGTCAGCTTTTTTGTTAATTTCACAAACAAAATTTTATATTTCAAAGACTGGCTCATGTTTGTTTAAACCATATTAGACGATTTGAAATAAGGAATTTCAAAACTCAAAAATGGGTATCAATTTCTTTAAGCTATCTTGTGGAGAATTTTTTTTGGTCATTTTAAGACTTATGATTTTTTTCGTTTTTGAAATTTTTTCATACAAATATTGATTTGAAGGTCAAATTTTCATGCTGTTGGTTTACCATAAATAAATGTTTTGAGAAGTCCGGGAGTCGAACCCAGGTAAACGGGATGATTATCGAGTCGCGCTAACCACTACGCCAACTGCACATATAACTGACTGGAATATGTTGATTATGACGCGAAACCTTTCGCCCCAACAATGCCTTCAGTTTTGCTGCTCTAAAGGGCGTCTAATTAAGAGCTATCATTGTCTTTTTTCTGCAAACAGGAGTTAAGTATTTTTCGGCTATTTTGATTTAGAGCAAACCGACCACCTTGTCAACCACACTGACCGGTCAAAGTTCAATGTCAATCTCATCTTTAAAGAATCGGAAGAGTCGAGGTTTCTAGTGACCTTTCAGTACATAATTGACCCATAGTTGCTCATATTTCCATACGAAAGTCGAGTCGAATTAGTCGACCCTTCCGATTCTTTTGAAGGTACTTTCAAGTCTTTACGATGAACTTGGGATTGACCTTGAACTTTAACCGGTTATTGTGGTCGACCGGGTGGTCGGTTTGCTCTTAATCAAAATACCCCTAGCCGAAAAATACTTAACTCCTGATTGCAGAAAAAAGACAATGATAGCTCTTAATTAGACGCCTTTTAGAGCATTTAACCTTCAAATCAATATTTTTTCGATAAAATTTCAAAAACGAAAAAAATCCTAAGTCTTAAAATGACCAAAAAAAATTACTTATTTCAAATCGTCTTAGTCAAATAGAGTGTCGAAGAAAAAACGAACACCTACAATTATAAATCACTTTTATTTAGAATTTCAAATTAGTTTTAAAACAAATATTATTGGGTATATAATCTAGAAAGCTAGTTCTCAGATTTGGTTATTCTGATCATAAAATTACATAAAACATAGAAATTTAAAATTTAATAGCGCTCAGAGCATAAAATTTAAAAAAAAGTTATCTTCGACATGCGGAAGTTTTGAAAAATATTATATTTATTAAAGAATTTTTGTTGGAGCTGAAATAGTTGTGATATAATAATCATATTATATTATAATTAATGGTAATTAAACAGTAAACTTTGAACATAAATTATGTTACATAATCTAAAAAGCGTCTACTAGTTACCTATTTGACTTGACAAAAAAACAATCTGTACCTTTTTTAACTGAATAAGATAAAATGTAACTCAAATGAATAATTTTTAATTGAACAAGATTAATGTCTTTATTGATTCATCAATAAGGATTATTTTAAACTGAAATATCCGATAGTGGACTCATAAAGTTACTTAATAAAAGTTCTCCTTTGCAATTCTGCATTTTTGTGCACAATAGCCTATTGACAATAGGACTACTGATTTGTATGATTTTTTGAGTGTTTGGAAGTTATATCAAAGATTGTTATCCCAAGGCCTTTCGCGTTCGACCCGTATTTGACCAATAAAAGCACCGGATATCACGACGTAGTCCAATAAGTGCTCCGAAAATAAGTTCAATCGTTAACACGAAAGTAGAGACCCCTTTTTAAATATTGTTTATTTAGGAAATTTTAATTATTTTTTTTGCTTAAATCTCTAAAAAATTTATTTTTGAAAATTTTTAGTTATCAAAACTATTATTTTTTGGTGGAAAATTCCCAATATATATATGCGCCACGGAATTAACAGCACTTTTAAAACGTACCGCATATGGTTCAGGTCGACTTCCGATTGTGTTGGCTTCTAAAATTTCCAACATCAGGTAGACGATAGCGACAGCCCCTAAATAAGCGATTACTAAAAAAATTACAAATACTCACTTTTGATTGGCCCTTGATGTCTAGAAAAACCAGTAGACAAATTTGAATGTAGAAAATCAAATTTTAAGAGTTTATGAATTCTCAAAAAAAATGATTTCTGTCTATACGGAAGAACATCCCGACACTCAATCTATCATTTTTAATGAATAAAGATAGATGAGGCGCGTTAGAATATTTTTCGACAAGCGCATTTAGTAAATACGTACCGATAAGCTCGAGGGTGCGCTTAACATGCTTCTTTCTAAATACCATTTTCCACATCTGGCTGCACGAACTGTTTAACAAGCGTACGACAGAAGGCATTTATTGGGCTAAAAATACAGTTTAAAGGTTGGTCACCTCCCAATGATTCATCTTGAATTTTATTCAAAGGTCAGGTCCGAGAATTCGTTCAATTATTTATTTTAATGAATTAAGCTTGAATTTCTACTACGATCAATTTTGCGAAAATTATTTTTAGATGTTTTTTATGTCGAGTACCTGAAAACGGTGGCGTTTACACCAATCACATTTATTTTTCTCTAGCGTTTTTTCATGAAAAATTTTTCAAATTGATAAGCGCGATTTCGGTCAAGTTCAAGTATTTATTTTTTTGATTTGAGGGGTGGTGGGGCCTAGGCGCGATTTTGATTTTGGTGTCGATTGTGACTCGATTTTGGTGCTTTGAAACAAGATGATTATTTAGCCTGGTGGTGTAACGATTGGCTAGCACGAGTCAACAACGCCCATTGGCCCCCACCACCGTTTGTAATCATTAAAGACCCAACCTAATGCAGAACCGGCCTGATACTAACACCGCTGAGGGCCGGGCCAAACTATATATATTTTAGAAAAAGTGCTGAAGCCAAATTTTTACGAATAAAAAATTTACACCAAAATGTCTTAATAACTACCCTAGTAAAGCGGCCCTTAACGCACGGGGGATTTAAACGTTCAAAAGGAAACCCACGGATTAGGGCTAGACGGTTTTGATAGGAATCAAGTGGCAATAAGGGGCAAAAAGTTCAAGATTATGAGGCCTTACTGAAATCAGTTAAAAAATAATTAAGATTACCCCAGGATGTGGGCAAAATATTAGGTGTTATTTTTACTTCAAATTGTATTGTCCTCAGTACATGAACTGTAACCTTGACATGATTATTGAATTTCATCATGACAAAAATAACTTCAGAATGTTGTCAAATTTGATTTTATTTTTTAACAGGAAATCTATCGATCATATTTATCGATAAATAGTCATTTCCGTTAAAAATAATAATTTTTTTCAAACCTTATTAAATTTTCAAATAATTTCTTTATAATAGTTTTCAAATTTTAAAAGCAAAGTTTTGAATTTTTCGGGTTAAAAAATCTTAATGAAAATACTAAATGACCAAAAATAAACTGACCGTATAAAAAAACAAGAATTGCGAATGTAACAATTGGTGTTTAATCTACATGTTTCGTTTTATTACAGTATTTTAAAGATTTTATTTTTAATAATGTTTTTGATACAAACTGCCAGTTTGCAAAAAGTTACGAAAAAATATGCATTAGACCGCAAATTGAATCTGATAAAAATTGAGTCTGGCTCTATAAATATCTCAAAAAACCTCACCTAAAAAATATAGACCAAAAATAATCGCCTTATTTTGGCCAACAACATATTTCCGAGTTATCTTATTTTCCAGGCTAAAATAGGGCAGATTTGTATTAAACTTACCGCAAAGCGCCCTTATTTCTTCTCCATCACCTTCGGGTAAAAAATCAACAATGAAATGAAAGGTTAACAGAGTTCTCTATTTTCGATTTTTGCTTCAAATGTGTCCGTATCTTTGCGGACGTCGGGGGATTTTTTCTCTCAATTTTTTTTGTAATAACCAATTCCGGTGCTCTAAAAGTAGTCCTTGTTTTAATAAAATGATCAAAAGCGGGCAATTTTCGAATACAGTATTCTCTCAAAACATCTCAAAATGCACGTATACACAATTTGACAGGTCCATCATGGAATTCGACCACTGAAAACTGCCAAGATAAGGAGAGATTTTCAGAAAATTTCGAATAAAAAATGTAAAAAGTATGGTTTGATATTATGTCGTTCGATGCAAGTTGCACCTTATTCGGTGTTTGGTGTATGTTGCCGCGTTCTTGGTCCGTGGTACCGAACGCCCAAAGCAAAGTCAGTTTAAGACTTTTGCTCCACACACATAAATAATAGAAAAAAGCACCGAAAAAACACTATTTAGCGGGTGGGTTTTATTAAATACCGCATAACTTGCTTTATTATATCAAAAGTAGCCCTAGATTTTATTAAGAAAAATAAAGTAAAAGTGATCGAAACCTGATAAAAAGTAGGTTTTAGCTCTAGAAATGCCTTGCAAACATTTTGACACTCGATTTTCTCAGAAAAGATTTGTTGAACTTTTTTATAAAAATTTTAGAAATCAGATTTTCCAAAAATTGATTATGATAGAAAGTTTGAGTTCAAAGGACTCGGGAAAATATCACATTAAAAAATATAATAATCATAACAGGGATATCGCTCATGTTAACATCATTTTTAGCTTCACAAACGCATGTCATCCGCTTTTTGTAATGAATTTTATGTGAAAAGTATTAAAATTTTGTAAATAATATAATATTTTAGTTAAATATCTTTACGACGTTTCGCTTTATTGCATTATCAAGTAGTTTAAAAAATACAGTGAATAATATAATGATATTAATATTTCAAAAAATTGAGTTCGACCAAAAGTTAAAAAACAAACAAAAAAAACTCCTGGATAACGTTTTATTCGTTTTTAATCAATCAGCTTTCTCTCGTAGTGTCGCTGAACTTTCAGGATTTCTTGTTAATGTATCAAAAAAAACTTATATTTTTCATAAATTGCACGTTCAGCATTCTATAAAAATACTGAAAGTAACTTTGCAAAAAGCCAAATTTCTACTTTTCTCCCTAAAATAAGTCCCAAAAACGTAGCTTTTGTCCCCGGCATTTGATTGTCTCAGTTCTGCTGTACCCGCAAAATATCCTCAGATTACTGTTGACCAATGGGCATCTGATTCTGATGCGGCCTGGTGACACCACCACCGGGGCTGCCCCACTCTGCCCCACGATTCACACCAACAAATTCCACCAATGGCTGGGGCCGCAGGCGCTTTCGTTATCATGTCTTTTTCAAACTCACATCAGACGTCGATTTTTTGGTAATAGAATTATAAACACCGGAAAATTTGTGTTATTTTGATAAAAAATTAAAAAAATTGGGCGTTTATAGCGATTTTTGCTTTCATTCATTTTATTTTAAGGGAGTACCTGACTCCACCATTTTCAGGAATTATGATACCTTACATCTTTATATCTCGAACCTCAGGCATGATATAAAGCTAATTTTTGCTGAATTCTTACTTTTGTTCTCGGTTTCATTCCAAAAAACAGGATTTTTTTTTGATATAACAAAAATTTCCGAACTTTATTGGGCGTAATTAATTAACATTAAGGGGGTAACCGACGGGTTTGTACTTGATTTTCAAACGTTAGTCTGAGCTAACTGGCAATTTCGTATTAAGTTCAAACTTCGGATTCTAGGAGATATTTGTTTCAAATTTTCAAAAAATGGTTTCAAAAGTTTTTTGTATGACCGGACCGGCTGGTATACCGGTCCAAAAAGTGATTTTTTCAATTTTTTGGAGTAATTTTATCTAGCTCCTGGATATCAAAAAAAATTTTTTCAGTATAAACTTTAATTTGTGAGCTTAACAGCCGTACAAAGCCTGATTTTCAAATTTCTTGTCGTTATTTAGAGAAATTTCCAAAAATAAGATGGGTGTTTTTGCACATGTTCGCTGACCCCATTTAATTAAGTCGAACAATAAATCAGTTTTTTTTTTGATAGAAAAGCACTTCTTTAAAAGTGTGCAAAGCGAGGCGGTACAGAGAGTTTTTTAATTTTTTCTTCTCATTAGCTTTTTAGAGGCACTCAAAGTTTATTTACCCTCAATTTCGTCAAAAATAGGATTTTGAAGAACAATTCCAAAACTTTTTTCGAGTAAAAATCATAATTTTTGATCTTTTTTTTCAGTAAGTTGCACAATAAAAAATAATTGTAAAAATAGTCAGATCCAATGTCTAGATCACGCGCGTATTCGCCATCCCTTTTTAAGAACCTAAAAGAAATTATATTTTGAAAAAAAACGTTTGTGTTTACTTAAGGGGGTAACCGACGGAGGCTGTATCTCGAGACTGATAAGTGATAGGAAGTAATTTTAGTTCATTGTCATTTTCGTGGCTGGTTTGCTCCCAGAAATATATAAAAAAAATTTCGATGTCAAAATTTTTTCAAAATTTTCTATATTATTCAAAGTTTTATTTTCCTTAACCGCACTGTATCTTTTGAAGTAATAATTTTTTGCTCTAATTTTTGTTGCATTAGATCACTGTAAATTAGATCTTGAACAGGGCAATAAAAAATTTTAAATTTCGAAAAAAAAAAAATCCAAATTATTTTTTTAGATCAGAAATTTGGGTAACGACGGAGGCTGTTTCTCGAGACTCAGAAGTGATAGAAGCAATTTAAGCTTGCATTCTTATTTTTGTTTAACGGTTTGCTTATTAAAAACCTAAAAAAAGATGAATTTCGATAAAAAAAATTTCCGAATTTTGCATAATGATGGAATTTTTTCTAAGTATTTTTCAGTTAATTNCAACTCTTAAGAAAGGTGCAAATACTATTCAGAGAATCTGATACCTCAACCTACGCTCAGAAAATAATTTTTAGTAGGCGTCCCTAAAAGCACTAAAAAGCCTACTCCTCTTTAATTCCTCATCACTTTTTCTTGTTATTTGCGATTCAACTTCCAAATATAAATGCGCACCTCCGAGCGGAAAAAAATTTCAAAAAATTGGCCCCTAGTGGTCAAAACAGCGTATTTGGGAGCCTCACGCAAAAGCCAACTCCTCCTTGAAAATATATAGAAAATTTTCAATTTGTGCATCAAATTCACCGCAAAGCCTGGATTAAGGTCTGAGCGGAAAGTTTTTTCTGATTTTTTTCTCCAAAATCTCAGGAACGACTTGTGAATTTCTAGTTTTTGGTGAAATTCTGAACTATAAATTTTCTAAAACCTACTTTTTTTTAAAAAAATTCAAAATTCAGAAAAAATCCTGGTAGTTAAAAAACTCTGTGACAAATTCTCTGCAATCAAAAAAGTTATCGGATCAATTATCGTCACCCTTCATTTAACCTTTAATTTCAACCCCGGAAAACCGACTTTTCTTTGAGAAAATCTTAAAACCAAAAAAAATCTTATAAGTTAAAAAACTTGGCAGAAAATTCTCTACAACATAGATGTATCAAAAAGTATTATACGTGAAGCTGAGATATCGTCGCCCACATCCTTAATCATTAATGACAAGATCAGTTTTAAAGTTATTGATTAACTTTATGACAAAATGACGTTTTTGCGTTTTTTTTTGAAAATTTTAACTGTATTACAGTACTTATTTTTTGCAAAAAAAATTTAAATCATAAAAAAATGCCTGAGACTTTTTTCTCATTACAACATAGCCCCAAAATGACCACGTGACCGTATATTCAAGGAATAAAGTTGGTAAAAGTGGATTTATTTTCAAAAGTTAATTAAATCAATTTTTGAAAACAGTGAAGTGGTTCTTTAAAAGTTTTTAAGACTTTTTTTCTATTACACTAAAGTCCAAAAACGATCACGTGACCTTCAAATTAGGAAATAAGGTTTTAGAACAAGTAAACAAATAGTGATCAAATTACGCCAAAAAAATTTTTGGGCCAATAAACACCTTAGTTAAGAGTTTGGAACATAGTGATATTTTCCAAAAACGTCACGTGATCTTATTTTTCAAGAAATAAGGATTAATTTATGACATATTCCAAACCTTATTTTTCAATTATTTCGTCACGTGATTTTATTCTTNCTTTGATGTAATAAGAAAAAAGCCTTCAAAACGTTTGAAGTTAACCCTGGAATTTTTTTGACGGAGTTTGAGTACTTTTTCAAATTACTGTATGCCTTTTTTTAAAAAGTACTCAAATCACGTAGAAGACCCCTTGAAAAAATCGTAACGAATTTCTAAGAGTTTTATTGCATTACGGTATGGCCTCCGGTTTGAATATAGCATTTCTAGATGTCAAAACTTCCGAAATACTGATTACAGAATCATGCGTAGGCAAAAGAAAGAAGAGAGTGAATCGTTCTTATCACGAGAAATTTATATCTTACAAAAATTTATGACTTATTTAACATGAGAATGGTCACAAAAATATTAATTTTTTTTTGCAGATACAATATCCAAATTGGTGACAGTTTAATATTTTGAATTTGAAAATGTCAAATTAACCTTAAATTTGTGTTATATATGAACTTGTTTGTGAGAATCGGCGAAAATGAGAGAGTTTTTAATTTTCTTATTCACATTTGATAACTTTTTTATAAATTTTTTTAACAAATTGTTTTATGGGACTGTAGAGTTTTTTTAATAATATGAATAACATTGAAAAAATATATTTTTATGATGAATCTTTGGTTATATGCTTGATTCAAACGCAACGACACGGATGTTGCAAACACACTACGGGTCCAGAGATTGTCGGCCACTTCGGGAGTTAAAACACTTTTTGGAAAAAAAAATTCTTTAGAACTTTTAAAGACTTTTTTTTCATTTCACTAAAGTCCAAAAACGATCACGTGACCTTCAAATTAAGAAATAAGGTTTTGGTTAAAGTACACAAATGCAGCAGGGTTTTTACGCTGAAAACCTTCACCTATACGCCGGATTTCACCTTTACGCCGGACGTCGGAGAAGACACGCTCTGATTGGTCTATTAAAACAAGATCTAGAATTTATAATTTATTTAAAGGGTAGTCAGAGTAAGAATTTAGGGTGATTTTTTTTGTCAATTTTCATCACAAATGCAAGAGTAAATGTTTTGGAAACCTCAAAAACTACTTTTTTGGATAATTGATTCACGCAGTAATTCGAATTTAGGTTTTAGAATATTTTATTTAATTTTTTTCAACAAATGATATCAAATATAGATTTTATTAAAATGATTCCAAACTGATTCTACAAAAAAGGTACCATTCAAAAACTATCACTTATCGTCCTACATAAATTAAAGTGTTAAAATACCAAAATCTAAGGGGTCGGTGCATTTGAAGATACGGATATGGCTCTTGATGAAAACTTTTACTGGGTTTATATATTTATCTCAGTATACCATCATAAGTATGTTTGTAATCCAGGAACTTTCTGTAACTACAGGATTTTTGAATATTGTTTTTTAGAAATTTTGAGTTCGATTTAAATTTTTCGATTCGACAAATTTTGAAAAAGTTCCGAACATTACTAAAAAAATGCCTTATTTTTGTTCATTTTATTTTCATTATTTTTTCCAAATCACGAAAAAAAATCTTCCAAATGGCCACTTTAGACTTTTCGCTTAGTTGACCAATATTTTTATATGCTATTTTAAAAATCATCTGACATTTTTTTGGGATTTCGGTCGAACTATTTGGAAATATTTGAAAATTTTTCGCATTCTTGTTCAAAATTTTTCAAACTAATTTTTCTCCTTAGGAAATATCACTTTCACTATATTTACGTCTTCTTGTTTCTTCGCTTTGTTATAATCTTAAGGCATACGTTTTTAAAGCAAACTATGATCGGCAGAGAAATCTCCAACGCCTCATTATTCAAAGAATAAAAAAAAGAATCTACTACCCAGACTCTGCCGATATTGATAAGCCGAACCATCCAACGCGTCAAATTGATATTTAAACTTGAGAGAAAAATATTTCTTTCCGATGTTGGTAAAAATTTCGTTTTTATCCGTCTTTTTTCACAAATTTAAATTTTCGATTTTGACGTGACGGTGGTCGAAAGCGTATTTTAGGGCTCCTAAGTACCAAATAAAAAATAATAAATTTTACTGATATTTAGACACCATGGAAGCAAACGCGCGTTTTTTGAGTGTTATTTTAAAAGATTTATAAATTAAAAATAATCAATATGAAGAAATTCAGATTATACAAAGTAAGCTGAAACGTGGCAAATTGTGTTCGAAAAAGTTTTTATTCAAAAATTTTGAAGTGGCAAAAAGTTTCCCATCAAGACAAAAAAAATGAAAAAAGTGCAAATCTGTCAAAATGCACCGACCCCCTTAAAGCTACTTGGGCCGTTATTGCCCCCTGTATGATTCGTATCATACGGAGAATTTAAATATTCTGGAAAAAATATTTACTAGGAATGGAAATTAAATTGTGACATTAATACACCACTACAAAGAAATGGTGTAGATTAAAGTTGTGCTGCACTTATTATAGCACAAAATATTTCCAGAAGATTTCTCAACTTGATTTTCAAACAAAAAATTTAAATAGTTATTGTGAAAAATGGCCTTTGAAATAATTGATAGGATTTATTTGAACAAAAATTTGTGCAGATTGTTAAGACACATCAACTGTACTAGATTAATGAAATTAAAATTTAAAACTATTAATTAATTTAATGATTTTTCATTTATAAAAATTCTCAAATATGCCTATATTTTTGCTTTTCGAAAACGCCTATCTTTTTGCCTGAAATGTTTTGAAAAAAACCCTTTCTTTTGCCTTTCACCTATAAGCCGGTCGTCAGGAAGAAATTATTTTATTTTCAGATGCGTGGGCTATTGCGGAGGTTACGTAGGTTTTTGCGTAGGTTTCACCTATACGCCGGACCCTGCTGTAGTACTCAAACTACGCCGAAAAAATTTGTGGGCTAATAAACACCTAATTAAAGAGTTTTGAACATAATGATATTTTCCAAAAAGGTCACGTGATTTTATTTTTCAAGAAATAAGGATTTATTTATGTCATATTTCAACCCTTATTTTTGGATTATTTTGTCACGTGATTCATTCGGAGTAATGAGAAAAAAGTCTAAAAAACATTTGAAGTTCAACAAAATTAAATACAAAATTAAATACAAAATCTAAAATACTCTTTTATCAGCCTTCGGCCGATTGGGGGATCAGTTGTCAACAAAATTGAATGCAAAAAATAATATCCAACTTTATCGGCTTTCGGCCGATTGGAGCTCATTTTTCAACAAAATTATATAAAAATATAAAATCCCCCTTTATCGGCTTTCGGCCGATTGGAGCTCATTTTTCTACAAAATTATATAAGAATATAAAACTCCCCTTTATCGGCTTTCGGCCGATTGGAGCTCATTTTTAACAAAATTATATAAAAATATAAACTCACTTTTTATCGGCCTCGGCCGATTTTGGGCTAATTTTTCAACAAAATTAATTGAAAAAACTCCCTTTTTAAACGACCGCGGGTAGTGAAACGTGTCCTTATCTCTCACAAATGTTCTGGAGAATACTTCATAAAAATTTGAGCTTTTTTGCAAATATATTCTTGAGGAAATAGATTTTGAAGTCTGAAATTGTGAAAAATCGTCGGTTATTTGGCGTTTAAGAGTTGTTCGCCTGATCATAAAAAGCTTGTCTTAAAAGATTGACATACTACCGTTACGTGATCTGTGAAAATTGGAGCTCAGTTTGATATACCGTCTGGGAGGAGAAAAATTTTGCAGTTTTGAAAATTTCTTATTGTAAACATACCTCACTTTTTGGTGTAATGGTCAAAAATAATTTGTGATGCATTTTTTCGAAAGATTACGGATATATCTACAAATAAGCATTTTCGGTTTTTCTCATGAGCTCTTAGTTTTCAGTATATTCCACAGACAATTTTCGTTATTTTGAGTACCCTTAACAATCATTCTCTGATTTGCAACAAAATTTTAATGCAACATAAATTTAAATGCATCTTCATAAAATTTTCTTTCTAATGATTACTTTGATTAATTTCTTTTGATGAGCTTTTCTGTAAATTTTAAATACCGTGGTGTCGTTTACACCACCAAATCATGGAGTCGCGTCTAACACCACCTGTGGTCATCTGAGACCCATACCGTTTCCATAAAGTTGATGCTTGCGCATCTTTTGAGAACCCTAAATCATTGATTTGAAATATTTCGAGTTTTCGGGCTCCTCCATTTCCGGTGTTACACCACGTGATCGTTCGGGTATATAAAATTTGAGATGTCAATCTCGAGCAGAATTTCACGTTCTACCCGAAAAGTGAGTAAGCATTGCGAAAAAAGATGAAAATTTTGCTTTTTGTTGAAAATACGAAAAAACGATTTTAGACCACCTTAAACAGTGGTCGGAGCCAAAAAAAATTTTGACTAAATTTCAAGCGTCAAAAATTTCCCTAAGTCCGAAATTTTCAAATTCATAGGACCTTTTATCGGGTGCTCATTTTTGCTCGGAGGCCTTACTTATAAATTGAAATCTCCTTAGATATTCTCAAAATCTCAGAATATTTTGCTTTAATTTCAAATTATTAAATAAACTTGTGTTGGTCCTAAATTAGGATCGTTATGTGACCTTCCTAATAAATTAGTAATAAGTTATAACTCTGTGCATCAAAAAATGTGCAATTTGATCGCCCTAACATATGGCAGAAATATCGAATGAAGCAGCCCTAAAATATCAATGTGGTAGAAATGTTGTTGAAGCCGCCCTAAGATATCAATGTGGCAGAAATATTGATGAAGCCGCCCTAAAATATCAATGTGACAGAAATGTCGATAAAGCCGCCCTAAATTCATAATGTTGCCTCTTCCAAGCCTTCATTTTTTGAGCAGAAATGGGCAAAAATGTCGATGAAGCCGCCCTAAAATATATATGTGACAGAAATGTTGATGAAGCCGCCCTAAATTCAAAATGTTGCCTCTTCCAAGTCTACATTTTTTGGGGGGAAAATTAATCGTGGCAGAAATGTCGACCAAGCCGCCTTTATCGATGGTTTAATTGGGCTTTGAAAGCAGCTTAATATCGGATTAAGTACAACGAATCACGTTTGGTCTCGACGCTCACAAATTCAAAAATATTAAGGGGATCCTCTCAGGGGATTCTCTTTTCACGAGTATCATCAAAAAAAATAACTTATCAATTTTAGGTTTCAGGAAAAGTTATCACATTAATCATTGTTTTGAATCAAAACCAAAAAATTTTGAAATTTCTTGGATTTTTTTTTAACTTATCAAGGATCGCTTGAACAAAATTTTGAAAAGCGAACATAACGAATTCTGCGAAGAAAGAGAACAAGAACACAAATATGCCTTTTTATTGATTCTTGTTGGATTTCCATTATTTATTCTTGGCCCACTCTTGTTTATGGGTTGTATGAGGTATCACAATTAAGTTAAAAATTAATAATTTTACAATAGTTTCTTATAATTTTGGGGCCATAAAATATATTGTAATTATTGTTTTTTAAAAGTTGACGATTGTAAAAAAATATTAGATTTATTTGATCTAAAGTCCAATAATTGTTCAACAATTATTGGTTTTCTAAAAGCTTCGAGACAAAATCTGGACGTTTGTTTTGTCACGTCGCGACTCTTGACTCTCGAGCCGTGTCAAATAAATCTAAATTATTCCTCGAGCTGACCCTTAGGTCAACTCTGAGGAGTTTCAAAATAACAGAAGGTCTAACATGTTTGGCAAAAGTTCGCTGAAACCGAAAAATAAAATTTGTTTAACTTGGTGGTATTCAAAAACGTCAGACAAAAAATTAATGGCTTTATAAAATAAAGAAATTTTTTTTCAAATGCCCAAGTTTTTGAAATAACTTTTCGAGTGGATTTAAGAGAAAACCTTCCAAACTTAAGCTTGTAAATATCAAAAAAATAACATTAAACAAGAACATTAAAAAGAGTTATGTTGCCCGGAAAACAATATTATCACACCTTTAATATCTGTTTTAAATGCCGTTTTAAGTTCTCAAGCTTTTTAGGGGTGCTAAATAGATTTTTCGAAACCTTTAGCCTATTTTCTGAAACTGACCACTTCACAATCCTGTTATTGACAAAATGAGGTCAAGAGAAAATTAAAAAGAGAATATAAAATGAGTAAGAAACGCGCTGCTGAGTTGTCTGATAACACTGGAAATTACAGGATGAGCCACCNNNNTCACGTGGATCTTGACTTTCTTCCCAGCGCTGACAAACTTCACCGAAGAAGACTTAAAAAAAATGAAAGAAATCAAAGCGTATATTTTCAAAAATATCTGTGATAGATTTTTTTACGTTAAAAAATATGGGTGAAGACAAAAAAGGCTCTTCAAAATTTTCAACAAAAGACCTTCTTTTAGTGAAAAATGTATTAAAAAACACAACTATTTTTACCTTTTTAAAAGTGAGGAGCAAAAAATTAGGTCTTTTTAGAAAAAATAATGGTTTTGGAAAAAAATATAGTTATAAATAGTTAAGGACAATTTGGGGAAATTATGCTGGGGAAAATTATGCTAGGGGAAAATTTGGAAGAATCTCGCCTGTCCTACAGTAGAACTCTTACTGACGAGGGTGGAAATCTCTGGGAAAAAAGATCTATTAGATCCGCGAAATGATATTGAGATTTTTAAAAATCCGAAGGGAAAGCCCATAATTGCTATTAAATTTTGGGGCCTAAAAATATTGTAAATTATTGTTTTTTAAAAGTTGACGATTGTAAAAAAAATATTAGATTTATTTGATCTAAAGTCCCAATAATTGTTCAACAATTATTGGTTTTCTAAAAGCTTCGAGACAAAATCTGGACGTGTTTTGTCACGTCGCGACTCTTGACTCTCGAGCCGTGTCAAAATAAATCTAAATTATTCCTCGAGCTGACCCTTAGGTCAACTCTGAGGAGTTTCAAAATAACAGAAGGTCTAACATGTTTGGCAAAAGTTCGCTGAAACCGAAAAATAAAATTGTTTAACTTGGTGGTATTCAAAAACGTCAGACAAAAAATTAATGGCTTTATAAAATAAAGAAATTTTTTTCAAATGCCCAAGTTTTTGAAATAACTTTTCGAGTGGATTTAAGAGAAAACTTCCAAACTTAAGCTTGTAAATATCAAAAAAATAACATTAAACAAGAACATTAAAAAGAGTTATGTTGCCCGGAAAACAATATTATCACACCTTTAATATCTGTTTTAAATGCCGTTTTAAGTTCTCAAGCTTTTTAGGGGTGCTAAATAGATTTTTCGAAACCTTTAGCCTATTTTCTGAAACTGACCACTTCACAATCCTGTTATTGACAAAATGAGGTCAAGAGAAAATTAAAAGAGAATATAAAATGAGTAAGAACGCGCTGCTGAGTTGTCTGATAGACACTGGAATTTACAGGATGAGCCACCGAGTACCGCAAAATCCAAAATTATGAGGCTAGGCAAAAACAAACTACCGGTTTTGACCAAATAAACCGTTAAACAAATCTCGAGTGAGAAAAAAAAACATCAACAATTTATTGTCGACCCATGGCGCGACGTGTGGGCAAAAAAGCGCTCTCTGTTCTTCTCCTCACTTTTTGTCTCAAACTTTTTAAAAAGCCAATTAATTGTTGGAAATTATTGGATTTAGATCTAATAATTCTAATATTTTTCTTTACAATCGTCGACCTCTGAAATCCAATAATTTATCGTAAATCGTCAATCCTCACATGAAATGATTTTCGTAAAAAATTTATTTTTGGAAGCCCGTGATGTAATCGGCAAGCCAAATAAAATCACGGGCCCCAAAAATTTAAAGCCAAAAATGTAACGTTGTTAATTTATACCTGGAAAAATATATACAATTAGTATTTAATAGCAATTATGGGCTTCCCTTCGGGATTTTTAAAAATCTCATATCATTTCGCGGATCTAATAGATCTTTTTTCCCAGAGATTTCCACCCTCGTCAGTAAGAGTTCTACTGTAGGACAGGCGAGATTCTTCCAAATTTCCCCTAGCATAATTTTCCCCAGCATAATTTCCCCAAATTGTCCTTAACTATTTATAACTATATTTTTTTCCAAAACCATTATTTTTTCTAAAAAGACCTAATTTTTTTGCTCCTCACTTTTAAAAAGGTAAAATAGGTGTGTTTTTAATACATTTTTCACTAAAGAAGGTCTTTTGTTGAAAAATTTTGAAGAGCCTTTTTTTGCTCTTCACCCATATTTTTAACGTAAAAAAATCTATCACAGATATTTTTGAAAATATACGCTTTGATTTCTTTCAATTTTTTTTAAGTCTTCTCGGTGAAGTTTGTCAGCGCTGGGAAGAAAGTCAAGATCCACGTGAGGACCAATGCGACAACAAACAGATCCCAGAACGAAAAATAAGTACAAAAAACTGCAAAACAAAATGGGTTGTCATCTAAAATCGTATAAAATACCCCGCTTGCTTCCTTGTATCGCCATGACAAATGATATTTCCAGTGAAATTTGCTACAAAATAGAAAAAAGAGTCACGATTGTTATACAATGTAAAAAGCCTTAATAAATTATACTAGCATCAATAAATTTTAATTGTTGAAAGAAGGTTATTGGAAATGTTTTTTACACTGCATTTGATAAAAAATTTAGTTTGTCAAGAGCAGGGTTTGGCACATTTGAAAATTGTTTTGAATCGAATCGGTAGGCTTGGAAAAAATAAGATCGGATCGGTAGAAAACCGATCCGATTCCTATCCAATTTGGTGTCCTGACTCAGGACTCTAATAAATAAGATCTGAGGAAAATATGGGCCACCAATTTGTGACACACGTTGAAATACATGCGCTCAAAGAAAAAGGGTCTGAAAACACGTCACTTTGTTCGAACAAGTATTTAACGATTTGAGGACTTCATAATGAGGTTCTTTTTTTTCATTTCGGTTGAAAACGTACAAAACTCCGGGTTCAACTATACTAAAATAGCCGTTGAATCGCGTATGTTTGGCAAAATAAAAGTACTGTCGTATTTTTCTAATCGGACGTGCGTATAACGCGTTCCGTTCCATTTGATACTCTGATATTAGTGTCCTTTTAAGTTTTTTGAGCGAAAACCTACTATTAAGATAAAAGTTGTCGACTTTACTTGAACGTTTAGACTGCTCTATTTTTAATTGGAACTTCATTAATGAACAAATACGCCATTATTTAAATCAACATCGATATCCTTTTATCAATCTTTTGTGAATATTCCGGCCCTACTAGTTAAAAACACACTACGTTTGCTAATCAGGACCGGGATATTTACAAAAGTGTGATAAAGGGATATATTTCTGTTTAAATTGACTTATCAGTGAAAAAATTATATCTTTTTATAACAAATTACAGTCTATCTAGTTGCACTAACATGAAATGATCATTCCTTATCAAATTGTCAGGACCTGACGTTCAGGCTTCGAAATTCCTTTTATAAAAATTGTCTTCAAAAATATAAGGAACTCTTCAGAATAATCGAAAAACATCACATTCTTTCATATTTTCCTTATAGAGGGATATAATTTGTGCATACTGTCCTACAATTCAGTCTGACGAGATAATGCTAGATCTTGATACAGTCTTGAATTTTTGGATTGCAAATGAACGAATGAGACTTGATTAATTTTATTTTTTTATTTGATTTATTTTAATTTGAATAAAATCGGGTGATAAAATTGTGAATAATAACAGAAAGTAGAAGAGTCAACGAAATACCGATGAGAACATTAGTGGTCATAAACGATTTTAAGTAAATAATAATATAATTTTCAGATTTTAAAGGTGGTGGTACTGTTGCTTGATATTCAGTTGGGGGCCCATCATCTTCTATATAGTGCATCTCGGGCTAATAGGGTTTATTCATGACAAATAAAAAAAATAGATATACAAATTCATTTGTCTAACAAATGTATCGCATTAAATCTTGAAAATCTGCAATAAATTGTAAATTAATTATTCACTGGATGTACGAGGATACGGTATGACTGATACCGGCGATTGCCCTGAAAAAATCCAAAAAAGTCGGCTCTAAGAAACGCGTTTTTTTATACGACACCCCTTAAAAATTTTCTAAAGAAAATTTTAAAACTGAAATTTGACCCTTTTAACTCGTAGACTAAGAGTTAATCTGTACCCAGAGTCTATTTCCGGCAAGTAGTGACCATTCTTATAAATCAAGCCATATGAGAATAGTTTCATTATTAACATACATTTTTTATTATCTTGAAATACAATTCAGCCAATTTGCTATACATTTTAAAAAAAATTTTAAAAACGAATAAAAAGCTATTTAATGGGGATAAGAAAAAAAAAATCGCGAAAATGAACTCCAGTTACACACAAAAGTGCACTAACAATATGAATTTAAACGGTTATTTATATTTTTAAACTACGGCATAGTAACTTCAAAGATTCTCTATTGCTTTCAAACATAATAGGATGGTTTCTACAAAATTTTCTAGTAAAATGACTCTTAAATTGTTGTGAAATATTGATTAATTGATTTGAAGGACACATTTTCATGCCTTCAGTTTTGTGTCTCTAAAATGCGTCTAACTAAGAGCTACGATTTTTTTTTCTGCAAAAAGAAGTTAAGTATTTTCCAGTTAAGGGTTTTTCGATTTAGAGCAAACCGACCACCTGGTTAACCACAATGACCGGTCAAATTTCAAGTTCATCGTAGACTTGAAAGTACCCCCAAAATAATCGGGAAGGTCGACTTTCTAATGAAAATATTAGCAATTATGTACTAAAAGGTCACTAGAGAGCAAAAAATGGTCAGAATTTTGAGATTTCACAGGGGGATTTTTGCTCTCTGGCGATCTTTTAGTACATAATTGACCCCTAGTTGCTAATATTTTCATCAAAAGGTCGAACCTTGAAATTGACGGTAATTTGATATACGATACGCTATATACGGTAATTTGAAAAAGTACTCAAATTACGTCAAAAAAATTTGTTGATAAACTTCAAACGTTTTTAAGACTTTTTTCTCATTACAGCAAAGTCAGAATAAAATCACGTGACGAAATAATTGAAAAATAAGGTTTGGAATATGTCATAAATTTATCCTTATTTTTTGAACAATGTCACGTTACGTTTTTGGAAAATGCTGTTATGCTCAAAATTCTTAGATTATGTGTTATTTCCCCTCCTAATTTTTCGGCGTAATTTGAGTACAATTTGGGTACTTGAGCCAAAAGCTGATTTTTAAATTTGAAGGTAACGTGATTGTTTTTGAACTTTGGTGTAATGGAAAAAAAGGCTTAAAAACTTCTAAAGAACCTTTTTACTTTTTTCAAAAAAGTGTTTTTAAGCAATTTTTGAAAAAAAAAAGTACAAATTTTGGCCAAACCTTATTTCTTGAATATACGGTCACGTGATAATTTTTGGGCTATGGTGTAATGAAAAAAAGTCTTGGAATTTTTTTCTGATCACGATCAAAGGATTTATTTGGTGATTTCGAAAATTTTTGCAAAAAAAAAGTACTGTAATAAAATAAAAATTTTCAAAAAAAAGGCACAAACGTCATTTTATCTTAAAGTTTATCGATAACTTTATAACTAATCTTGTCATCGATGTTTAAGCGTCGTAAAAATGGTAAATGACGATTAAATGGTAAATGGTCACTACTTGCCGGAAATAGAGTCTACCAGTTAAAGATATACCCAGTTGGGTATATGATATATCTCCTCTGATTTTGAAGATGAACAAACTGTCATTTGACTCTTAAAATGGTGTCAAATAACTATAACTTAATCTCAGTCTTATTCTCGAATCTCACATATCCGGATCAAAATTTTGCAATTTAAGTTTTTTCAATTTTTAACTTATACATTTTAACTTATAGTTAATTAAATAAAATTATTATGTAAAAAAATAATAGTATTTATGATGAACATGAGTTAAAGAAAAATTCAGCTCCATAATATTTATAGCGATTCGCTAAGGCCGTTACCATTGGCCTATAAATTCCATCCTATAATTTCTATATCCATCGTGAAAGCCATTTTGATTGGTGCGTAGGTTTAAGTTATTTAATAAAAAAATGAGAGAAAGTTCACCGCTCAAAACGGCTTTCCCGATTAGTATGGTATAAGGCACTCTAAAATGGCATATAACAATAAGGCACTGAAGACATTTGCGAGGAATTAAATTTAACTGACACTAATTTGGATAATTAAATTGTCTTAAAATTAAGGACAAAAATCAAATAACTTATTTTGAGCGATCTGGAATATTTGCGCAAGTCTCGTGAACTATTACTCGTACAAACCGCGTGAGTTTTAACTTAGTTCGAGAAAAAAAGTGATTTGTCAACACTTGAGGTGATTTGAGCCATATTTTAAGCATTTTTCATTAAACCATGGTTTTTGAATCACGTCAAGTATCGACGCCATGGCGCGGCACTTGAAAGTTCACGTTAAATTAATTGAAGATCTTATAAAAATGAAGAGGATATACAGACCCGTCGATTATTTAATATATCGGTAATTATGCCTAGGTAGGTCGAAACACTTTTTCCCTAGTTAAAAGAAAGGGGAAAAGTGTTTAGACTTACCTAGGCATAATTATCGATATAGACTAATGGTAGTGTTCTCAGCAATTTTAAAAGATCTTCATTTCATTCAAAAACATCTGTCTTTACTCTAAAATTAAATTTAAAGCTCATCTCTGGCAAGTTTTGGGACAGAATCCCCATTTTCCTTTTCTGATTCGATTTTTTCTTGAGAATCATCGAGTTCTAATTTTGCTTCAAAATGACTTTCTGTGATATCACCATTTTCATCTTCGGCAGTTTTATGGATTTTAATTTCTTTCGCCAAAAGGTCTTGTGAAGCGGTATTTCGAACTTCCGTCACTACTGTTTGCACTGTCTCGGATGTTTGTACTGTTTTTCCACCAGGGATTTTCGCATGAATATCTTGAAATAAATTATGAATAAATATATAATTTTGGGTCAGTCGCTCAGAGTTTGTCCAGATTTTCGTGTTTTTTGTAAAGTTTATAAAAAATATTGTGAAAATAACAATTTCTATTACAAATTACTTTGTGGGCGTCATGATTGACGTCATTTTCAGGATTGAATTTCCCAAATTTACTTTTTTCAACTTTTATTTGATTGCGTTCGGTAGTGTAGTTAATTCTACCTATTTTAGCGATTCATTTCATTCGAACCTACTGTTAAACTGCTTATAAAATCGAAAAATTGTTAGAAATATGACGTCATGTTGAACGCGTTTTTTTCCCAAAAAATTTATTTCTGTCCCCGTATCACCAAATGTGCCAATATCGCCGAAATGCCCAATATCGCCGAATCTGTTCGTGCGAATTCTTTCGGCGATATTGGCCTTCCCTAAACGGGAAGGGAACATTCACCTCTTCCCTTCTCCGGAAACGGAAGGGAAAGGAAATAATTTAGGCGAAGGAATTTTAAAACGTGGGGATCGTTCCCTTTTAAAAGCCTGCCCCCCCTGAACAATATAAAAAACATTATTTTTTATCACGTTTTTGGTAATTTAATTGAGTTGTTATTCGTATCGAGCAGCTGAGTACCCTAGTTAATTAATAAATAGTGGAAAATTTATATCTGCCTTTCAAAAAATTAGAATTATCATAACCTAAATTTATTTTCTCACGAAATCATGTAACAATATTTATTTTGAATTTTGAGACAAAAATTATCTGGCTGCACCTAAATATTCAATAAATTTTAAATAAAAATGATAATTTTAACATTTTTGTTTATAGCCATTTTAGGTAAGAAAAATCCACCAAGATACTATTTTTTTACTGAGACCGGAGTTCAAAATGGGAGAGTTGTGATGAGTGTCACTAAAACCAACCAACCGATAGTATGGAAAACTAACAAAAATGGAACACTAGGGTAAGTCATTTTCCAGAATTTTTGCAAACGTTCTTTAGAACCGTGTTTAAGCATTTGCTTAAAAATAGAAAATTGTTACTGTCGTTTTCTATAAGGTCATTTCAAAGATCATTTTTTAAATACCATAATGATAAAGCGTGTATTAATATTTTCATTTTTCTAAAATAATAGACGAATTATGTTTAAATAGTGCTTGAGATCTGCGAGTTGAGTTTTTAGCTCTTTATTTGTACAGCATAATTGCTCTATAAGGACAAAACCAAACATGTCCACATAGACAAAAATTACACTTACCGAAAAGTTTAGAGTTATTTTTAGCGGAGGATCTCCAATTTATTTGTGGGTTACACCAATTTCTGGTACAGTCGAATATGATCGATTTTCAAAAGAAGATGTTCAATTCATAGAGGAATATTGGAAGTCTGGTAACTATGATGTATGCATTTCAATGCTCGAGGGAGACTTTCCAGCCTGGATAACGACAAAAAACTGGCAAATTATTTCGATTGAAGGTAAATATTTTTTTTTAAATTTCATTTAATTGTGAGATTAACAATGTCAATTTATGATTTTCAGCTCGAATTAACATAAATTTGAAAAGTTTGAAAATCATCAAAATATCGCAAGAAGTGCTCTCTTCATTCTCAACTGAGAAGATCGAATTTTGAAGAATATGTAAATATACAAATTCTTTGCTCTGACTTATAACAAATAATTATTCGAAATTTATGTGTAAATGGTTTTTAAATAGCCGATTACTTTTTGTTTTTAACATCATAAATTATTGCAATCTTGCAATTTTTTTAATATTTTCATTTAAAATAATATTATTAAAATTCAAGATTGTTAGTTTGTAATCTCAAAGTTTACCGGGAGCACAAAAATGTTAAAAAACTTGATATGTGGAAAATTGTAAGGAAAAACTTGGACAAAAATGAAGAAAATATTTCATTTTTATTTGAAAGGTTTACGAATTTCAAAATTTGAACCCAAAATTTTCTTAAAAAGCTAAATTTGAAAAATTCAAGTTACAAATGTAGTTGAAATTATTAAACATTTTCGAGCTTGAGGTTAATAAATGTATAAAAAAACAGAAATCAAAAAGCGGTTTGCATTATTAATTTCCATGTTACAGATAAAATTGACCCACATATTATCATAATGAGTAGGGAATCCTGTATGAATAGGCTGTCACCTGTCGAGGCCAAAATCGAGACTAAGAGCGGTTAAAAAATCCGAGGTAGCCATTCCTGATAATTTTCCGTGAAAAAATTGAAAAAAATATTTTTGAAAATTTTTCGAGATTTTTTTCAAAATTCGAGATTTTCAAATGACCGGAAATGAATTGACCAAAACAATTCTAAGACTTTTGGCTGAAAAATAAATTTTGAAAAATGTTGTCTTTTTTTTCAATTTTTGATTTGAAAATCTTTTTTGATGAGTCATTGTATCAGATGGTTGACCAGAAGTTGTCGGTAGAATTTTCTGCACACTCAGGATTCGATAAAACAGGTCATAATCTACCCCCATGTAAATTTTCAGCGAATTCTAAAATGATTAAAGTGGTAGTTGGAGTTTAAGAAGTAAAAAAAAATGTATTTTTCCAAATTTCTCGTCATTTTTAATGTTTTTTGCTTCTGAGACCGGTTTTACAGCCGGTTTCTATGTTGGCCATTTTGGACACAAGGGAGTTAAAATTTCGAAAAGTCATAAGGCAATTTTTGCTTAAAATTAACTAAGGAACAAGTTGGATACAAATTTTTTTTTTAATTCTCTATTTTTTTCTCGGTGAAATCGACCGGTGACAGCCTAGTAGGGATATTTGAAATTTGACTTTATGAAAATTTTTCTTACCCCGGTTTGCACGTGATTTTATTGGAGATATACAATCACCGTGTATGTAACAATCACTGGCGAACTCTAAAAATTGAAAATCATCGGTGCGCTCCCTAACGGTCGCTGGATAACCGATAAATTTACAATTTTTCTTCGTCTCTCACCGCAAGAAAACATTTTCAAAAATGGCAAATTTCGTTTTTTAATCGAAAATAGTTCATTTTTGACGATTTTTACCAGGCGGTCCTTAGATATTTTTACAGATTTTCGCGGAAATTCCGTCAATATTTCTAGAATCGCTATTTGTACAAAATATACCTAGTGTACTGTACCTAATTGAGCTTGTTTGGCTTTGTTCACCGCATCTTCATGTAATTTCTGGTGTGCTCTCTGATGCTCCGCCACAAGTTCCTCGTGCGATTTCACCTCAACTCCATTTTCTGCAAAAACACTCAGTATCAAAAACAAAAATATTTGCATTTTTTAGATTTTTTTATGTATTTTTACAAGATTCAAGTCAAAACTGTCGCGTCCATTTGAGGCTTGGGTTAGTGCGGTGACTCATGTCGGTAATAAATTCAACCAATCGAAACGTCGTATTTAGTTTGGTCATAAAATAAAAATATTATGCATAGTAAGTTTCTGAGAATTTGTGCCACGGAGTTCAAAAACTTTGCGATAGACTTGTTGATCACTATAAAGAATGTAAATCAGACGCATGAATTTCATTGGTTGAATTATTTCGGCAAGAAAATATATTTTTTTTTATAAATTATTAACTTTTTTTAAATTCAGATTTTCAAAACCTCGCTCAAAATAGTTCAAAATGTTACGATTGACCAGCAAAAGGAAAGTTTTTTTATTGAAATTCTAGAACATGAGAAAAAGATCGACAACAATTGTTTCGAAAATATTTTTATTAATTCAGGTCAAATTATTCAGCAAAACAAAAGAAAAATAAATAGAACTTTAGTGCCTGAAATCATTTTTAAAATAGAAATCTATCAAAAATGAGGGCACCCAAAGATCAGTTCTGTAGAGCAGGGAACGGCAAGCTGGAAAGTTAGGCTGGACCAGGTCGAACTAGGCTATTTTTTTACTATACCAGTACAAGTGTTAGTGTGGTTATAGTTACAGTTATAATAACACCCACTCAATTTACGCAAAAGTGGACCATTGACCCAGATATGGAAGCCTTTTCTCGATCCCTTTTGGAACACTTTTTATTTTCAACATTAAAGTAAACAAGTCATGCTGACTCCAAAAAGCAAAATTTTAAAGAAAAAATCAGCCTCCTTTATATGTTTAAAGTCAATAAATTAAAGAACCTCAGGAAAAACTCTTCACGAATAAGTCGTCTAGTTTTTAGCGATTTTTGCTCATATTTTCTCTCAGGCTGTCATTTAAAAAAAATCATATTCATTTGCTACGCCTAGTATTATATTTTGAAAATTTAAGTTTGTCAAAAATGAATATGAAAATTTTTGGATGTCATAAATTTGTTTATTAGCATGAGAGAAAATATTAGAAAAAATCTCAAAAAATAGACAACCGATTCGAGAAGTGTTTTTACTGAGGTTCCTGAGCTGTTTCACCTGAGGTTCTTTAATTTATTGATGGTATACAGATAAAGGAGGCTCATATTTTCTTTAAAATTTTGTATTTTTGGAATCACCGTGAGGAAAATTTGAGACTCTAACAATACAACCCCATACAACTTTTCGTATACTATCGTTAATCCCTTTACCCACGGGCCGTGAGTGATATACTATTTTATGTGTACGAATTAGGATTCCCGAGAAATCGATTTCGGTCAAAATTCTCAGGATTTCTCCCTTGTCATGGCGAAGCCTTTCATTTTAGAAGCGTCTATTTTCTCCCTATACTTTCACTGCGTTTCTCACATTTGAAATATCATGTTTTTTATTGTAAAACTTTATTTTCAAATAAATTCAATTGCATGTATTTCAAGTCTTAATAAAACACATTTTTCCTGCAAATAACCTTATCTAGAAAACTTTGTAAGATGGCGAATTGGGTCTCATCGTCGTGTTGTTTCTGCTGTTATTTTCGATATGGGTGGAGTTATTCTGCCTTCGCCAAATCCGGCCATAAATAAGTTTGAAGTGAAAAATAAAATCAAGAAAAATACAATTTTGAAAGTGTTGAAGAAAAATGGTAATGATTCAAATTGGTGCAAACTTGAACGTGGAGAATTACTCCCGTCAGAGAATAGGGACTGAAATTATTAAAGTAGTTGGTCAAGCCGAGTAATTCTATCGCCGTGTTTTTGCTATCAATTTGCTTTCATCAATGCGTAATTTTTCAGGATGTGAAAAATATAAATTTTACAGTTAAAATATGGCAAATGCTTTTAATAGGACGGACCCTAAAGACGCACTTTTTTGCAAAAAGTTTTTCAGGGTAACTTTCTACTTGTAAGAGCGCTCATGTTCTGGAATATTCCACTACAGTGTATAAGGACGCATAATTTTGAATTCTGAACTGATTTTTTGAAAATATAATTAAATTTAACGAATTAATACGTTTTATGCTTCAAATCGTGTTAAATGTCTTTATTTTCTAGATCGCACTTCTATAGGGGCACCCTCCATAAGGAAAATAAGTACGAAATACGGCAAAAACCTACAGTCCATGACTCCTTAAAAGTAGTCTTCTTTAAAGCGCGCTTAATTCCCTATGAGTTCATGGAGCGATGAATCCTTTAAGGGAGTACCCCACGCGGGTTTTTATTTCGGCTCTCAACATGGTAGAAAGCTAATTTTTTATCACATCTCATTTGTTGTTATTGGTTTCAATCAAAAAATTAAAAAAAAAATTTGCGACTGTAAAAAAATTTCCTATTTTTCAAGTATAAATTTCGTTCTATTGTCTGTAACTTTAAAGTTGAAATCCGTTGACGCTGATTTTTGTTGCATGAGTTCACTTTGAATTTACATCTTGAAAAAAATAAAAAATTTATAATTTTCGGAAAAAAAAAATTCGAAATTTTCTTTGATTGATAAAATCAGAGCGTCCCCACGCGGTTTTTATTCGGGCTTTCAGACAGTGGTAGAAGCTATTTTATCGCATTCTTTTCATTTGTTATCGTTTCATCCAAAAAAATTAAAAAAAAATTTTCAATGTAAAAAAATTCCCAATTTCCTATTTTTTTAAGTATAAATTTCCTTCTAATTGTCTGTAACTTTCAAAAGTTGAAATTCTGTTGACGGCTGAATTTTGTTGCATTGAGTTTACTTTGATTTCAATTTAAATAAAAATAAATTTTTTTAATTTTCGGAAAAAATAATTCTGGAAATTTCTTAGATTGATAAAATGACGGACCGTAATATTTCGGCTCTCAGACATGTAAGATGCTAGTTTTTATTCTCATTCTCAATTTGTTATCGGTTTCATTTCCAAAAATTAAAAAAAATAAAATTCGATTAAAAATTTCCTATATTGACTCTCATTTTCAGCTTATTCGACCAGAATCGTTGTTTTATGAGAAAAAAACACCGATACATACATTACTGTGTGAATTAACTGGCTGTTATATATAAAATATGTATTTGTTAAAACTATAAAAAAAATATAATCTTACCAAGAAAATATTTTATCTGTATTTTTCAGGAAGCAAAAACTTTGACTGCGCATAAACCATAAAACTACCAAAAGATAGAAATACTGAGCGCATAAAAATCTTGGACTTGCATTTAGAAAATGCTGTGTTTTCGCGAAAAATTTGCTACTTGCTCAAATGAAATGAACAGCGTCAGGGTACCAAAAACAGCCATTTTGAGGACTTTATTCAGTAATTGTAGGCAAATTTAAGGAAAAAGATTACTATCTGAGCGCGATAACTTTTTTTAACTAACAAATAGGTATGGTCACAAAAAATCAGAAATTATAGTTAATACATCGCTAAATGAAATTGAACAGATAAAAGTCAAAAAAATGACTTTTGGACGGTAAAAATACCCGGTACGATATACAAAAACTTTTTTTGTCACTTTTCGAAAATTCAACAAACTACTCGACTGGTCTTAGAACATGAACACAAGCAACTTTTAATTCAGCTCAGAACAAAGTTTGAAATCACTAAATGGCGTGGGGTACTCCTTAAGCGACATATTTTAATAAAAAATTGTCTCTTAAGGGTGGGAAAGCAAATTAGATATTTTTCAATCGTCTCTCCTGAACAAACTTAAAGAATGTGAAATTGTTCATTTTACACAAGATCGCGAGAAAAGTGTTTAATTGGTCACTCTGAAAAAACAAAAAAAAAATTTGACCGCACAAGCGAGCTCTACGGACACTAGAAAAGTGCCAAAATCAATCCTTAAAAAGTTATGTTTGGCTTCGTCTATTAAGGCTAACCGATTCTTACGATTTTTTTTTCAATAATCTTGTATTTTTATTATCTAAAGACTCTCAAGGGCGAATTTTAAATTTCGTCCCAAGATGGTCTCAAAACGTATTATTATTGAAGCGCATTTTTAATTTTTTATTTTCATTTTTTTTGCAATTATAAGTTCAAATTGTAAATTTTGAAATATTAGACATTTCACAGTAGACCGAGTTCAATAGGGCGCGTCCTGCTGATATGAAATTTTATCACAAAAGTTGATTTTATTGAAAACCAAATAATTGCTGAAAGTAAAGCATAAACCTAATAAGTCTTGTTTATTATTGCTAAATTATTGCCAAAACCAAGCAACTTTTGGCATTCTAGTTTGTTCACGGCAAAGGCTTTTTGAAGTTCATTTATATGAAAATCAAACAAAATTACATTCCTCACGATGCAAAAGTGGAATCAGGTCATCCTACTAAAAAAACTTTACACTACTATGTACCATACCCTGTATAAAGACAATATGGATAAAATACGGCAAAACCTACGTTTTTCATTTGACCGTGCCCCTATATAAGAACAATATACCATTTTTCAAAAATTTAAGGTGAAGAGCAAAAAAAAACATATTTTTACAGTTTTATATCTATTTTGTGAAAATGTATATCGAATATTTTTTTCAGAATGTTTTGACTTACGAGCAAGAAAGGCTCTTCTTTGTTTTTCGGCCAGAAGATTTTTTAATTATTGGTTAATAGCTTTCGTTGATTTTGAATAAAGACAATATGGCACCAAAACCCCTGAACAATATGACAAAATCTCAACTGTCCTTATAAACGTACACTAAATCACTTTTCTTCGAAAATTTTACAACATTTCCTTAAAACAATTTTTCTCTATATTCAATTTCAAAGAAAACCTTGATTAAATACCAACTTCATCCCTACAATAGTTTGAAGTCGCTTTTTCAAAAGAAGTTTCTGATTTCGTTGGCAAAAAAGTAGATGTTACTGGCCTCATTCAATTTATGGAATCTGAAATAAGTTCTCCTATCAGTGATACAGTCGATGTTATCAATAAATTGAATGAGCTAAATATCCCAACAGCTCTTCTTACAAATAACTGGAAAACAAATGATGGGGACACTTATGCGTTGAAAGGAAAGATTTATATTATTCTTAATTTTGCTTTAAAGCAAACTAAAGTAGATTTTTTACAGATTTTATATTTTTTAACTCAATTTTCGCCACCTGGTGGTGATCTGATAAGATTTTATTGGACATATTTTTCTTAACCCTTTCACACGCAGAGCCATTTTGAAAAACACCTGTAGATGGGAGATCAGAAATCGCAGGTTACTTCTGAGAAGTTCACTTTTTAGAATTTTTTTTTGAATCTGCTCCATTTTCAATTTTTCATCTGACGTCTTTAAGTAAATTTTTATTTCTTTACAAGTGATTTTGATAAATTGCGTAGATTTCGAAAAACACCTGTAGATTGAAGACCGACAATTGGCAGGTTATTCTGAAAAAGTCACGATTAGAAAGTTTATTCTGAATCATCTCAATTATTAATTTGTTTCTGACGTCTCTCCTTTCTCAAATATACACATGCGTAGGTTGAAGGTCACTTTGTAAATGTCACTATTCTACGGGGTTAATAAAGTCAAAATGTAAATTAAATAATGTAAAAATTTAAGTATATCCTTAATCTCAAGAACTAAAAAACAGTAAAGTTGCGAGCACTGTTACTTTTACCGTACTAAGCTCCCAAAGTAGCGTCCCCGAATGGCGTTTTGGGTGTGAGAGGGTTAAGTAAAGTTGGGGTCGATAACGTATTAGTTAAAGTGAAATTTATTTATATGCACAACTTGAAAATCGGGAAATCCAGAGTTGGGACCCTAAACAGTTGGGACCCTAAACATGGGATATTCAGCATCAGAGCGTAAACAAATCTTGAAAAATGTCATCACTTCAGAAAATATGCCCAAAATCGTGCAAAGCCCGATGTGACAGAATACGGTATTTCGTGAAAGACGAAATTGGTGTTTTTCGCGCCTGCTAATCATTGTCCAGCAACAAACCAAAATGGTTTTGTTGCTCATTCTTATTTTTAGCATTTTAGACAATCATGTAATAAATAAGCGAAAATATAATATTCTCTCTTCTATTGCCAAAACGCATTTGTCCGAGTGGAACACCCATAAAAGGGAATTAATATTAAAAAAATTAAAGTTTTATATTAAATGAGCTTCGAATCAGCCGAAGTGGATATTATGTTATTTGTTTTCAAAAATAAGCCCCAATTTGAGTTTCATATTAAATCAGCTCTTTATTAATCGGCCGAATTTTATATTTTTGTGGAAAACGAGCCCAATATCGGCCTTAAATCTGTTTATTGTTTTTTCTTGATAAATTCGATGCTTGTCTGAAACTTGACCATCAGAGTCTGATGATCAAACGTCAATTCTTATTTGTAAATAATTCGATACCTGAAAATTCTAATGAATTATTAGCTTTAAAATTTAACAACTGCCCAGTAAAGAATTTAACTAATAATTAATTTAAATTAACTAGCATCGAATATTCTAGTTAACTAGTAATCTAGTAAACTACCTAAAGAATTCTGATTTTTTTAATTCGATTGGTGAATTCAAATTTTGAACTACTGTCGAATTTGTCTGATTATTATTCAGAATTTTCTAAAATTGAATTATTTACAGATAACCAAAATAAAATTTGAAGTCTTATTGCCAAGTTTCAGACAAGCAGCGAATGTTTTCTCATCAAGAGAACGCAGTTAAAACCCCCATAATGATGAAAAATCGAATTTTTATCAGTATAAAGGATCCCCGACGATTTCTTTCTATTTTTGAATTTTATTTTTTTCAAAAAATTTTACAATTGTAAAATGCATAATTTTACCTTTAGTTTTTTTAATTTAGCATTCTGACGCCATTTTATAGATTTTTGAGGTGAAGGTATGTTTAGCAAGGTACATTTTTCAAAAACCCTTATATGCGGGAAAAGGTAGGTAGTCTCCATCATTTATTAATCATCCGAATCGGTTAATCAGACCCTAGGATTCTGAGGCAATTATGTAAATTTATTACATTGTATCAGAAAAACTTCAAAATCCGATTGAAAGAAAACAATCGATCTAGAATTTTTTTGAAAAACTTTTGACACTTTTACCGCAGAAAAATTAGGAAAACGACCCTCCATTATATTTGTACCTCATTTTGCGACGACCACCCCCTTAACTCGTAGACTTTAGACATGAATCTGTACCCAGACTCGATTTTAGCCAACTAGTTGCCTCACTTTTAAATCGGCCATATTAGCAAAGTTTCATTATCAACATTGATTTTTCAATAGCTTAAAATAATATTTAGACAATTTGCTATACAAATGAAATAACAAAATAAAATTTTAAACGAATTTAAAGGCATTTAATGAAGATAAGAAAACAAAAAGTTGCGAAAAAAGTGCAATAATAAGATGAAATTAAACCTTAATTTATATTTGCAATTACCTCATATAAAACTTCAAATGATTTTCTANTATACATGTTATGTTAAAATTTGAGTTTATTTCAAAATAAAACCTGGGAGGAGATAGATTTTCCGTTTTGGCTTAGGTGGCTCTTGTGCCGCTCATGTGTGAAGAAGTGTGGTTACACAAAAAAGTTTTGGCAAATTTTTTTCGCAAGTTGAAGGCTAGTTGTACAAACTGGCTAATCTGAATTATAACTTCGAGGCCCTGTTTGGCTAATATTCTATCGAGAATATGTCAAATTAGGAGCAAGGATACCCTAAAATTCGTCATATAATTCTTAACAGGTCTAAATTTTGATGTTATCGTCGAATCTGCTTTATTTGGAGAACGAAAACCGTCGAATTCGATTTATGAAGAAGTCCTTAAAAAGTTAAATGTGCCAGCTAATGAAGCAGTTTTCCTCGATGATATCGGAAACAATCTGAAAGCTGCGCGAAATTTAGGAATTCAAACCATCAAAGTTGCGGGTGGTCAGCCACAGGGTGCCATTCTAGAACTCCAGAAATTACTCAAGAAAGAATTGGTCACATGGCCCAAAGGTTTATTTTCAACCTTTATTTTTTAAAGTTTTTGTTTAACATACTGTATCTGACATACAGTATGTTACATACTCGTTATCGACCTTAATCGGTTCGAAATAGCCCTAAAGTCGGAATATTGTTCAGCAAAGACTTTCGGACTACTAAGGTTGTTTTTAAAAATTAATACTTTTTCTACGTAGTTTTTCGTCCCGATTTTTTTTTGTCTTATTTCAGGATTGATTGAAATTTACAAGGGGTATANACGTCAAGTCGATATTTTGAAGTTTCAGTGGTCAAATTCGAGCAAACGTTATTTCTTAACTTCATCTTTTAAAAAATACTGAGAAAAAAATCGAAAATTTCGAAATTTTTTTTTGATGATTGGGTTCTTAGTACACTTAATTATCACCCCGTATCAATTTGGAGCATTTTTAATGCTTCTAAGGCCTTCATTTAATCAGACAGATATACCCCCTTAAGGGGGTGGTGATAGTGATTTTTGGGATTTCAGAGGCTCCGTACAGTTAGACAAATGCAGACTGGACATTTTTGAAACATACATTAGGAAGATCTATCTTTGATCTCGCGATTCCATCAGACAGTTAAGTCCCACTTCCACCAACAATCTGGTTAACGGCGGTTAAACACGAGTCTCTCAGCTTTTTCATAGAAACAAGGATCCTAGAGCTTATATCGGGAAGTTTTGAGATTTGGTGAGAATCTAGAAAATTGTCTGAATTATAGTGAATCGGTTCTGTTTTTTTCGATTTTTGCCTCAGGGGTCAGGAATTTGGCTGAATGTGCCGAAAGGGTGTTTTTTCGACGTTTTAATACAAGGTTTTTTCTGTGGAAATGCCAGAAACGTCATTTTCGAAATGTAACAAGCCCTAGGGGTGGTGAACATCGAATCGGTCGTAATTTTTTGAATTTTGCCCTGATTGGCTGTAAATCGACAAAAAAGTGCGCGAAAATGACAATTTTGAAAATAAAAGTGATAATAAGAAAATTTAAATGTCACCAAAAGATTCCTTGGGTATGATTTCCTGAAACGATATTAGCAACTATGGTCTGATTTTGACCACAGCGAATTCTAGAAGAAAAGTTAAGTTTTTCATTAAAATTATTATTTGATCTCTAGCACTGTGTGTGTTGAAAATCAGACCATAGACTATGGTCCATAGTTGCTAATATCGTTTCCAGGAAATCATACCCAAGGAATCTTTTGGTGACATTTANACTTTTATTTTCAAAATTGTCATTTTCGCGCACTTTTTTGTGGATTTACAGCCAATCAGGGAATAATTCAAAAAATTACGACCGATTCGATGTTCACCACTCCTAGGGCTTGTTACATTCCGAAAATGTCGTTTCTGGCATTTCCACAGAATAAGCCTTTTATCAAAATGTCGAAAAATACCCTTTTTCGGCACATTCAGCCAAATTCCTGACCCATGGAGCAAAAATCGAAAAAAATCAGAACCGATTCACTAAAATTCAGAAAATTTTCTAGATTCTCATCAAATCTCAAAGCTTTCCGATATAAGCTCTAGGATCCTTGTTTTTTGAAAAAAGCTGAGGGACTNTGCTTCAAAAATGTCCAGTATGCATTTGTCTAACCGTACGAAGCCTCTGAAATCCCAAAAATCACTATCACCACCCCCTTAAGGGGTATATCTGTCTGATTAAATGAAGGCCTTAGAGGCATTAAAAATGCTCCAAATTGATACGGGGTTGCAAACATATCCTCGGAGGAGATAGATTTTGAAGTCTGCAATTGTTAAAAATCGTCGGTTATTTGGCGTTCTAGAATTGTTCAGTCGCCGGATCGAAAAAAGCTCTCCATTAAAAATTTATATACTACCGTTACGTGATCTGTGAAAATTTGAGCTCAAATGGATATACCTTCTGGGAGGAGATAGATTTTGAAATTTTGAAAACGTCACCTTGTTACGATACTGTACCTAATGGTGTTATGGTCAAAAATAATTTGTGATGTACTTTTTCGCAAGATTAAGGATAGATCTACAAATTAGCATTTTCGGTTTTTCTCATAAGCTTTTAGTTTTCAGAATATATCATCGTGAATATGTCGAATTATCCAGATATACCCCCTTAAGTTGTAATCTAAAAATTTGCCATATATTTTTTACTTATCGATTACGATTCCTGAGTCCAAAATCAAATTTCCTTCAGAATTTCCTTCAAATTTCCTTCAAATTTCTCAAGAATATGAAAAGTTTTTTTGGCTCGGAGATCGTAATCGGTATCGAAAAGATATAAAGGCGACATGACGAAATATTTATAAAAGGTCATGACAAGAATATGCCAAGATTTTGAGGACGATATCATATCCTCGATATGCCAAAAATCTAAGGACAATATTGCAAAATATTTATAAATTTCCTGTTTTTTATTTTTTTAAGCTACCTTAAAGGGGTAGGTGTCGGTTTATTTTCAGCCCTTTATAGGATTAATGAATGATACATTAATATCGGTTATGACTAGGGACCGTCAGCTGGGGACTCGATTTTTTGAAAAGATACCCAATTTCAACTATGACTAAAGTTGACCCAAGGAATCTCATGGTGGCAATTATTTTTTTTATAGCAATCTTGAACAAAATATAGAATTTTCAAATTTCGAATATTTTTTGGCTTGGAAATTTTTAAGGAAAATCTATTTGCGTACATAACCCCCTTAACCCGCATAAAACTGGTATTTCACCACGATATGAACAGTTTTTATAAGTGAATATAAGTTTTGAATGAAATAAGTTTTAGAATGAAAATTTCGTTGAAAATTGTTGGCTTTTTGAAAATGCTAAACATTTTGAATAGTCTGCCTCTGTAGCGGCTACTGTGTAATTTTGGAAATTTAAAAAGTCTTTTCGGTTTCCCCTGATACTGATTAACCCTACGAACAGTCAAAAGTTATCGCTCTCGAATCAATTGTTGGCTTTGACAAAAATTGCTTAAATTTTGATAATGTCTGCCTGTAGGGCACTTTGGTCATTTTTGAAATTTAAAAGGTCATTTTCGGTTCCCTGATATCGATTACCTAGAAACAAGTAATGTTCGGTTGAGATTGGGCGTTGTTGAAATAATGCTAAATTTCTGATAAGTTGCATCTCTAAGGCACTTGTGGTCATTGTTGGAATGTTTAACCGCATTTTCGGTTTTCATGATATCGATTTACCCTAGAAACGAAATTCCTCGTGTTGAAAGTATTGTTTACCTTTGAAAAGGCTAAATCTTGATAAGTTGCCTCTATAGCGGCAATTGTTGACTCACTTTTTTTGATAATTAAGGTCTACTTTTCGGT
Source organism: Oikopleura vanhoeffeni (assembly GCA_004367855.1). NCBI lineage: Eukaryota > Metazoa > Chordata > Appendicularia > Copelata > Oikopleuridae > Oikopleura > Oikopleura vanhoeffeni. The sequence continues at coordinate 198,428 of SCLH01000881.1, read as the reverse complement.
TTCCCTGGATATTGAATTTACCTCTAGATACGAAATTGTTGAAACTTGGTATCTCTTCAGAAACAAATCGAGTCCCCAGCTGACGGTCCCTAAATATAACCCACCGAAAACGATGCATCATATTTAAATTATTGGAAATGTCTTTATCCACGCTGATTGGTTCGAAATTTTGATAAGCTGTTTTTAAGCAGATTTTTTGATCAGTGAACTGTCAGCTTCAATTTGACGGTACTTTTGTAAAGATCAGACGAACTTTTTTTCGGACTTTTCAGTTCCGGTTCTCTTAAAATGACTTTTCTAGAATTTTAGAATATATATCAAAAATTCAGCCTCATCATATTGACGGCATTATATTTATCTACCTTATTCAAAAAACCGGCTTTCTTCTGAAAATCGGTGTTCAAGTGAGATTCTAGAAAGCAAAAGTTCAAAATTCGCAAAAATCAATCTCATCATATTTTTGTACTCAATTATCCGCTTCTATGTGTTAATTTTAAGACGCTTTGTATGTGGGAGCTAAAAAAAGATAGATTTAAAAAAACCGTTTCGAAAATTAAAAAAAAATTGGCCAGAGCTTTTTAAGTTTCCAGTTGAATGCAAAAAACTGTTTTGTGATATCTCATACGGTTCGTCTGTGGTGAAAAGTGAAATCAAAAACTACCTTAGTGTTCTAGAATAGACTCGCCACCTGGTGTCACCATGGTATGATTGTCAGAATGTTGAGTTTGGAGAGTGATAATATACGTTTAGACAAAGGAATGAATCTACAAATAAGTACTCTGATTTTTCACAACTGCCTAGAATTTTTTCTGAGGCGTTTTCCAGAAAATATTGACCGAAGAGAAGAAAAAACGGTCTTCATGATTTTTTGGCCAAAATTAATTTTTATTATTGATAAATGGCTCCCGAACCTTTGCTTTTTTCTATTACGTTTTTATTTTTTAAATTTGAATTTTCGAGGAATTTTTGAAAAAAGATGACAATATGGTACCATAATTTTTTCTTAATGATAGCAAATCTCAGCTGTCATAGTATGTGTTTTAAATGCCAATAAAATTAACGATAGTCGATATTGCATCCAAATAATGCATTTCTGGTCTTTAGACGAATAAGAATAAATTTAAAAATTACATTTTTGGTATCTGTGTCACAAAACACAAATCTTTCAAAAAATGACTATTGATATCAATATAATTAGGAACGACCCCTATTCGGCCTGGTATGGAGGTTAATATTCCAAAATTGGTGAATTATCTCCAAAAAGAGCTAAAAAGTGACAACGAAGAAATTATCTTACGTCAATTCGACCATGGTCAGTCTAATCCTACTTATTATGTAAACTTTGGCGGTGAAGAAATTGTCCTCAGAAAAAAACCTGGTGGAAAATTGCTTAGGGGCGCTCATATGATTGAACGAGAATATCAAGTTATGAAGGCCCTTCATTCAGCAAATGTTCCCGTTCCAGAAATGATTGCTCTTTGTGACGACCAAGTAACACGGATTTCAAATATTTATCAGGGTAATTAATAGGGATAAATAGGAATTTGTCGAAAAATCTGAAACTTTGATTTTTCAAATATACAGTATGTAGAAAAATTGTTCGAGACCAACAAGGGAAATTTCTCTGGATCAAAACGTATAATTGGAAGGAGAATTACTTTCAATCCAGAGGAAATTGGAGCTTTCGGTCTCGAAAATTTTTTTTACATTTTGTAAAGACAATTTTCCTGAAAAATCGTCTTGATCATCTTTTCGGCGTTAAATATCACTATTAAAGCCAGGTAACGGTGTAGTCTATACCAGGCTTGTAAAAGGGAACGTTCCCCTACTGGAACGTTCCCCTACTGGAACGTTCCCGGGGAAGGGAAGAGAGGAACGTTCCCTTCCCCTTCCCTTTTACAAGCCTGGTCTATACTGTATAGACTGAGAAATTGCAGAAATTTTGTGGCTAAATGGCACTATTTCAAGCTTTGAATTTACTTATCGTCGACGTAAAACTATATTTATAAACTGTATTTGCGATAAATATAGTAGCTTCTAGAATGTTCCAAAATTTGAAATGAAATAAAGCCCTGATTTGAGGTATATCAGAGTCCGCTGAAACTTGTTATACACATTCCTTGAAACCTCTAGTTTCCTAATGTATACTAAGTATACTATACTTCTATAGGAATTTAACGCTGAGGTCCGTTTTTTAGATAGCGGGGTTTTCAGTCAAGCGAAATAGGCAAATACGATTTTTCTGATATTTTGGGTCATAAATTATGACTCATAATATAAGTTTTCAAGGGCTGTTGCACTGCAGAGCCGTTTTTTACGATTTCCGGTTTTAACCAGACATTTGCAAAATAATATCTGTTTTTCGCCAGAAAAAAATTAAAAAGTACCGGTAAAAAATCGGAAATCAAAATAACCGGCTCTGAGTGACACGTAGCCTGAAAGGTTGTATAATGGGCCATAAATTATGGCCAATAATAGAATAATTTATGGCCCAAAATTCCAGAAAGATCGTATGTACCAGGCAGGGGGTGCCGACCCCTGGTACCAGGACCGAACTATTTTTTTGATGGGACTCATGATGGTCACCCATCTAAAAATAAGCAGACTTGAGGTTTTAATTTCGCGAAAAAATCTCACTTTTGGTTATATTACTGGTGTAAGGGAGATGGTCGCTAAAGTAAAGTCTCTTTAGTAGGACATACCCTTAGGACGCACTTTTCTAGCGTTTTTTGAAAGACGTTTTGCCTTTTCGTTCTAAGTAGGCACTTTTTGACCCAAGCCGAATTTTCCCCAAGCATCTAAAGTCGGAAAAGCCAAAATTGGGGCGTTATAAGCATGGAAATTAATTTTCAAACTATACCTTCACCCAAAATGTCTAATAATCCTGCTCACAGAAATCGTCGGAACAACATTTTACATTATGAAATATATCCGTGGTCGGGTTATAAAAGATGCGGGTCTCAAAGATATTCCCAAGGAAGAACGAAAAGAAGTATACAATGCCGTTATTGAAGCTTTAGCATCAGTTCATGCCTGTGATCCAATCGAAATAGGGCTGAAATCATATGGAAAATTAGGGTTGGGAGTTGTAAATACAATTAATCATGTTTGTATAAAACTGACTACAGGGGGGGGGGCAATATGGCCGGCCCAATCAGGGGTCGGCAACCGAGCAGATTATGGGCTCGGGAACCCATAATCTGCTCAGCCGATCAGTTCGGAAAAATCCGAACCGATCACATGTTTTTCAGATTTTTGTCCGAACCGATCATGAACATATTTTTTTCGAATCGTAATCCGAACCGAACCGATCACATTTTCCTGATCTGATCGGTTCGGATAATTTTTGGACTTTTTCAATTTTGGTTTTCAAAATTCCTCTAGAAAAAAAATTGATCGGAATCCGGGTGGACTTCTTCTAATAAATTGGATCGGATGGATTTTTCCGATCCAGATTAAAATTGTGCCGGGACTGTGTAAAGACGCGACCTGCTCGGTATTATCGCACACAAGACAGTTTTTTTAAATAGACAGTCAATCCACAAATTCCTAGACGAATTTTGTAACTCATTTATTAATTAAATAATTAATTTTATTTATATTCAAACTTAAATTTAAGTTTTTTTGTTCCAAATAAATACAATAATACCG
>SCLH01000881.1:175926-194414 GCA_004367855.1 Oikopleura vanhoeffeni | reverse complement strand
TGGACTACACGGGGGGCCAATAATTCGCCGAAAGTTGTTTTGCGAAAAAATTTCTACGGATATTGGCATCCATTCGACGATTATTGGAACCCCTTTGTTTACTGGGCGTTGCTATATCGAAGGAAGTTTTTGCCAATTGCGTAGGGTTTTTCGGGCAAAAAATTTCGAAGATTTCGGCTAGCTTGAAAAATCGGGAACCAATAGTTATTCAGATAAAGAATATTTAGTTTTTCTGGTTTTCTGAGAGTGATTTACTCTGAGCATATAATTTTTTTTTTATTATTTCCATTGTTTCCTGACATTTTACACGATTTTTCGAATAATATAATCTTTTTCGAATCATGTTTATTTAATTAATTTAATTCAATCTTTTTCGATAAATTAATTTATCCATCTCTAGAAGATTTGTAACGAAAATTTTAACTTTAAAATCACCAAAAATTCTTACTCTGACCATCCCTTTAACTCAATTCATTTTCAACATGTATTAAATTATGACTTAATTGTGTTAAATTGACCCATCAGAGCACAGATTTCAGTCGTACGTAATAGTTTAGCGTATAATTTTTTTTATTATCTCATATTGTAAATACAATTAAATAAAAAAAATCTCATATTTTCTTTATTCAAAAATTACAATATACTTGGGGAAGAGAGATTTCGAAAGAATAAAAATTATTTTTTTTTTGAAATTTGTTGTATCTAATTTATATTTTGATTGTCCAATTTTAGCATGTCAAACTATATTTGTGTATTGCTAACTAACGAATTAAAAATTTTGTTGATTAATCATTTATATTAATTATCTTTTGGATTAAGCGGTTCATGATAAAAATTTTCAATTTCTGATAGGGGAAAGAAATCTTTAAATAAGATTTCTTTGACTACCAAAATCCTTAATATATCTTATTGGATTGTTGTTGCAAACATTTTAAATTAACATATTTAAAGTTTTCAAATAAAATTTAATTATTTTGTTCAATAAAAATTAATTTTTTTTAATAAGGGAAGAAAATTTTCATCTGTATTTCGCAGATTTTTCTCGTCGGTAATTTGAAGGTTCGCAGAAGCTTTAATTTTTTCTCTATCTTTGAAGACCATACGAACCGTTTTTTCGGAAAAATACTTATAATGAATATCATAGAAAATTTTGCCGACTTTTTCATTTGTCTCTTTTGAATTCGATTATTTTATATTCAAGAGCTGAATTTTATTTTATATTGTCAAATGATTCCCCATCTTTTAGGTTCAATTATTACGTTGAATCTTGAGAATCAGAATTATAAATTAATTCTGTGAGCAGTCTAGATTTTTTCTCCCACGCCTACGTATTTTATTTTTCAACCAAAGTTATTTATTCCTGTTCCCATATCGTCGAAAGTGGCCAATATCTCCGAATGTGCCAATATCGTCTAATTTTTTTGTAAAAAAACTTTCGGCGATATTTGCCCCCCCTGTAGTTTCGAATTTATTTAATTCATTTTCAAATAAATAAAACTTTAAAAGTCGAACCTAATCTACTTCATATTGTCTTTAATCAAACACAATAATTACTCTTGCTTTAAATTTTGGTTCTCTGAGAAACATATAAGTTAACTCCCTCAAATTTGAACTAAACATCAACTTTTTATGTGTAATTTTACTTGAAACCGTAAAAATCACGGCATAGAAAATCTAAATTTTATTCGTTTGACCAAAAAATAATTTTGAAGTAAAATTACACATAAAAAGTTGATTTTAGTTTCAATTTTCATGATTGGAAGGAGTTACTTTTTCTGTTTCTCAGATAGTCAAATGAAAATCTCGAGTATTTGTTTTTCATAGACAATATGAAGGAGCTTAGGTTCGATTTTCGAAAGGTTAATTTATCTCGGTGAGATTGGAACTGTTAAATACGATTTTTATGGAACTCAAGGGGGTGGTGTGAGTGATTTTTGACATTTTGGATGCTTGGTACGGCTAAACTGATGGCGGTAGAACATTTCTGATCAATGCAAATGAAAGATCTATCCTTGATCTCGCGATTCCATTTGACATTTTAGTGACCTCACACTACCACATTGGTTAACCGCGGTTAATACACAGAGCCCTCAGCTTTTCAATGAAACAAGAAGCTAGGTTTCAATCGGATGAAGAAATTAGACTTGGTGAAAATGCCCTGGAAAGTGTCTGAATTATAGTCGCTTGGTTCTATTTGTCGATTTTGTCTCAGGGGCACCGCAATCTGGGTCGAATGTGCCGAAAGATGTGATTTTTCGACGTTTTGGTAAAAGGTTCTGTTGAAAATGCAAAAACGTTTTGCAAATTGAAGAAGCTCAATGTTTCTTACATAACAACTTGGTTGTATTTTCGAATTTCGGGCCTTGATTGGCTGATAAAACAGAAAAAAAGATGCGCAGAAAATTGACAATTTCTAAAATATAAAGTAGATAATTAGAAATTTAACATGCCACAAGAAAGATGCCTTGGATATGATTGCTGAACCGATATTAGACGGGAACAGGTCACTGATTTTGAACCACAACGAATTAAGAAAATTTTAAAATTTTTCACCAGATATGTTGTTTGATTTTAGCACCTAGTAAGTGTTGATAATTTCAGACATGAGTGGTTAATAGTATCGCGTCCAGCAAACTCATAGCCCAAGGAATCTTTTGGGGCATTTAAAATTTTTCTAATTCACACTTTGTTATTTTCCAACAATGTGTCATTTTCGCGACACTGTTTTTGTCGATTTATCAGCCAATCAGGCTAGAGTGAAAAACTAACAACTAAGGCATGACATAGGTGAAGACTATCATTGACCGCTTGCTGTAAATCCAAAAATGTACGTTTGAGCATTTACACAGAAAAAGCCTTAAACAAAAACACGAAAAAACACCATCTTTCGGCAACATCGACCCGATTCGGGCCCTGAGAAAAAAATACTAACCAAAGCACGAAAATCCCCAGACACGGTTCCGGGATTTCACAAAATCTTAATTTCTTCCGATGAAAACCCTAGGATCCTTGTTCCATTGAAAAAAGCTGAAGGACTCGTGTTTAACCGCGGTGAACCAAGTGGTTAGTGTGAGTGGTACTTAAGTGTCAAATGAAATCGCGAGATCAAGGATAGATCTTTCATTTGCATTGATTAGAAATGTTCTACAGTCATCAGTTTAGCCGTACCAAGCGTCCAAAATGTCAAAATTCAATCACACCACCCCCTCATTTAAGACTATAATATAATTTATCAAGCTATGTGTCTTCTTTAAAAAAGTTTTTCTGAGAAACCAAATAACGGCGTTGCTTTGACACGGGGCTCCAAAATTTATATTATTGCCCAAAATTTCAAAAGGTCGTATGTACCAGTTTACATCTCATCGAGATATAATAATATTTTAAAAAATCGAAATACTAATTTCAACATATAGAAATTGCACCTTCAGAAAAGAGTCGTCAAATTTTTCGTGATTTACTTAGATGTTCCGAAACGAGAAAATTGTGTTAAAAACATTTTTGTTGTCAGAAAAGACGGTTTTGGATAATTTTTTTTTAAATTTTTATTTCAAAGTTGACCCATTTGACTGATTACTACCAAAATTTTTGAGATGTGCGAACATTTGTATTGCACTTTCTCTAGCGCTATCATTTTATTTTTAAGGGCAATATAGCGATATTTTTTATATGGACAAGAATGCACGTTTTCACATGGACAAAATGAAAAGAGCTTGTCCTTATAGACTCATTTGACAGCAAATTATTTTTAAATAATTCTGTCAACCCCATAATTAGACGGTTATATGGTTAGACAAGCAAAAACTTGGGGACGACAATATAGAGCTGCTGAAACTGACAAAATCGAATCTATGGAGAAAGTTATCGATTGGCTCCCAAAAAATATACCAAAACAACTACTTCATTCTGCTGTGGTGCATGGAGATTTCAGAGTTGATAATTGTATATTTCATCCCACTGAAAACAGAGTTATTTCCGTTTTGGACTGGGAGTTATCAACACTTGGAGATCCATTGTCAGATTTAAGGATAGCATTCAAAATTTTATAAAAAACAGTACTTAAAACATTAAATTTCTCTTTTATACAAGTATTCTTGGGGGGGGGTGTCCTCAAAAAACTTACAATATAGGATTGGACGCTAATAGTTGGGGCAAACGGTTTTCGTGTCTATTTTGGTCACTTTCCAGATACAAAATAAAGAAAAATATGGGAACTCAAAAAATACAAAAAGGAAATATAACACCGCTGATAATTCAAATTACTGTCGTATTTGTTTAAGCGGACGTGCGTGTTTAAGCGGACGTGCAATATATATGGACAATCGAATATGGACAATCTATATGGACACGAAATGGACAATCTATATCACATATCGATGAAATTTTCGCAAAAGTGCTTTCATTAAAATCATGTAATTTGAATTCTCAGCGGTGTTATATTTCCTTTTTGTATTTTTTGAGTTCCCATATTTTTTCACCAAACTCGCAAAAATGAAAAAAACGGTAGAGCCGTTTTTGAGAAACCGCTAATTTTATAAAATCATCTAATATGACTAGGGAGCTTCCTAGATATGACCTCTGAAAGTGTCATATTTCGTTTTGAAATTGGTTTTTGATTCCCTGATTTTGGAACCAGATCCTGTAAAAAATCGGTAGAGCCGTTTTCGAGAAAACGATAATTTCCGGTAAAAACAGGAAATACAAAAAGTAGCTCCGAGTTTCATTTCTTTTTTGAAGTTGTTTCTTACCCAAATTTCAAATACATCGTATATGTCAGTTCTGAGCTATGTAACTTTAGTTATCTTAAGATAAAATATGTATTTTGTAATTTGTATATTGTAATAAAAAGGGGGTACCGTACAACGGCCGATTATGTACAACGGCCNCCAACAAAAAAAAAAAGGAGAAAAAAGGAAGAAAAAGGAATTGGTAAAAAAAACGAATAAAGAGGGGCCCCGTTGGTAACGGATTTAAGAAAAAGGGTTTTTGTTTAAAAACGATATGGGGCCCGTTAACTACGATTAGGGGCCGTCTGTAAACGATATGGGCCCGTTGTACGAATAGAGGCCCGTTCTGTACGATAACTGGGCCGTTGTAACCGAACTCGAGGCCGCTTGTACGATATGGCCGTTACATAAGCGATAGGGGCCGTTGTACGCGATATGGCCGTTGTACCGATAAAGGCCGTTGTAAACGAATATGGCCGTTGTACGATAAAGGACCGTTGTAAAGCGATATGAGCCCGTTTGTAACGATAAAGGCCGTTGTTAAACGATATGGCGGTTTGTACGATAATGGCCCGTTGTACGATAAAGGCCCGTTTGTACGATAATGGCCATTGTAAAGCGACCGGGGGCCGTTGTACCGACAAAGGCCGTTGTCACGACGGGGGCCGTTTTGTTAACGGCAAGGCCGTTGTCCGACGGGGGCCGTTGTACGGCAGGCCGTTTCCGAACGGGGGCCGTTGTACGGCAAGGCCGTTTGTCCCGACGGCGGGCCGTTGTAAACGGCATAGGCCGTTGTCCGACGGGGGCCGTTGTACGGCAAAGGCCCGTTGTCCGCGACGGGCCGTTGTACGGCAAGGCCGTTTTGTCCGACGGGGGCCCGTTGAACGGCAAGGCCCGTTGGTCCGACAAGGCCCGTTGTACGATAAGCGCCGTTGTCCCACAAAAGGCCCGTTGTCCCGAAAAGGCCGTTGTCCGAAAAAAGGCCGTCTACACGATACCCCCAAATAGAAGCACATTTTTTTCGGAATTTTTCCACCTGACCTTGAAAAAATTCATATTTTGAGTTTGAGTCAAATTGAAAAAAAAAGCTCCTCAAAGTTTTATTTTTTCGAGAGCCTACCGTTTGCAAAAATTGTGAGTAATTTTGAAATTAACCTAGGAGAGATAGATTTTCCGATGAACAAAGTACCAAAAAACGGTGGTTTATCGCATATTCTAGAAAAATATAGCACTTATCGACAAAAGCGCTCCTCAGAAGTTTTAAATACTAATTATACAGGTTATTGTTAAAATTTAGTTTATTTCAAAATAAAACCTAAGAGAGATAGATTTTCCGTTTTGCTAGGTCTCCCGTGTCTCGCTTATGTGTCTTGGATGTATTGCATGCAAAAAAGTTTTGACACATGTTTACGCAAGATGAAGCTAGTTCTACAACTGGCTAATCTGAATAATATCCTTGAAGCCGTTTTTGGCTAATATTTTATCCGAGAATATAGCTCAAATTAGGGGCCGGCATACCCTCTATAAGATGGCCTGGGAGCCGCCGTACGGCTGTGCACAGCCGATTATTTAAATGGCAATTTGTCTATGTGTTTTCATTAAGGACCTACCCATAAGTCTTCGGTGTGGAAAAATTAAGAAAAAATTATCTCGCTAATGGTAAACAAATTGTTCCAAAAGCTCAAAAATTAATATAAAAACAATAATGAGTTTAAAGCCTCGATTAGTTTGGTCCAATCCAGAGCGAAGATAACGTGAACTCAATAATATTAATTTTGTTTACTTCCATATTTCAATATTATAACGTTCCGGAGCAAGATAATTCCACTTTTAAATCACATACCTTATCAAAGAATTTTCTCATAATTTTTTTAAAGAATTTGGATAAGAAAGATATCATATACTAATCTGAAATCCTGACTTATAAAATGCTGATTTACAACTGGATCCAAGAAAGCGTATTTTCATAAAATTGCCACCATCAACCCAACCGCCGTTTATTCAACCCCTGATGCGGAAATCTCATAAGGTTCAAATTCTCTGAATGCATATTTGAAGCCCTAAAACCCTAAATATTGTTGTTCCATATGGATTCTTGAAAACGCATTATTTAGACTTGAAAAGTTTGTGAGTTTCAAGTTTCCGCTTAAAAGTACACTTTACTGTACTGGAAATTTAATCAGTTAAATTTCAAAAAAAATTTTTTTGAGGACGATGAACCCAGTTTCAACTTTCAAATGCAAGCAAAGCTTGTGACGAAGTAATTTCCAATTATGGTTTTTCACGCCGTTTGAAACATACTTATTTCTCATTTATACGGTCACGTGATCGTTTTTCGACTATACCTGATGGAAGAAAATCTTAGAATTTTCGTGTAGATTAGGCCTCACATATTTTTGAAGATTTGAGATTTTTTTTGCAAAAAGTAAGTACTATCCACAACCCTAACTGGGAATACCTTACACGACTCTAAAAATAAAGCGTTCAGTGTAGAGAAGTTGTTGTCCAGTTAGAGATAATCCCCTATAATTTGCTACAAAGCTACATTGCATATTAAAATTCTTTATTTTTGGAAATCGTTGTAAAATGAAGAAAGTTTTGTGTACCATGTAGATATATTATACGTATAACATAATCTTATATTACACAAATCAAATACAGCAGGAGTTTTGTCTCATTTTTGAAAAAACGTTGTTATAGAAGTTGTTTTTGTTTTTTCTTCGTTACGATTTCTTAAATCGCTAAAACCACGTTTTTATTGCGTCAAATCTTGAATTTCTTCTAACACAGACCACACATTTCTCCGGAATTTGTATTTCTTCATCGCATTATGGGCTGGTACTCATTTAAGAAATCTGCGGATTCTTCAGCTTCTAAAATCTGTTCGATAGCGAACTCGATACGAAATATTTTTTCAAATATTTCGTGAGTTCTCAACATTGATTTCGAAAGTAATCGAGACCAGCAAATTTCCCAGAAGCAATTACAAGTTTATCTTCAATGTTGTTAGATACTTAGAAATTTTGAATTTTTATTTTGCTAAATCAACCTGGTTGATTTTTCATATAACGCATTTTCGAATAGCAAGAGTTGAATTCGATCGCTTTCTTTCGAATCCCGAGCGTATTCAACTTTATGCCAACTTTCATTTTTCTTACACTCTGGTGGATCCGAACCAGGCCCAATTTTCTTTGAAATTTTTCTTCAAAAACTGTTCTGGCAAATTCGAAGGGATGTTTCGGATTTCTTCTCATGAACTGTATTCATATTGCCTGCTTTCTCTGTAAATTAAGCGAAGTAATTACTTTGGTAGTTTTTTTATCACATCATTTTTATCTTAAATCATATTAATTAATCATGAGTTATTATAATATTATTATCACTGTAGCTTTTTGAAAATTAATCTAGTGCCATATCTAGAATTCAAAAAATGTAATAATATCATTACTGGCGTCCTTGTCCTTTCTTACTAGTTTTTAGCCAATTTTTATATAATCTCGCTTTTAAAAAACAAACTCATCCGATAACATTCTTATATAGCTCAAACTGATGCAAAAACAAAATTAATCGTTTTTTGGGAAAAAAAATAAAAAAATTAAGTAAAAAAAAATCCTTTTTTTTTTCTTAGATTACTGAAACTTGTTAAATAACTAAGTTTTCTAAAAAAAATTGTAACAAATCGTCGGGATTCGACCAATTTTTTTAATAATCAATTATCAACCACAGATATTGTGCTCTGTTTAAGCTTATCTAAGGTTCAATCGAGACTGATGTCGCAAAAAGCCATGAATTAAATAAAAAATTTTGGTAAAATCTATAAAAAAGGACAGGAAGCCCGTAATCATATGTCCACAAAACGCCTTAAAGTCTTAAAATTTAACAAAACCGCCATAATAATTTGTACCAATTTTTGAAAAACTAAAAAAATTGGATTTCGCCTGTGGCCTTAAAATATATGCTGTTCATAATATACGATTACGTTCAAAAAGCCATTTTTACTTTCTGTTAGTAATAAATAGACCGACCCTAAAAAAAGCTTCCAGTAGAGAAAGTTTTCCAACGTAGGTGTTCCAGTTTACAAGAGGTTGTGGACTGTACTGTAATTCCCTTAAAAAAAACGCGGAAAAAATTTTTGGCAAAAAATTTGAGGTTTACCTTGCTCGACCGATGAATCTCATTAAGGGTCGAAAAAACCGTTAAAGTCGCATACGGCTGTGCAACCAGCAGTACGGGCGGCTAGAGAGTAAAAATTTGCATTCCTTTTAGAAGCTGAAATATGTTTTTTGTCAATTCGAAAAACAAGCATTTGCTGTTTTTTCCGTGTACACTTTTGGCAGCGAGTTCACCCTCATCCTACATTTAATCCTTTTTCAAGTTAATGGTAATATTTTGTGTAACAACGCATAAAATTATGGTATAAACATGGGGCAGGGCAAAAGATTTTCTCGGAAAAAACTAGGGATGGTGCAAGAAGAATACGGTTCCGGCGGTACCCTACTATTTTCACCCCAACCCTATTTTTTCTGCCAAACAGTTCAAAATACACATCTTACATGTATAGCTTAAACTTGTTTTGATATAAATTTTCAAGCTTTGGCGCCTACTAGCGGGCAAAGGAAAGGTAGATGTGAGACCCAGCTATTTTGTTATTTTTTCGTTGGCTAAAATATACCTGAGACTGAAACCCGCTCAAAATTATACATTTTTGAGCAGTCATACAGCCTGATTAGGCTTTTTGAGAACTAAGACTATTCCTGGTATATTTTTTGACATGGTGGTTGGCGTGTTGTACACCCGCCGATTAAAAGCCAATCATAAGATTACGTTTTATTCAGTCTTCAGTTTGGTTACAAAAGTGTGGTCTCATCAAATTTTTAAGCGTTTACGATTAAGTCAACCAACTTAAAATCTCTGACTTGAAAAATCATAAAAATATTGGTATTCTCAATCAAAAAATTAAGGCCACATTTTTGAAAATTTTCCAGATTTAACGTTCAAAATTTTCGAAATCTACACAGAAAATCAGTGAGAACCTCCATTATAAAAAATGATATTTGGTACAATAATTAAAAAAAATATTTCTCCAGAAAATTCCCGATAAAATTTTGGGTGTACTTGAAGCTATCTTTTTTAACAGTTATCTTATTTTTTGAATATAAACTTTCTAAAATCTTTGTTTTGCAAAAAAAGCCTTTTTTTCTGAACATCGAAATTTAGGTTTCGATAGTAACAGCGCTCAGCGAACTCATTAATTTTTTATTTATATATGTTTTAAATTTATTACCGAAAAATCCAGGGAGGAGTGGGCTTTTGCGTGAGACCATTAAAATCAGCTCAAAATAACGTTTTTTGTCTATTCTTGAGCAAATATATTACAATTTTGAAAACGATAGTAACAGACCTGCGTACGTATTTTGTGGATGATAAAATCTACAAATAATTTTCCTATCTTCAAAATTCACGGAGGAGTAGGCTTTTTAAGACAAAATACAACTCTATTTTGAAGCTCGTTTCTGATTGGTCGAGCAATCAGTCATCTTCAATTATAATTTCAGATGAGAGATTTTTGTTCAAATATTACATTGTATTTAACTATTTGGTTCTACGATGTGTATTTTTTAAGATATACACCCTCAACAAACGGCCAGAGTTACTTTTTCTACCTGTCCGTTCAAAGTTATTTCACTGGTAATAACAATTGGTAATAACATCAATTTCAGGAAGATGGTGCTCTCGTTGCCACAACTGGATTGGATGCATATGGTCGAGTATGGGATTTACGAACTGGTCGCTGTATTATGACACTAACAGGTCATTTGAAGGAAATTTATTCTGTAACCTGGTCTCCAAATTGTTATCAATTAGCTACTGGATCCGCTGATAATCATATAAAGGTAATTTTCAACACTTTATTATAATTTTCAGGGTTGAATTATTTACTTTATATCTTGCAATTGCGAGAAAACTGATTTAAAAATTTAGCTGAGGTAATTTTTTTTAGACGCGACAGATTTTGCTGTGTTACCACAGACGAACCGTATGAGATATCAAAAAACGGTTTTTTGCTTCACCGGTAATTCTCGGTTTGAACCGGTTAGTTGCGATTTCTCCTAAATAATACAGTTTAGTATTACACACAAGTACCTGCAAAACATGATATATCGTTCAAATTTCCATGAATAATTCTTTGACATCACAAATTTTATCATCATTATAAAAAACTATTTCTCTGACAACTGAAGATGACTGTTTAGCCGAAACGTCAAATAAAAACTATCTTTGATAGAAAAAAATAATATAATGAAAAATCTTAAGAAAATTTAATTTTTGGAACTTTATTTGTCTGCCATTAGAATTTAAAAAAACTTTTAGTCTTATTTCGAATTATTATGAAAGTATTTTATTTAGGTATACCTATGCAATTTGACTCCATAGAAGTTTGTTCTTATTCTATTTTAGTGGTGTCACATTACAAAAAATGTAACCCGTCAAATATTTTAAAAGTTTTTTGAAAATCAAACTACTAATCAGTGATCGAGAAATTTTATTTTATTGTTAAAAACTCGTAATGGATCAGCTCCACCATAAAAAAAAATTAAATTTTAGATTTGGGACTTACGACAACAAAAAACTATTTATTCAATTCCCGCTCATTCAAACATCGTCACCTCTTTAAGATATCAAAAAGGCATGGGAGATTACCTTGTCAGTTCATCCTATGATTCAACCACCATGATTTGGGCCTGTCCCGGTTTCTTACCGGTTAAAACTTTACCACATTCTGGTAAATTAATGAGTAGTGATGTTTCGAGTTCTGGAGATTATATTGCAACCACTAGTTATGATAGAGTTATAACGTTATGGGGACCCACTTTACAGAGTGAGAAAAAGGAAACTATTCAACCAGTTTCTGTGCCTAAAGAAGAACCAATGGAGTGAAAAAATTGTTAGGAAATATTGAAAACCCCATTGAACACATTTTATTTCTTCACACTGCCTGTATAATACTTAATAACTTTAGAACTATTTTTTAAGTTCCATGGTGGAAGTAAAATAAAAAAAAACGAAAACTACAGGGTGTAAGGTTTTTACCTTCTTTTTTCCAAACTGGTTACACTTGATTTCCGCCGTTTTGATTGGTTGTCAGAAGAGTTTTCTCAGATTCAACCAATCAAAACGGCGGAAATCAAGTGTAACCAGTTTGGAAAAAAGAAGGGAAAAACCTTACACCCTGTAAATTGTGGTTTTTATGTTATCAGCATGAGCACGACAAAATTTGAGCACTTCCGACTATAATTATTTTTGTTTTTATTCAGTAAAACTACAGTATGTACTTATTTCTCTTGAGGACTTTAGTTTGGTCCAACCTGACACCCCGCGATTGAGAATATTCATATTTGATAAGCTTTCGATTTATTATAATCATTTTCGAAATAGAATTTTTCGAAGTGAGAATTTGTTTCGCAGATTGAGACGGAATAATTTGGCAATAGTGGGCTCTCGAAATCCAACGAATTTGCGAAACCAATTCTCACTTAGAAAAAAAATCGGATTTGAAAATGATTATAAGAAATCAAAAGCGCATCAAATACATATTCTTTTCCCAACGGAACACCATCTTAAAAACGTTTACTATCTCTATATCGCGTGTTCGANAAAATTTTGCCAAATTAACAGCCCGTTTTTCAAGTGATAGCAAAACTTTTTGTTTAACTTGACAACTACAAATCAAGTTTGTTTTTGTGTGATTAACTTGTTTGTTGAGGTCAGGCTTATGTAGTGTGATATGTAAACCTTCAAAAATTTTCCGTTGAAAAACATTTACAAGGTTGGTTTCTAGAATTCTGAAGCGCTCGTGAATAAAAATTCTCTCGAGTTCGTCCAGTTTTCGTTTTGCGGGTTAGTTGTCTTTCAACATAAATCTAATTGTACACGCTAAAAACTGCATTTTATCTACAATTTGAAGTTGATCCAGACAACTTACCCGCAAAACGAAAACTGGACGAATTTTTATTCACGAGCGCTTCACAATTCTAGAAACCAACCTTGTAAATGTTTTTCGACGGAAAATTTTTGAAGGTTTACATATCACACACATAAGCCTGACCTCAACAAACAAGTGAATCACACAAGAACAAACTTGATTGTAGTTGTCAAGTTTAAACAAAAAATTTAGCTATCACTTGAAAAACGGGCTGTTAATTTGGCAAAAATTTTCTGAGAGCCCGTTTTTGCCAAATTACTTTGTTTCTCTTTTTGTCAACTTTCGTTCTAAAAAAAGGTTTTCACTCATAACTGAAGATGAAAATAAATACGAAACGTGTTAAAAAACTAAGGAATTAAGGGGTGGCATCGACCGGCAAAGACTGGAGTCATTTAACTTACGAATATTAATAGTTGCTTAGCTTTTCTGCAAATAGATACGCTTAGCTAAAACCAGAATAGAAGTGGCATCTACTATAAAAATAATTATGCCTATTCAGGAAAGATTGATCCGAACTTATTTTTTGAACCGTTAAAATTTTCAAAAAAAAATCATAGGGGCATTATGAAAAAGTTCCGCATATTTTGTCCAAAATTTTTTCTGAATCGTTTTTGAAAATTCTGAAATAAAAGCTAAAAAAATAGCCACTTAACTTTGCCATGGCATGTCTACAATATTTCGAATGCTGTTGAAAAAACATAATGATGTTATTTCCCATTTGTTGCGAGCTGTTTTAGAAAAAGATTGAACATGTTTCCGCAAATCAAGTCCCAAAATTTTTATATAGGTTTTTTGAACTCTCCCATGAAAAATGCAGGCAGAAATCCACATATAAAGTTTTGGTATCTATAAAATCCGTAGTCAACTAATGAGTGGTCGCGCATTTTCATTTCTAAAAAACTATCGATGAAAATTTTAACACTCCTGTACACTCGATAAGGCCATGCACGGAAATAAAAATGTATGCTGGAAAAATTCCAAAATAAAAGGTGGGTGTATAGCGGCCCATTTCTGTTAGATAGTGAAAAATTTTTAATAGCAAAACGCAATGAAGTCAATTTTTATCTCAAAAAGATTGTTTTTCTCACTTCGCATTTTGACCATTTCATGGAAAAAAAACTTCTAGACAAGAAATTTCGTTAAATACAACGTAAAAACAAGACTTTTTCTGAGCGCACCGACACCGACAGAGTCTGAAGTTATAATATCGGCTTGAAAAAAAAATCTGTAGTCGAGGTTTATTGGGAAATGGCAGTAGCAGTGAAAAAGTGTTTTTTTATATTTCCCAGATAATTGATTATGTTAAGCAAATGGAAAAACAAAACGTTGCAAGAATGGAGCACTTTATTGAAGATAAAAATTCAAAAAAAGTAATTTTCACACTTTTTTCTTTTATTTATCGCTCGAAAAAAATTGTACAATCTGCCGGATCGAGCCACCCCCCTTAAATCAGGGCCGGTTGTACAATATGTTTGTGTTAACTTCAAAAATTAGCCGTGTACAACAGCAGGCGTTGGTAGCAATATTTTGTGTAACTTTCAAAAATTCGGGCCGTGTACATAGAGCCGTTTACAACAGGGCCCGTTGTACATAGGTAGGTTTAATTCAAAAATTCAGGCCGTTGCAATAGTTGGGTTCATGTCAAAATTCTGGGCCGCTGTCAACACGCCGGTACATCAGGGCCGTTGTACATACAGGGCCGTTGTACATCAGGGCCGTTGTACAACAGGGCCGTTCACAATCGGGCCGTTTACACCAGGGCCGTTGTACACAACAGGGCCGTTCTACAACAGGCCGTTGTATTCAAGCCGTTGAATTAGGGCGTTGTCTCAACGGCGTTGTACATAGGGCCGTTTCAACGGCCGTTGTACAATGGCCGTTGCTACTACAGGCCGTGTACACATTCGGCCGTTGGACATAATCGGCCGTTGTACATAATCGGCCGATGTACATAATCGGCCGTTGTACATAATACGGCAATAAAGTTCCAAAATTATAAAAAAATTTGTTTTATGAAAAATTTCAACCAAGTAAATGATTTCTGACCGAGATATTTTTTTTAATTTGAAATGCCATTTTAGTTATATGTGCATGCAACATTACCTCCCATCGACTGGTAGCCTAAGTGGTACAGCTGATTTAGACTTGGAAGAAGAAATGTTACCCACTGTAAAAGATATAATTGCACATTATTGTAAAGTCCGAAATATTGATTCAGATTTTGACATTGATTATTATCTCGCATTTTGTTTCTTTCGATTAGCTTCGATAGCCCAGGGAGTTTATAAAAGAGCTTTACAAGGAAATGCCAGTAATCAAGAACAGGGACTACGATTTGGCGCAGTTGTTCCAATGTTAGGTAGGCTATTAAACTAATTAAATGTGTCTTATTTTTAGAGTCGGTTTCTAGTGTACCCATTTGGGTATACAAAGAACGCTCGTGCTTTCTGTACCCAAATTGCGCAAAATAAAAATCATTCCGCCGAAAGTGCAAATTGATCAATTGAAATTTGAACAACATTGATTTGATTGCAAGTGTTACCACCAGGGTAGCTGAGGGAATTTGAAAAAAATCTTGAGGTAATTTTGAAGAAAGTTGTCTTTAGACCTCAAGGTAATTTTTTTTTACGTTGGCCACCCCTTCTCATCGTCAAAGGGAAAACTATAGGCGATATCGCGAAACGGTTTTTGCATTCAACTGCCAACTAAAAAAGTTCACCGGATATAAACCGGAATGTAATTTTTGTTAGGTTCGAATCTCGATGAGCTCAAATTTTTTTTTAATCAGGCGGAAATTAAAATTTTTATATTTTTTCATTCTTAAATCACGATTGTCTACACATTTACTGCTTGAACTAAATTTTTGATGAATTCCTGGAAAAAAAACGAGTTTCGATTTTTTTCTCAAATTTTATACTGAAAATGCCTATTTAATAGATTTCCGGTTACCGGTAGTGCGATAAAAAAAATCTCCATTGACGGCTTTTCACTTTAGTATCATTTGCGACCAGTGTTCGGTTTGGTACCGATTGTAAGAGAACCATATGTCAGAAGCAAAAAATTATTTCTGGAGGCAACCAAGGAGGTTCAGGACCCAAACTTGGCCAGAGTTGGTTGTCAACCCAAAATCTTAAAACAGCGATATTTCGAGAACTGTAGGTCATAAGGAGTTCATTTCACCACCAAAGACACTTGAATTTTCCGCAAAATATTTTCAGGGTCGAATGTTGTAATATGACCCTCAAATTACCCCCTATGAAGTCATTTTACATATCATGAAAGGCAATTTCATAACGATTCCAAAAATATTAAAATTATTTTTTTCTAATTTAAAATGACCCCGGAGTGCTGATATTAAGCATTTTGGGCCCTATAATCTATGGTTTTCCCGTAATCGTCATGATGGTTTTTTTTTAAGTCAACCCACCCTAGTCGTGACGATTACGGGAAAACCATAGGCGATATCGAGAATCGGTTTTGCATTAAAATGCCAACTAAAAAAGCTAAATGGAGATTTTTTTCTTTTTTATCGAGTAAGGGTTCACCGGTAACCTCCGGTAGATCTATTATACAAGCATTTTCAGTTAATTTGAAAACAATACGGAAGACTCGTTTATTTCTTCCAGGAATTCATCAAAATATAGTCAAGCTGTCAGTGTAGATAATCGTGATATAAGAACGAATAAACATTCAAATTAAGCTTCCGGCTGATTTGAAGAAAAAAAAATTGGGCCACCGAGATTCGAACTACCAAAAAATACATCCGGTTTATATCCGTGAACACGGTTCAAATCAACTTAATAAATTTCTCCATTTTAGATTTTAGTTGGCAGTTGAATGCAAAAAACCGTTTGTCATATCGCCTATGGTTTCCTCGTAATCTGCATGACAGGGTGGGTTGACCTAAAAAAACTACCTTTGCTTAAGGGGGGTACTCAACGGTTTTAATTCAGGTTAGGACATAATAACTGGCACCAAATAGCCTCAGGAAAGGACCCAAAATGGCATTCTGCTCTTATCATAGAAAAATTTTTGAATTTTCTCAAAATTTTCGAGTTTTTTCAGATTTTTCTAAGATTTTTTGAGAAAAAATACATAACCCAATTTTAATGAAATTCTAAATAATTAAAATCTGAGTCGCACCTTTTACTTCATTTGCAGTAGCTTCAATTTGAGGTCTTTCGTACAATCGGATGAAAATAAATTTCTAGAAAACTCCAAAATTGACTTCCGGCTGACCAAATGCAATTTTCTATTAATAGGTGAGCAATGATTAAAAAAGTTTTTACACTAGAATTGAGGAAAACATGTGTCTACGAATTATATCAAATTAAAAAAACGACCGATCGTTTTTGAGAAAATTTCGTTTCAGTTTGGAATTTTTACATTTTTCTTATTCTAGAATATAAGGGATCTCAAAATTTCAACCTGACTAAGCAGATTTTTTGTTCAGTAGACTATGTCGCTTTAATTTGATGGCACTTACAGCTCAATACGATGAAATTTGTTTTCTAAAAAGTGACTTCCGGCTGAATTAATCTGCAATTTTCTATGAATAGGAGCAATGTTTAAAGAAAAGTTTTGAACTAGAAATTGAGAAGACATGTTTCTCCTAATAATACCACATTTAAAAAAAATTTTACCGAGTCGTTTTTGAGAAAACTGAGCTTTAAATTCTAAAACATCATGAAATTACAGTTTTCATTATTCTAGAACAAGTCCGATCAAAATTTTCGCTGAATATTTCCGATAACTGTCAACCTAGTAGTTATTGTTATTCTTACAAAGTCTAATCAATTTCCATTAAGCCGTTTCCGAGATAAAAGACATTGAAGTCAAAATCATTGTTCTAGAACTCTCCTCCCACTTGGTGCTGTGGTGCTAAAAAACTCTGTTTTCACTTTTGGTCGGAAGCAAAACGATAGATCTTCCTTTTAGGATTTTCAGAATTTCTATAACTTGTTTCGTTTTGTTCTGAGCCCCAATCTAAAATGTCAGAAACCGTTGAGTACCCCCTTAATTGACCTTGAAGACTTATCATAAGTTTGTGCAGTAGCACTCTATCCAGATCAGCTAAAACAGTTGTTTTAAAAGTGCTCCTTTGCGGTTTTAAGCTAATATGGATAGACTGGTACTGCACAAACTTGCTCAACAGAATAAGTCTTCAAGGTTAATTCAGGACTTAATGTAATTTGATACAATCCAACCAACGGAAACACAAAAACTTTCAATAAGCCTCCCAAAAAACCACTCAAGAGCTTTTTCTTCCCACAGTGTTCATCAGTACAAACAATCCATAAGAGATATTTTTCCAAATTTTGCTTGTAACGAAAAAAACGCGAAAAAAAAATTTTAACGAAAATTGAACGAAGCAAAATTGGCCGTCAAAAAGAAAATTTCAAGAATTGGGCTCTAATGGATTGTTCGTATTGCTTCTCTGGCGCCTGACATAAAAAAACTTTAAGAAATTGATGTATATATGCCATTTTTGAAAAAAATATTTGAAAAACAAGGTCAATTAAACCACCTGATAATAATTCATCGTTACATCCAGGATATATCTCATCTCAATATCCGCTCAGGAGTCTGAACTACAGTCCTCGCTCCCGAACTTAAAAATCCCTAACTGGAACACAGCGCCCTAACTGGTACACGTTTTTAGATTGGTAAGTGTTCCAGTTGAATAGCGAGGACTGTACTTAATTATTTGGTCTGATTGAGTATATCTGTTCGGAATCAGAAGATATTAATAAATAATTGTATTGGTTTTTTGAGACACA